>LPNX010247280.1:51797-67049 GCA_001517045.1 Pseudotsuga menziesii
TTCAATAGGAACATCAGGGCATGACATGACTCAATACATTGCAGACACTTCCCGGAATAAACATCGGGGTACAATACATAAGATATACGAGTGAATACATTCTGAAGAAACAAATACATCAACAATCCAGCCCTAGATTCCTTAAAATTAGTCAATTTGAAATTATAAAATGTCAACTTAAAATTAAAAGAAAATAATAAATAAATATAGCCTAAGGTAGGCTACCTAGGATATTTGTATCGCTAGGTTCCAAAACACGCTCAAATAAGCGAATTACTCCGAACAAAAGGTTGGAGTGAGCTAGAGGGAGGGTGTTATACTCCATATAACCCCTAGAATGTTGTAAAATCCCTCAACACCCTCCTCAAAGCATTAAAAATCCTGGTACGGAGGATTAATTCCTTTGAGGAGATAAGGTCAGGGAGAGAAAGGACCCACTGATTGAAGGGCGAGGAGGGTGTCCAAAGTGGCTACGAATGAATATGAGTGTCTTGTAGCTAAAGCAGAGGCTACTAGAGAACATAAATAGGATATGGAGCCATGTGACCCAGTGGTCAACCCTTAGGGACCCCGGACACCAACCCTAAGGTAAAAAACCCTATAAAGGGAAGTTAGTAGTTCCATTAAGCCATAGTACCCCTAAAGGAGGACCAAAGGGCCCAGTCATGACCCCCATTGCTCAATAACACCCCTCTTGGTCAAAAAATTGGCCCTCTCTCCCTTGGGTACAACTGAAGGTGCGTTGGGTACAGGTGCAGCGTAACACTGGCTCCAACTACGAAACAAGTGCTCTTCCCGGGAGTATTGTAGAACCAATGAATATACCAGTACCTGTAGACCTTTTTCCTTTAGTGTAATATAGGATAACACCTCATTGATTGTATGTCGATCACGTACCAAGATCTTCATCCAGGAAAGGATATAAAAATGGACCCTTTGAAGAACCTGGGAGATTCGGAACGGGTTCCATGGAGGAGCATCGCTTTGACAAGCTTTGTTAATATACGCTCCTATCGAACTTACAGATGGCTCCCCTTCATCATATCCTGATGTTGGGGAAAAAATTGCCTGCAATTTATTACCAGACTCTAATCTACAAAAGAAGTTGATAAAACAGGTCTTTGCATATCCTCATATGTTAACAATAGTAGGTCCCTGCATCCACCTAAGGCTTTATTTGGATATACATGTATATTACTTATCTTTTTCACAAACAAGTTAGTATTCCAAATAGTCCTTGAAATTTTGAAATTGTCTGCAAAATAATTCATAGTTGCATGTTTCAAATGAAAATATAAATAGTAAATCCCATGAAATTGAGGAATGAAAATTATACATGTCCACCTACCTTATTTGACCTTGTTAAGATGGATCACTAAGGAATTACCAAGGTATGGTAGAAAGGGTTGAACAATAACTTCAATACTCGCCACAAGATGATGTTGGGAATGCTAATATGGGGGCATGATGGGCTAGAAGGTAGTCGAAACTTCAGGAAAAACTTATTTTCCCACACCTATATAAGAGGATGGATCCATTATGGTACTCCAAGGTCTCGAATAGTCATATACCAATGGACTGAGTAACTCCCAGTAATTTTTTACTTATACATTCTCATAACTTTCTCCTAGAAAGAGCGAGAACGTCATAAGAGACCGTGGATGGAGGACAAGGAAATTTTACCAATTCTGTGTATTCCTTGGTTTCTTCAATTATGGATTCTTGTCACTTTCATCGTCAAGGAGTAATTTAGACTCTTTTAAGGCTTGTTAGTCATTCATAGTCTACAATATTTCCTTCTTAACGCTAGGATCCCACTAGTCACATAATACTTCGATGTGACTATTGAAATGAGGATATCCCCCCAGGGGGGAGTCCATCATACCAACCATAAAATTCAGCATTCCCTCCTATACCAAGGGGCATCATGAATAACTATATAATCGTATCCTCGTCTGTAATACCCCTTGTCCCAAGGACCTCTTTAAAATTTGCAACATGAGTCGCAACTGTATCTTCACCCTTGTGAAAGGTCGAGATAGAATTAAGACAATGGTGTTGGTTGAACTTGTTTGGGTAACCTAGGATGTGTGAGAAATCAAACGAGTCAAGCGTCCCCATATCGATTGCTTGAAAATTTTTGCTTCAATATTCTTTAGTTTTTCTTTGGTGGAGTCACCATGAGACACCTACCAAGTTATCTTAACAAAGCTCACTAAAGTATGAAAAGCAAATACATACTTGATTGATGGGGTAGCCCGAGTTCTTCGTGGAGTCGTCAGGTAATCCTACAACTTACTCCTTCCAAAAATGTATGCAACAATATACAATTAGGACTTCAAGACTTACCAAAGTGTCATTCTTTCCTAGGTAAGTTACCTCAAACAAATTTGAGGTCCTCGACAACGATGGGAAAATTTTAAGCCTTGTCAGGATTCTTCTTTGTGGAGTCACTAGGTAATATCTACAAGATTAGTCCTTGAAATAATATTTTCAAAATACCCTGAAATAATTACCTCAATTTTCTTACCGAATGTCTTTCTTTCCAAGGTGTGAATGACTCCGGATCATCCGCTTCAAATTTTGAAATGGTCCCCGGCAATGGCGCCAAAATGTTAAGCCTTGTCGGCTTCTTCTTTGTGGAGTTTCTAGGTAAGATGTACAAGATTATTCATTGACAATAATATTTTCAAAATACCCAGAAAGACATACCTCAAATTTCTTACCAAATGTCATTCTTGCCAAGGTGTGAATGACTCTGGATCAACCGCTTCAAATTTTTAAATGGTGCTCGGGAACGGAGCCAAAATGTTACCGGTTGAAATGGCAGTTCAAATCCACCAGCGAACATATGTGGGAAAAAGTGACCACTATCACCTTATTCACTTATCCCCAAATACTTCGGAAGTCGCTCATAGGGGAGATCCCTATTACAACTCTGTAAAGACACTAAAACACCAAATTGTTCTCTTTTGAGGATGTTAGTGACCAACGCCTTATTGGAGTCAAATATGAGAGTGAAAGCATCATGTTAAGGGTGTATATTGGGTATACTTCAATAATGCAATTTATTCAATGATAAGTAAGTAAACAACATCACAATAATCACCATTCAACTAATAACCAATTACTTCGTAAGGTGCAATATCATAAAACAAACATTATCGACAATGTATCCACCATATATCAGACCTGAGAGTAAGTTGTTATTTCATTATGATTACCAAGTTAATCATTTATTTGAAATGAATAACATGGGGTCTGAACTAAAAGTGTAGGCATAAAATTATGTGTAAAAGTATTGGTGAACCATCAGTTACAAACACATGTCAACAAACAAGTGCTTTCAATCACTTATGTCATTCAAATGCAATAAAGATAAGACAATATCAGCAGTCGTGTTAAGTCTAAGAAATGTATGTAAGTGTAATCATGAGAGTAGTGATCTAATTATAGCATGTATGTATTCATCACTCACGTCACATACATAATTTATAACAACATTGGTCATAAAAATATGATGGACAACAGTAAGTATTCATTTAGCAGTAACATAACATCATTTTAGTCCTCTACTCAAGTGATACAACAAGGATCATCATTCTAACACATTGATAAATCAGTCATTACCAACATCAAAGTAGTATGCATGTAGTCATTTAAAAAGTACTTCTACAAGAATTATAGAGTTAGTATCCTTCATAAGAGACAAGCATGGTTATACATTAAAATACTAACCTTAACATTTGCGTGTAGGTGTTGATGCAGACAATGCTTGGATAAATGGGAGGGTTTCCCTAGTGGATAGTCTGCAATATTTTGCAGACTTAGTAGTAGCACCCAAAAAGGGTTCTGAAGGGTTTGTAGGGATACCCTTGACAAGGAAAGAGGGGTTGATACCCTCAAGGACAAGGGTGAGGGTGTGAGAGGCCAAAGGAGGACAAGTTCGGGGTTGGAAATGGCCCAACAATGGTTGTAGCTAGTGATGGGTTGTCTTAAAGCGAATGTGAGAGGTATGTTAGGATGGATTCCTAGGGAAGCGAGGGTTTCCCTAGTGGATAGTCTGCAATATTTTGCAGACTTAGTAGTAGCACCCAATAAGGGTTCTGAAGGGTTTGTAGGGATAACCTTGACAAGGAAAGAGGGGTTGATACCCTCAAGGACAAGGGCGAGGGTGTGAGAGGCCAAAGGAGGACAAGTTCGGGGTTGGAAATGGCCCAGCAATGGTTGTAGCTGGTGATGGGTTGTCTTAAAGGGAATGTGAGAGGTATGCTAGGATGGATTCCTAGGGAAGCGAGGGTTAGAAAAGAGTGTAGGCGAGTGGAGCGAGGGTTTGAGGGAGGAAGGAAGAAGGGTAGGTTTAGGGTAAAATTAAGACTGGTTTAGGACCTTTTAGGGAAAATTTTGAGATTTTTGGAATTTTTGGATTTTTTTTATTTTTAGGGTTTTCTATAATCCTGACTTAGGGTTTTTAGGGCTCTATGGGCTAGGACGAATTTTTAGGGAAGGAGGATGAAATTTTAGAGAGGCCAAGAATGCAAAAAAAAATATTTTTTTTATTTTTAGGGTTTTCAACATAAAATTGCTGACCTAAATTTAACCTAAAACTAATCCTAAACTAACCCTAGAACTAAGTTTTTTTTAGAAGAGAAAACGTGTGAAAACCAAGGGAAACCCCACCCTAGCAAAATCCCTACCAAACCTAGGGCTTCTAGGGAGGATGGCTAACCTAGTGAGGAAGGGTTTCTAGGTCAAGCAACTAGCCTAGAAAAACTAAGGAGAGACCCTAGGGAACATGCCTCAACTTTCTAAGGGAACAAGAAGGAAGGTAATGTTCTATCCTGGGGAAAAGTACAACTCTAGGGCTACCACTAAGACTTGAACATGCACATCCACTGACATCCAAAAAAAAAGATAAGAGCCCTGACCTCTTCATGCTCGTGTTCATCCAACAAATCAAAGCATCACCAAAAGCAAAGATTCACCAGATAATTACCATAAATCACTTGCATTAACCAAAAAAATTCCTCAATAATAGCGCATCATTCCAAAGAAACCCTAACAAGGGTAAAACAAGTGCATAGTGTATTATACCATAAATTTTGTCTTTAAAATGAAAGTGGGGATATCTATTTATATGATCTCACATTCACTTTTTAAAAATATCCAAGCCTACATGCCTTAAAATAAGTCAAATGGAAATTATAAAATGTCAGCTTAAAATTAAAAGAAAATAATAATAAAATATAGCCTAAGTAAGGATTAAGCTAGTCTATCTAGGGTATTTGTATCCCCAGGTGCCAAAACATGCTGAAATAAGTGAATCACTCTAAACGAAAGATTGGAGTGAGTTGGAGGGAGGGAATTATACCCCATCTAACCCCTAGAATGTTGTAAAATCCCTCGACACCCTCCTCAAAGCATTAAAATTCATGGTACGGAGGGTGACTTCCTCTAAGGAGATAAGGCTGAGGAGAGAAAGGACCCACTGACTAAAGGGCCAAGAGGGTGTCCAAAGTGGAACGAATGAAGATGAGTGTCTTGTAGCTGAAGTAGAGGCCATCGGAGCACATAAATAGGATATGGATCCATATGACCCAGTGGTCAACCCTTAGGGGCCCAAGGCACCAACCTTGAGGTTAAAAACACCTATAAAGGGTAGCCAGCAGTGCCATTAAGCCATAGTACCCCTCAATGAGGACCAAATGGCCCAATCATGACCTCCATTGCTCAATAACACCCCTCCTGGTAGAAAAATTGACCATCTCTCCCTGGGGTACACTTGAAGGTGCGTTGGGTACAGGTGTAACGTAACATAACCAACGACTAAATTGCATCAACTATTTCTCAACTTCTCACAAATTACACAAATTCTTCATAAACATCAATATGCAGGTAACATTTGCTTTGCACATATTTTTCTTTCATTCTTCTGGCATCAAGAAAAAGTAGCTATTATCCATGTTTTCTGAAAACACTTTCATTTTCGTGTCCTATTTTCCCACTAAATGATCCATTAAGCATTTTGTTATTTATATCTCCATATATGTTCCCGCATGGTGAAACCAGGCCCTCAAGCATGGGTGCTTTTCCACGCAAAGATTTTATGCTCCTCAAAAGAGTGCATTGATAAAATTCCTATTTATCTCTGTCAAATGAATTTGCATTGCTTAGCTATTCCAGAGTTTAGTCCCAACTTGCAGGTATTAAGATTTAGTTATTTGTCTAAGACGTGATTGATAGTGGACATTAAAATTGTATATTTGGACATTAAAAACTTCTTCTATGTCATATGGTATAACATAACAGTGGGCAAGATCATGTAATTTATAATACTATGGTATACATGAAAAACCAAATAAGACAAATGTTGGAAATGAAGCAGTTAGAATCAACTCAACTAAGAGAAAGTGAACCCTTCAAACTAGAAAGTATGAAAATTAGACTCAAAACTAAACAATGATTTTGCAAGGAAGAGTAGAACAATCAAGATGACTAAGCTAAAGATCACATACAAGAATTATCTAGGAGAAGTAAACCAAAAAAACATTGATGTCTTTGATATCTTTGCAATATTAGTACAACAGATGGTCATCCACCAAAGGTGGCAATATACTGATGAAGACAGTTTTAACCAAAGGACCATCATCAACCGCTTCAAATTTACAAGGAAAAAAATATTCCACATCATTGCCTCGAAATGTTATAAGTAGATGATGTCCAGTCAATTTGTAAACTAATAACAACACATATATGTCATTATAAATATGAAGGTATTACCAAACTAGCCTTATCTTCTGCTTGAAAATTATCTATTTTTCCCTCTTTTACTACAAGTGGAAAAAATTCAAACAACATCAAAATAAATTTATGCAGAAAATTTTGGTCCAAGGTTTTCAATATTCACATTCTTATGTGTGTCATGGCTAGTTGTATGCTTATGTTTTTGCCTATTATGCCCATGATTTTTTAAATCCTTTTTCAATCGTTATTTAGAGACAATATTAGTAGCACAATTGACTTTCCTCTTTCTTCTTAAATGTGGTTCTAATTGCTAGCTAGTGCTTATTATGTCATCCTAGCATATGTCATTTGTTATTTTGTAGTTTTATGTGCATTGGATCCAGTATCAGTGGTTCAAGAGTTTTCATCAAAGAATTATTTTTAAATTTATTTTCTATCATTCTCATAGTGTCAAATTTAAATTGTTTCCCCAAAAGAAAATGGAAACATCATCTAATATGACATTAGCAATGCTTTGCAAATCTTAGAACAATTAATTGTCATTATGGTTAGAGCCCTATTTTTTTAGTCCAATACTTGCTACAACAAATGAAAATCCTATCCTTGATTTTGTATTCACTACAATAGATGGAAGCAAAATATATATGTAGTATTCATACTATGCATTTAATCCAAAGCATTAAATAGTAGCATCTTGGTTTACAGCATCTTGGTTTATAACTCGGCGTATATGCTCACTAAAAATAACTACTTTGAATCCATAGTAATTATCATTTCACTAATTTTATGTTGATGACTTCTTGAGCTATAGGTTTATGCACTAATAGAAATTCTTTTTGTAAATACACTTCAACAGTTATCCTTTTTCGCAACAAAAATTCGGTAAAAACACAGTGCTACTAGCCGGGTTTGAACAATGATCTATCCAATTGCATTGCTATTATACCAACATATAACTATGTTCCTAATATAATAATTGGTGTTAAACTTCATAGACAAATTAAATCATTCACATAATTAACAACAACATTTTGTGAGGTAAAACCCCAAAGGGGAAACATGCACGCGGGAAAAGTATTGAAGCTCATTAGTGAAGAAGGAGATATTACAAGACGGTATCAACCTCACAAACAACTCTCTACATTACGTATCTCAACCATGCACTATATACTTCATGAAATTAGTTACATGAGTAAACCGTTGTCGGTTATGCCTGTTATAAGAAACTTCCCGTAAACACCCATATGAGAAACCTCCCATAAACACATTAGTTTATTTGTCATTTAACAATCTCCACCTTGACAACAAAATTTACAAACACTTTGCTCAAGACTATTTATCACATTTTTTTCAAACCAAGAGAAGCTACACAACAACTTAACTTCTCTAACAATACAGGTTTTGTGAACATATCTGCACAATTTTCTTGAGTATGGACCTTTTTTCAGATCTACTCCACCTTCACTAATGGCTTGTCTTACAAAATGATATTTTACATCAATAAGTTTAGCCTTACTATGATGAATAGGATTTGTAGCCAAATGAATAGCACTTTGACTGTCACAAAAGACAGGCACGTTGTTCTGCAACCTTCCAATTTCTCTAAGCAGACCTCTCATCCAAATTGCCTCTTTGTAAGCATGTGAGGCAGCAATGTATTCAAACTTTGTAGTGGATAAAGCAACTGTTTCTTGAATCTTTGACATCCAATTAATAGCTCCACCTACAAGAGTAAAAACATAACCTGAAGTAGACCTTCTCGAGTCCAAATCACCTATGAAATATGAATCAACAAAACCACATATAGAATCACTGTTATTATTAAAGGTGATACAATAGTCACTTGTGCCTCTTAGATACCGAAGCACCCATTTCACTGCATTCCAATGTTCTTTTTCTAGATTTGTCATGTACTTACTAACAACAGCTACTGCATGTGAAATATCAAGTCTAGTACACACCATTGCATACATGAAACATCCTAGTGTATTGGCATATGATACACGAGACATATAATCCTTTTCTTCAACACTACTAGGACATAAACTTGAAGAAAGTTCAAGATGGGAAGCCAAAGGAACATTCAAAGGCTTTGTCTTATTCATTCTGAATCTTTCAAGTATTTTTTCAACATACTTCTGTTGTGAAAAACTAAGCTTACCATTTTTTTTGTCTCTGTGTATCTCAATACCCAAGATTTGTTTTGCATCTCCAAGATCCTTCATATCAAAAGTCCTAGCCATCTAAGCCTTCAACCTGTTAATCTTTTCCATGATTTTTCTCACAATAAGCATATCATCAACATACAATAATAAGATAATGAATATATCATTCAACTTTTTGAAGTATAAACAATGATCATACTCACTTCTAGTATAACCTTGGCTCACCATGAAAGAATCAAACTTTGTTGTACCATTGCATGGCTGACTGTTTCAGGCCATACGATGATTTATTGATCTTGCAAACTAATCTACCTTTCTGATGCTGTACAAAACCTTCTGGTTGTTCCATATAAATCTCCTCATCTAAATCTCCATGTAAGAAAGTTGTTTTAACATCTAGTTTCTCTAACTCGAGATCAAGTAATGCAACTAATCCTAAAACAATACAAATAGATACAAGCCTAACAACTGGTGAAAAAATATCATGATATTCTATACCTTCCATCTGAGAGTACCATTTTGCGAACAATTTGGCTTTGTATCTTTCAACCTTACCATCAACTCCTTTCTTCAATTTGAAGACTCGTTTACATCCAACAGTTTTTCTATCTTTGGAGAGTTTAACCAATTCCCATGTCTTGTTTTTCTCTAGAGAATCCATTTCTTCTTTCATTTCCACCTTCCACTTAGCATTGTCAATACAATCAATGGCTTCCTGAAAACAAGAAGCTTCTCCATCATCAGTAAATAAAATAGATGAAACAAAATCAGTATACCTCTTAGAAGGATTTCTCTCCCTTAATGATCTTCTTGGTGTAAGTTATTGGGTTTCCACAATTTCTTGAATTTCATCATCTTCTATGACTTCTCTCTCACCAGAAACTTCTTCTTGTTTCTTTGGGTCATTAGAAGATTGGTTCTCCAACTAAATTAGTTGTTTTGATAGTACATGTTCCTGTTCCACATCAACTCTTACACTTTCATATTTAATCAGAGAAGATTCGTCAAAAAGTACATCTCTGCTAATGACAATTTTGTGGGCAGTAGGATCCCACAATCTATATCATTTCATCACATCATCATAACCAACAAATATGCACTTCTTTGATCTAGGGTCTAACTTAGAACGTTGATTTTTAGGAGTAAGTGCATAAGCTTCACAACCAAATATTTTCAAATTCGAATAATCACAGGAATGACTAGTCCATACATCTTCCGTAATTTTACAATCTATTTCCATTGAAGGTGATCGGTTTATTAGATAACAAGCAGTAGAAACTGCTTCTGCCCACAACTCGTGCCCCAAATTAGCATTATTGAGCATGATCCTTGCTCTTTCTAGAAGAGTCTTGTTCATGTGTTAGGCAACGTCATTTTGCTGAGAAGTGTATACATTTGTTTTTTATCCGACAATCCCTTCATCTTTACAATATTTTTCAAACTGCAAAGAAGTAAATTCACCTCCATTATCCATCCTCAAACACTTGATTGTCCTGCCAGTTCTTTTTTCCACCATAACTCTAAATTATTTAAATGTATTAAACACATCAGCTTTTTCTTTTTAGGACATAGACCCAAACCATTCTATAAAATTCATCTACAAATAATACATAATATATTTTGCTCCAGTCACCTCCACGCAGGCGCAGTAGCAACTTCAACTGGTAGGCGATTCTTCCACATGCAATTTCCACCACCAGCAAATAAACAAACTCAAACTCGTGCAGGCGCTGAGCCTCACAGTCCACACGCAAGCTCACAACTCGTGCAGGCGCCAAGCTCACAAACGAACACGCCGCAGTCACTTCCAGCGAAAACAAACTCGTGTTGGAAGTACGATTGTCCCTTCCACGATCCTGCGGTGAGGCTCCGAGCAGACGTTTCTTCGTCCAGGCAGTGAGATCGTCCCTTCCACGATCCTGCAGTGAGGCTCCCAGCAAACACCACACAGAATTCACTGCCTCCTTCACAATTTGCAGACAGTCTCCTCCTTCACAAGTCACGCGCCCCCAAACACAAATTTTGAGCGCGGACAACGGTTAGCTCTCCAATCTCTTCACCATTCCTCACGCAGATGCTTCTGGACAACACAACTTCCTCCTTACATTGGCTTCCTCGCAGGTATATCCTCCATGTGCAGGTCACTCGCAGTAGCAGATGCCTCTTGAGCAACGACTCCGGGCGGCTTCAGCAATGGTCTCCTTTTTCTTCAAACAGGCAGATCACCTCTTCTCTGAACCAATGTCTCTCTTACTGGGGCTCTGATACCACTTGTTAAACATCAGAGACAAATTAAATCAACCACACAATTAATAAAACCATTTAACAACACTTTTTCATGTGGTAAAACTCCAAAGGGAACATCCACATAGACAAAGTATTGAAAGGAGAAATTACAAAACGGTCTCAATCTCACAGACAACTCTATACATTAAGTATCTAAACCATGCACTATATACTTCATGAAATTAAACTCTACATTAAGTATCTCAACCATGCACTATATACTTTATGAAATTAGTTAACCAGAAACCTTCCATAAACACATTAATTTTATTGTCAATTAACACTCAACTTCCGAAATTGTTTTCAAACATTATATTGAACTAGGTTTTCACCTCTTTTGCAAATGAACTCGAGCTTTTTTCTTTTTTTGCAAGTAAACTTCAGTATAGAAACATTTAAAACATTTGGCTAATTTATAGGATCATGAACTACTTTGAAATTTGAGACCTCAAAGCTATTTCCTTTTTACTATGCCATTTTAATTGAGAGAGCATTTATTAAATAAAAATAAAATTTACACAAGACTTGCACGAAGCATGTTCTCCATTTAACAAGTTATATAGTCATCATGAGATTGCCACATCGATTGTTAATGGGCTATTTATTAAGCCAAATTTCTCCAAAATTTCCATTGGCTTTTTCCTTTTTTTACATGCAGTTTTGTAATACAGTTTAGGTTTCGGTACTTAGTTTTGTGATACAGTTTAGGTTCTGGTACTTATGACAGTATTACCAAGATTTCAATTATGCTTCTCCTCTTATAACATCCCATTCGGTAGGTGTAAGGTTATTTCTTGTGTCGAAGTCAACTTTTATTTATTCTGCCCAGTCTAATTTACCATTTTATATCTAATTTTGTACATATGTGGATATCTATTATGCAAAAATTATCTTGTTTCGTACCATCTCATTTAATGGAATTTGTTCAATGGAAATCTTTTATTTTTATCAACTGTCTAAATATTTTGTGCTATATCACGTGAATGTTTTTCCTAGACTTTTAAATGTTTCATCATTGAATAGCAAGTTAGCATTGATGGGCCATCATAACCAATAGCAGATAATTGCAAAAAGCACATCCAGTTCCAACTTTGCACAAACTATTGGCATGGAACCAACTATTATGATCCTTAGAAGCAGAAAACAGAAGTCCTGGAACCTGCATGAACTACTTTTGGCACGCAAATATGTACTGCAAAATTGCGTTCATGCCAAATTATGTACCAGTTCTTTATGCATCAAAGCAAAAGAGTGAATACATAAAACAGGGGCTAGAAACAAAAGTTCTTATTTGCACATGGCTAGAGATATAATAGCCTTCATTTTGTATAAGCATTTTCCATTATACAAATCAAATGTAATGTAGTTTTTATATTGGAAAATAATTAAATGCTAGTGGGTTATGATGTGTGTATCTTTATTTCTTAAACTTGGTTATCTGTTATTTAAAATATTGCTAAGACGAGCAGCTTATTTAGATTGGTAACATAACGTGACTACTATAATTTTAGATTCCTCTTTCAAGACTTTCATATAAGAAATAGTGTCATAGTAAAATGCATTTCTTTTCAGGATATTGGATATTAGTTCCCAAACTATTCTTAAATATGCATAAGCTATTGTTGTTAATCACATCTGTTTATGGTGTAATTGATAAAGTCTTATTCCTTTGCATTGATCATTAATAGACTTGTATATTGCCTTTGCATTTACATTAGGCTTAAAAGCATAGGTGTTGCAAGCTTGGTTGAGAGAACTCTATTTTTTTTAAACAGGTAGATTGCAAACAAAAATCCAATGCCATTCTTGCTTAGGTTGTGTTTGGCATAGATCATTATTATTTGTAATAGAAAAAATAAAATACATATGACATTTTGGATTTTCCAAAGTTCAATAAGTGTGCAAGGATTTGATATGCTTTGAATTCAAAAAGACAAAGTCTGGAGCAAACTTAGAAGCTTTTGAACCTTGTGGAATTCACTATCACATAAATAAGCTGGGCAATCACAACAGCAGAGGAAGAAAACTCACAAAAAAAATGCTATGTTCTTTGTTCATTTTGTTCACTTAGAACTTGATATTATGGTGTTTGCTTTTTCTTTATCTCACATATGCTTCCACAATCTCATGGTAAAAGCATAGATGTCATATGCTTGGTACATATACAATTTTTAAAGAAATTGCATATTTAAAATAACAACATGTTATGAATTCTAATAAATTCATTGAAAGAATATCTGCAAATATAAATTGTTTTAATTCTTCCCAACATTAACAAAATCTTGTGAAGATGATGTGGGTTATTGGTTTTTTTCTTAGCATTCACTTGAAAAAACTATTTACTTGGTATTTATTGCAACTTTCTAATTGTTACATCAATGATATACCCTTAAAATTATATTGCACAACTATGAAACTAATAAATTGAATATTAATATATTGATTATATTAAAATGAGTATATTAGTTTTATAAAAATCTTTTAAAAAACTATGAAACATTTTACATAAAAAAAACACTCAAATCTATTTGTGAAAAACTTCTCAATGTCAATTGTATTGCTAAACTATTTTACAACTAATAAATAAGTAAACATGATTTTCGAAACTATTTTACAACTAATAAATATATAAACATGATTGTCGAAATTTCCTCCTAGATATTCCATTCAATGCTCTCTTTTGCAAATGCAAATAAAACACAAACTACTTTGCAAACAGGGACTTTGCCACCACTTGGCACTTGTTTATTATGGAGACAACTTAATGCTTTCAAATTTATAAAAAAAAAAAGATTAAATAGGTAATATTGTTTTGTGAATTAAGTAAATAAAACATCATAAAGTTTTAAGTATGGTAATAAATTAAAAGGAAATAATATTAAAGTTGTTACAATATCTTATACAAGGGTGTGTGCAAGAAGTTGACGGTCTCTTTTGGCGCGTTAGATGCAATACAAAACTGAAAAAACAGGCATCCATCAACTTGGACGCATATTTTGAGACACTTACACAATGAATCTTGCAATCAGTAAAAAACAAGAAATGTAGGAAATTGAATGACCTTTCCAAATATATATATTTTTTTCTATTGAAAATGCTGTTAACTATCTAAAGTTAGATAAATTTTAACGGGCACTTTTTATTTTTTGGACAAATTATAAGGTATATGTTTTTGTGGGTGCAGCGTCTGAGTGTCTAAATGATGGAATAAACTTACGAAAACCGGTATACATATAGAGAACATATAGGACTAGTGCACGACTATTTTTCCAATAATAAAAATAATATTTTTAAAAAAAAATTTAATTATCTAAGAGATCAAACCTCGAAAACGGTACGTCAATTGTGGGTGCAGCATTTGAATGTCTTAATGCAATTATTTGGAAATGGGTTTTTTATGGCATGTAGAGGTTGGTGTTCTTTAGTGAACCATACAATTTTTTTTTTAAATGGTTGAGAAACGAAAGAGATATGGACGAAACACTACCAGTGTGTTTTTTGAGTTGAGGAGTGATGACAAAACATAAATAAGAAAAAAATAGAAAAAATTATGTATTCTTGTTAAAATTTACATATTTAGAATCTTCAAAAAAAACCATATATGTTTCTAAAATCTCATAAAAAATGGAGGTGTGCAGCATAATCAGACGAACCGCTAAACACGAGCATATTGAAAATTTGGATATAATGCTAAATTTGCCATGGTTTATCATACTCCAAGGCACAGGCATGTTGAATCCGAAGCAAAGTACAAAGCAGACACATAGGAATAGGAATTCCATGAAAGCATGGGTGGAGGCTCGGCCTTATCCTTTGGAGGGAATAAATTTTTGAATTTAAAAACTACGCGAGCGCGATTTAGTTAAAGAAAAATGTGTACGCGTTGTAAATAAACAAAACGTGTGCGCGTTATATACAAACACATCGCGTGCGCATTTTGTAAAAACAAAAATATCGTTCATCATCATCATCATAATGCTCATCTTCATCATCATGATCATCATGTTCATCTTCATCATCATGATCATCATCGTCATCATCATTATCCTCATCACCA
>LPNX010247280.1:92157-113569 GCA_001517045.1 Pseudotsuga menziesii
TTTTTATTTGAATTTTTGTTTGAATAATGTATCACTGCTTGAACATAGATTTTAATGGCAATTCTTCACATAACGTGCTCATAACTTATAGCAAGGAAATAACATTAACAATTATTTAAATGGCTAATAAACAGACACCCAAAGACATAGTAAGAAGGTGCTTTTTACATGCCTGTAGCATCATGTTGACAGATCTGGAAATGAACGTTGAGATACCCAAGTAATGTGGCCATACAATGTGATAGCAGTGAGAAAATCTTATAATGGCTGAGATCTGAAATGTGTTGTAGATGACTATTGGGAAAACTTCATCTTTTACTTAAATATTCAGATCTGGAAATGAGAGTTATTTGACTCACAATACAGAGTTATGAAAGTACTATAGCAGCCTTAGAATGTGCTAGGACTGACAATCAATGGATGAAGAAGTAGACTCTGGTATAACAAATCCTGTAGTAGCTTTATTCTTCCCAATGCGCCTAATGGAAGTATGTAAGCACAATATAAGAAAGAATATTTTACCACATTGATATTTCAATTTATGGCAGCCTAGAAACTACTGGTTACACTCTTCCCATGAATCATTTCATCTACAGCAGCAAAATCTTGAACTTCTTCTCCACATGAAGACCCATGACTATATACTGTCAGCGGGAATTAACAATATTGACGTGGGTGTTGTATATACAAATTGACTTAATGCTTTTGGTGATTAATAGTACATTTTCTATTGTGAAAATGACTATGTTTCTTCAAATTTTTAGAGATGGAATTTTACAATAAATCAGAAGTTTTGCCATAGAGCATATTAAATTACTTTGAATAACAAAATATGATTGCTATTTTAAGTTTTTTAAAGATTATTTTAGAAATGAAGTGGCTACAAATGATTCAACAAGGAGAGGACTGATGTAGCATTCTTTTAGTGCAATTGTTTTACCTCCTAATCATACTACAAAATTATTGTAGACAAGGCAAATAAATTGATGTAGAAAATTAAAAAAAACATGAAAAAAATTGAAGAAAATACCTCACAATGGGAAGGTTAAAATCCAAAGGTGGAGATGGAGGGCTCAAGCACACCCAAAATCGCGTATGCACAGTCGAGGTTTCGTCTTTGTTCGTCCAATAGCCGCGCCGAAAATGAGAAAAGGACGGCCTCGGCCGGTTTAAAAATAAAAAACAGGTTTTAACAATCGTGCCTCCGTTTTAGAAAAGGAAATCGCGCGCGCGATTTCCTTGACTAAAACGGAGGCGTGATTTTGTTTACTAGCCTAGTTGGCATGACCATTGCTAGCCTTGGGACTAGGCTTGGTAGGTTCAGTGTTGCTTGGGTTGATTTCTTTTTTTTGGATCAAGAGTGAATGACTTCACTCCACCATTGCATCTAAAGGGTCCATCAACTTCTTGCACACACCCACAACTTTGAAAATAAAGATGATATTAATAAAAATATTAGTGTTAGTAAAATATTAAATCACTCATGGGATTGTGTTTTGAAATATTGAGAGGTGTTTCCACTTATTTGGTTGGTGATCTTTTATATTTTGTTGGCATAAAAGTAACATTTGGTTATATAAATGAAGGATATTTGAAATGGTCAAATGGGTGACACGCAATTTGTGTAACGGGTGTTCCTTTTAATCCTAGTATAACAAATGAGCGATTCATGAGAAGTTGTGATAAGAAATTCCAAGGTAAAACCTTCTCTAGTGAGAAAATATAAGATGGATTCATGATTATCATTTGCATTGTATGGCTTCAAGGATGTCACCTCTTCAAGAGAAGAAGAAAGGTAACACAATGATTTTGAAATATGTGATAGTTGTTCGATTTTTGTTAAGTAGAGTCTCAAAGTAACTAAATTGGTATCCAAATTTTGATCGACATAGAAAATGTGCATACACAAGTGACCTGTCATTGTTTCAATAAACTTTACGAACCATCTCTTCAATATAAACATTACTTATACATGCCTATTGTTGATGTATTTGTAACTTCGGAATGTATTCATCTATGTATCTTATGTCTTGTAACTCGATGTTTATTCCGGGATGTGTCTATAATGTAATTGAGTCATGATGTCATGCCCCGATGTTCCGATCGGGAGGATCTATAATGTAAACAAGTCATGTCAATTCATTGTGGGTAACCCTCCTATTGTCTAACGGTTAAAGTCCCCGCAGTTCCGAGGCACTAGGGTTATTAGACTCACTTAGTGAAGTCGGCCCTAGTAGGGTTTTAGTCATGCCAGGAAGCAGTATAAATAGAGAGGTGACTTCTCTATTTACCACACATCACATACACACTCAAGTGCAGCGCATAGTTGAGGAAGGAGAAGACATTGGGGCTAGATAAGAAGAAGGTTACTGCTGTCGGGAGATCACTTACTATCTTGGGATTTTCTATTTGGGTGTTGATTCTATCTCTGAGGAAGTTGCGGGGTTTTCTCCATTTATGGTTTCCCCGAGGAAAAACATTGTGTTCATTGTCTCTTGTATTTGATTTTTGTGCTTGTTATTCTCTCAGTTAAATATCCTAATAATGCTAGCTTAATGTTGAAAAACTAACATGGTATCAGAGCTAACCTAAAAAGAAGACACTGTGCAGCTGCGGGAACTAGGGCTTCCTAGTTTGTGGACCTTCCTCCACATATTTTCGGCAAAAGCAAGGTGGAATAACTCTCCTCCTTAGGGTGCATCTTTCTATCAAAGCAGAATCCAATTCTGAGGTTTTTCAGTTTTGGACCCGACACTACTGCCAGAAATTAGGGATTTTCACAAAAGAGGAATTTTTCAGTGAGCCCAGGCCTGGATTGATCCCCTCCCCAAAATCGAAGTTAGGGATCAATTTCAAAGCATTTGGTTGGACAGAACTCTAGAAAAGCAAAACCCTAATTTGCTCCTAAACCAGTACTGCAGGATTTCAGCTCCAAATCCATATCCGACATCTTGACCTGGTAAGATCTAAATATTTTGTATTTCCATTTGAGGTTCTTAGTTAAGATGTCTCATCATACCAAGCTTGATGAAAAGCTTGAGGGAGCTGATAACTTCCGAGCTTGGAAGTATAGAATCTCCCAAGTCCTGGAAGAAAATGAGTTGGACTCCTACATCCATGAGGAGGTTCTAGTTCCAGAGGGAAATGAGGCTAAGGCCTTACATAAGAAGAAGTTGGTTATGGAAAATAGGATCATTGTTGATTCTATCAAGGATCACCTTATCCCACAGGTGTCCTCTCTCAAGACACCTAAAGTTATGTTTGATGCCCTAACCAAATTGTTTGAAGGGAAGAACATAAACTGGAAGATGACTCTGAGGAATCAATTGAAGGATGTGAAGATCCAGAATGCAGAGACCATCCAGTCTTACTTCACAAGGGTTTCTCATATCAAAGAACAATTAGAAGCAGTAAATGAAGAACTGGAGAATGCAGAAATTGTGATGACCACCTTGAATGGTCTCCCTAGGACATGGGACTCCTTCATTCAAGGGATCTATGCTAGAAAGAATTTAGTCAAGTTCAGCAGACTGTGGGAAGAATGTTCTCAAGAATAAGCTTAGATAGCAGCTCGAGAAGAGAAGATGGGAAGTGAAGATCAAGCTCTCACAGTACAATCCAAGAAACCCAGATCCAACCATCACAGAAGTAAGTACTCTCATCAAAGGAATAACTCAAGAAAACATAGAGATAAGTCTAAGTTCATTTGTTATACATGTGATGAAAAAGGATACTTTTCTAGAGATTGTCCTAAGAACGAAAGTAGCTCTCACAAGAAGAAGGGAAACAAAAGAAGACATCATGCTCATGCTGCAGAGGATGATGAACCTTCATCGAAGAGAACCGGATATGAAAGTGAAGATTCTTCAAGCGAGGATGAATATGTTTTGATTTTCGCTCTCACGAGAAACATTAATCATGTAAGTGATGATTGGCTTATATATAGTGGGGCTTCCAAACATATGACTAGATTCAAGGAATCCTTTTTGAAAATCTCAGAACATGAATCACCTCACAAGGTGAAGCTAGGAGATGACAACCAGTATCCAATAAAAGGTAGTGGGGAATATTCCTATAAGCTAGACTCTGGAAAGTCTATAACAATGAAGGAAGTATTGTTTGTGCCAGGACTCAAGAAGAACCTTCTCTCCATATCAGCATTATATGCAAAAGGAATGAGGGTTGCAGTCATAGATGGTCAAGTCATCATGTGGCCAAAAGGAAAGACTATTGATGATGCAATAGTGATTGGTGAACAAGAAGGAGGTTTGTACAAATTGAAGGGCCATCCAGAACAAGCCTTGGTCCATGACACAGTAGAGCCAAATGAACTTTGGCATAGAAGGCTTGCACATGTGCATTACAGAGCACTACCTCTTGCAAGCAAAGTTGTTGAAGGTATTCCAGAAATACAAGCAAAACATGATGGGGCCTGCAAAGGATATGCAAAAGGAAAGAACACAAAGAAGAAATTTCCAAGTAGTGAAAGCAAAGCAAAATGAA
Organism: Pseudotsuga menziesii; assembly: GCA_001517045.1. NCBI lineage: Eukaryota > Viridiplantae > Streptophyta > Pinopsida > Pinales > Pinaceae > Pseudotsuga > Pseudotsuga menziesii. The sequence continues at coordinate 96,661 of LPNX010247280.1, forward strand.
TCTTGGAAATCATCCACTCCAATGTATGCGGTCCTATGTCATCAAGCTCACTAAGCAGGTATGCATATTATGTTTCTTTTATTGATGACTTTCCTAGGAAGACATGGGTTTACTTCATGAAGAACAAAGATGAAGTATTTAGCAAGTTCAAGGAATTCAAAGTCTTGATCGAGAATCACACTGAAAAGAAGATCAAGACCTTTCAATCAGATAATGGAGGAGAATTCACTTCGAATGAATTCAAAGAGATATGTAAAGAATCAAGGATTAAGAAGGAGTTTTCCACTCGTTATAATCCACAACAGAATGGGATTGTAGAAAGGAAGAACAGAACTATCATGGAAGCTGTAAGAGTTGTGCTTAATGATCAATATCTTCCTATGCATCTTTGGGCGAAAGCTGCCAGAACAGCGATGTATGTACAAAACCGTACTCCACATAAAGTACTCAAGAACAAGACTCTTAAAGAATTCTTCTCCAGCAAGAAACCAGAAGTCAGCCATCTCAAAATATTCAGCTGTCCTGTTTACATACACATTCCAAAAGAGAAGAGAACAAAATTAGATCCTTCAAGAAAGAAGGGTATATTTGTGGGATACTCTAAAAGCTTGAAGGCTTACAGAATATATTTCCCAGGATACAAGAAGAATGACATCAGCAAGGATGTGATATTTAATGAAGACACAGCTTACAACAAATCCAGAAAGAGACCTACTGAAGAACCTGAAGAAGCAGAAGCACCCAGAATTCATGATACAACCATGAACGAAGAAACTCAAGTAGAAGATCGAGAATTTGAAGAACCACAAAGACCTGTAGATCCACCTCTGGAGAAGAATCCTCATAAGAGGAAACCTGCTTGGGTATGTGAAATTATCCAAGGTGCGGAAAGATATGGGGCTCCAGAAGAAAATCACAGATAAAGAAAGAGGACCGGATCCTGCTCCGGGTATGTAGCTTTACTATGTGATTTCATTGATAAAGAACCTTCCAGTTATGAAGAAACGACAGAACAGAAAGAATGGAAGGATGCTATGATCGAAGAGTACCAATCGATCATGAAAAATGATGTTTGGGATGTTTTCCCAGGACCAGAAGGAAAGTTAGTTGTAACTTCCAAATGGATCTACAAGATCAAGCATGCTGCAGATGGTAGCATTGAAAAATATAAAGCAAGATTTGTGGATCAGGGTTTCTCTCATAAATAAGGAATAGATTATGAAGAAACATTTGCACCTGTAGCCAGATACACTTCCATCAGATCAGTACTAGCTCTGGCTATAGTGATGAAATGGAAGATACACCAAATGGATGTCAAGATTGCCTTCTTGAATGGTGTAGTGGAAGAGGAAGTGTATGTAGAACAACCTCTCAATTTTGAGACACATGACAGAGAGTCTCATGTGTGCAGATTGAAGAAAGCCCTGTACGGTTTGAAATAAGCACCCAGGACTTGGTACGGCAGAATTGAAAGCTTTCTATCCAGTTTGGGATTTACCAAGAGTAAAGCAGATTCCAACCTATACTACAAGGTTGAAAATGGAAACCCAGTGATGCTCCTACTATATGTAGATGATCTGTTTGTGATAGATATGGATGGGTTGATTGCTGATATGAAGAGAAAGCTTGTTGTTGAGTTTGAAATGAAGGACTTGGGTACGATGCATTATTTCCTAGGCATGGAGGTATGGCAGAGTGCAGATGGAATCTCCCTTGGACAAGGGAAGTATGCAGTAGAAATCCTGAAGAGGTTTGGGATGATGGACTGCAAAGCCATGGCCACACCTATGGCATCGAACCTGAAGTTATTGAGTGATGCTTCATCAGAGTCGGTTGATGCTGCGATGTATCGTCAGATTATTGGGTCCTTGATATACCTGACGAACACGAGAGCAGACATTTTCTTTGCTGTGAACACCTTGAGCCAGTTCCTAACAGATCTGAGAATTTTCACTTGATTCCTGCAAAGCATATTCTGAGGTACCTGAGGGGTACTATTGATTATGGTCTCAAGTACGAGGTGAATCAGAAGATTAACCTGGAGGGTTATGTCGATTCAGATTGGGCAGGTAGTGCCATCGATAGGAAGAGCACTTCAGGTTGTTGCTTCAGTATGGGATTAGGTGTGATCTCTTGGTTTAGCAGGAAGCAATCCTGTGTGGCACTGAGTACAGCTGAAGCAAAGTATGTTGCAGCTTGTTCAGCTATTTGTGAGGCAATATGGCTGAGGAAGCTACTGTATGATTTAATTGATCTCCAGTTGGATGCTACTTGTATACATTGTGACAACCAGAGTTGCATGAAGTTGTCAGAGAATCCAGTGTCCCATGACAAGTCAAAGCATATCAATATCAAGTATCACTATATCAGGGATATGGTGCAAAGGGGAGCAGTGAAGCTCCAGTATGTTGCGACGGACAATCAGATAGTTGATGTATTGACGAAGCCATTGGCTAGGGTGAAATTTGAGTACTTCAGGGAGAAGCTTGGTGTTCTCCAGATCGATGTTCCCTCCAAAGGGAAGTGATGAGTCTGTGAGCCATTCTCACATGGGAGAGGACTAAGTTCCTTCCATGGTCAGACTTAAGGGCTGAGCCATTCTGTCATGGTGAGAGGATTTGGTTACTTACATGTCATATATGAGTGCTGAGCCATTCTGATGTGATTGTAGGATTTGTTCCTAAGTGATCAGATATAAGGGCTGTTTCCATTCTGGGAATGGAAGTGCCTGGTCAGTTACCAGGAAAACTCAGTCTAGGACTGAGAAGCTATTCTTATGTGAGAGACAGATGTGTCCCACTTGATCAGATGTAAGGGTTGAACCATTCTGTCATGGCTAAAGGATTAATTTCCTCCCATGTCAGATGTGATTGTTGGCCATTCTGATGAGTAGGTCAGATGTAAGGGCAACTGCCATTCTCTGGGAGAATGGAGGCACCTGGTCAGTTACCAGGTAGCTCAATATGGGACTAGGGGCCATTCTGATGCCATGATAGGATTAGTTCCTTCATGATCAGATGTGAGTGCATGCCCTTTCAATGCGATGTGTTTACACATGGTCGAATGTAAGTGTAGAGCCTTTCTGACATGATGAGGTCGGATATAAGTGCTGAGCCATTCTAGTGCGATGTGTTTACACATGGTCAGATGTGAGTGTTATTCCTTTCTGACAAGATGAGGTCAGATGTAAGTACAGAGCCTTTCCGATGTGATGTGCTTGCACATGATCGGATATAAGTGCTGAGCCATTCTGGCGCGATGTGTTTACACATGGTCAGATGTGAGTGTTGGGCCTTTCTGACAAGATGAGGTCAGATGTAAGAGCTGGGTGGGCCATTCTGACTTAAGTGTCTGATATAAGCACTGATGAAGACCTACATGAAGGGTATGTCTACTGGATTGACTCTGTAGAACTTCCTGTGATGAGAAGAATCAAGATAGCATGTGATGATGATCCAGATCAAGTGATGATCCAGATGTGATGATGATCCAGACTTGATGACAATCCAGTTGTGATGATGATCCAAACTCGATGATGATCTAGATCAAGTAATGATCCAGATGTGATGATGATCCAGACTTGATGACGATCCAGATCGAGTGATGATCCAGTAGTCATGATGATGCAGATCCCGTGATAAAGAATACTTGAAGACTAGGAAGACTTGAAGAAGAAGATGACTTGAAGACAAAGAATACTCGAAGACAAAGAAGACGAAGAAGACTTGAAGGCTAAGAAGACTTGAAGATGAAGATGATGAGATGATCCAATCGATACAGAGAAGAATACCAGTGCTGAAAATTGTGTCAAAATAATACCTTCCTAGTTAAGAGGGAGTGTTGATGTATTTGTAACTTCAGAATGTATTCATCTATGTATCTTATGTCTTGTAACCCGATGTTTATTCCGGGATTTGTCTATAATGTAATTGAGTCATGATTTCATGACCCGATGTTCCGATCAGGAGGATCTATAATGTAAACAAGTCATGTCAAGTCATTGTGGGTAACCCTCCTATTGTCTAAGGGTTAAAGTCCCCACAGTTCCGGGGCACTAGGGTTATTAGACTCACTTAGTCAAGTTGGCCCTAGTAGGGTTTTAGTCATGTCAGGAAGCAGTATAAATAGAGAGGTGACTTCTCTATTTAACACACATCACATACATACTCAAGTGTAGCGCATAGTTGAGGAAGGAGAAGACACTGGGGCAAGATAAGAAGAAGGTTACTGCTGTCAGGAGATCACTTACTATTTTGGGCTTTTCTATTTTGGTGTTGATTCTATCTCTGAGGAAGTTGTGAGGTTTTATCCATTTATGGTTTCCCCAAGGAAAAACACTGTGTTCATTGTCTCTTGTGTTTGATTGTTTTGCTTGTTATTCTCTCAGTTAAAGATCCTAATAATGCTAGCTTAATGTTGAAAAACTAACACCTATGTGTATTAGGATGAGAGTTTCGATATCATGCATACTAATTTTGAAGATATTATATCGGCTTGAAATAGTAAAACATGTATGTTGCAAATGAATGATATATTCTAATCAATCTCTACAATTCATGCTTTATTACATAGTTAATGAATTTATGAGAGATGGATGGATAATTTACTCATTGAAATCATCAACAAAACATGCTCAAAAGGCCGAAGATAAATCCTTGATGTATATCTTGTCATCCTTGGGAACTTCATTACTTGTGCAGATAATTGTCATGCCAATATGATGAATGCAAAACATTGCATAGAATGATGTAAGAAAATAGGTAACAACTAACACAACTATGAATATCGTCTCAACTTTCGATATCTAGTAGGCTTTTCCAACGGATATATATTTAAGTAAATGACCTAATGATATACCATAAATAATGAGTGGGAGTATAATGATAATGCACTCGCTCTGTGGCCTCCAGAATGCCCTCAGCCCTCACTAGCTATTATCATATTGATACCCCTCTGTCTCTTGCCTCACTAGCTCTTCTCATATTGATGGATTGCAATACTAATTGGTCAGTGGTACCCTCAGTAGTAACTAAGCTCGACTAAAAGGAGAGGGGCCTCGCTTCGCTTTATTAGGGTGGGCGTTTATCCCTCTGTTTCGCAATGTATATCTTGTCATCCTTGGGAACTTCATTACTTGTGCAGATAATTGTCATGCCAATATGATTAATGCACAACATTGCATAGAATGATGTAATAAAATAGGTAACAACTAACACAACTATGAATATCGTCTCAACTTTCGATATCTAGTAGGCTTGTCCAATGGATCTATGTTTAAGTAAATGACCTAATGATGTACCATAAATAATGAGTGGGAATATAACGATAATGCAGCGTTGAGGGAATAAGTGTAGATGGATAAGGAATGACAGAAACTTAAATGACAATGACATAAGATATAGTAGTCCTTAAAATGACTTAATCCCAATATGAGAGGGGGCATTAGAACCTCGTGCAAAGATGAAAAGAGAGCACTACAAGATAAAGCCAAAAAGGTGGTTATTAAATAATAAATTCACTTACTAATATAATGGTAAGCATGGAAATCTACTTTTAATTTTAATTATTTATGGCATATTGAAATTTAGTATTTGATAGGAATACCTTGTTATCCCTCAAGATGATTGTGGCTTATTAGAAATTTTTAATAAAGAAATATGTAGCATATACAAGAGAAGAATCGTCCCCTGGATGGGGATTTGAGGATATTTCTCTAGCATTATATGTGATATTGGGTTCTTATTTTTCATGGATACTATTGAGTTTGTCTATGGTTGATTAATCATGATATGAATTTTCATGATGTATTCTTGGTTCTGCATGTGTTATGTTGAAGCATTGATGTATTTAATGTGTGTGTGTGTGCATGCATGTGCAAATGATATAATTTAATGGCATGCTACGATGGCACTAGGACACTTTGACGAAGTGTTGAAGCCTCAGTTGTGTATGTGGTTGATAAGGGTGTCTAAGGCTTACAACACATAGAGAAAACCCAGCCAAAGGCTTCAAGCAATACCATGCAAGTATTGCTTTATCCACGAGCTATTTGGGATAGTGATCTCCCACGGATACTTTTGTAGCCTCCGCTGGCTTATATGGATTTGATCCACATAGGATCTGTTTCCCACATTGGAAAACAAGGTAATGATAAAAAGAAAAAGAAAACTTAAACCTAACTAGGAAAGAGAACCTGATCTAAATCTATACTACTCTAAAAAGGGTATTGAATTGATTACATGTTGTCTTGAGGTATTTGAAGAACAAGTAATTCACCACGTTGACAGAAATGTAAATGAGATGAAAAAATCATCACTCAAATAATAATTGTTTAATAATAAATAAATAAAAGCAACTCAATATTAAATCATTCAAGATAACCGTCATGTGCACATGTTAGTTGAAAAACCAACATATAAGCTGTATAACTTTCATTGTCAACTCACTTGCAGAAATAGATAAAGACAGTTAAAGAATAAATTCCTTAGAGCTTTATCAATGTATTAACCAGTAGCGAAGATAAATCTCAGTTATGAGCAAACACATTAATCAATTACAAATGAATCACAGCACCATCTGATCATTTGGAACAAGAAAATTGAGATCTGTCAAAGAAATTCGATCAAATCAAATACAAGAGATAAGCAACAGCAATACTGTATTTATTAAAAAATTTGCAATAAATTACATAAACCTTGAGAAGAATAGAGGTGTTTTTCGGTTTCTTGTACCAATCCTTCTTCCTCCAAAAGTCAAAAAGTCCTTGATACATTCAAGAACAACCTCTTAAATAATTATTACAAAGAACGGATTTCCCTCTAAAGGGGATCGAAAAACCTAAATTTAGCCATCTCTTTGAATTCTTCCTGAGAAAATTTAGAAAACGAGGATGAAGTTGCACTTGTTGTTGCATCTTCATACTGTCTTTCTAACAAGGCTACCTTCTATATCAAAGTGGCATTAGTGGTATTTTCCCTCTGTAGCTCATCTTGAAGAGCAACATTCTTCATTTGAAGTTCATCATACCTGTCTCCATGTAGTCTCTTGAGTTGTTCCAGTTCCTTCTTCAGGCTGACAATTTCTACCTTTTGTTTGTCAAATTCTCTATTCAAAGTGTTAACATCATCAAAATTGGCACCTGTAAAATCTCCTAAAACAAATGCAGCATCTGTGGCATCCACCTGTGGATCACCTAATTGTTGTGTCCATACAACCTCATTTGCAAAGGATATGTCCATGGCACTCTGATCCCTGCTCCTCTTCTTACCCCTCTTCACCACTGATTTATCAGCTTTACTGTAACGATATTCTCCCAAAGATATCACAAAATCTTCATTGAACTCATCCCTCATCTCATCATTGGGGGGTATATTAATTCCTATAGATATCAGAGAGGAAGTTTGAGTTGTAGTGTGAGAGGGTATGGCCATAGTAATATGAGAAGTGGATGGAGAGGAAGTAACACTCTAAGTAAGAGTTACTTCAGGGGTTGAAGAAATATCAGGAACAGAAGTTTCAACAGATTAAACTTGCAGGGTAGTGGTTCTGAGTTATGAAGGTGATAATGCTGAGGTTTTCTCATGCACAGGGGATGATACTGAGCTGAAAGAGGGAATATGTAATGGGATTTTGAAAAGTGGAGGTATAATAGATGATGGAATGGGAATATCCATAGAAGCAGGTGTAATAGATTCAGGTAAACATGTGGCATCTTGATAAAGCTAAGACATAAAGGGTGTCACAGTAAAACCAGTAGATAATGCATATAAGGCTATGATTGATGAGAGGAGTAAGGCTGAGGATGATGGGACAGAATGGGAAGAAGATTGTGATTGTAGGGGAGGTGATGAAGATTTTCCATTGCTACCATTTAACAAATTGATAAGATCATGTAAATCATTACCATTGCCAGCTTCTACAGTAACAGGCACAGGAGAAATCCTTTCATCCTCCTCCTTGGAATGTGTCAAGTCTATAGTAGAGGTAGGGATGGATGAAACTAAAACCTTCAACATTTTGTAAGGTTTCTCTTCAATCTGGGTTTCTTCAGATTGAGCCTTCTTAACAACAGTAATTACCTGAGCAACTTCAGTTGGTTGAGGAGTCATAATTTCTTGAGTGTCTAGTGCTGAATTCATTCTACTCATCTCTATTTGATCTGCTCCGAAGTATGTAGATAGGCCTTGACTTGTTGATCAACAGATGTTCATTGGATTTCTTCCATGGGGCCTTTCCCTTTGTTTGAAGCTGAACTGGTTTCCATGGGTGCATTTTTGGATGCTAGAGCCTCCTTTTCTTCCCTGTCTTTCATTACCTTTTCTTGAATCTCCAGCTCCATAGCTCTGTAATGTCGAACCCTGTCCCCAAATTCCTTCTGGTACTGCAGGATATGACTTTGTTCTTCTTTGCTTTTAGCCTTTTCCAAAACTTCAAAAAAAGTGTCAACCCCCTGATAGATGAAGTCATCTAGGGTTTCCTCATGAGTGTACCCTGTTTTAAAATGATTCTGCTTGAGGTGGAAATCAACAATCCCCTTGGGATCATGCTGCCTTTTACTAGAAAAAACTAGTTTGAGTGACACTATGTGGTCATTGAGTTATGATGCCCAAGTAGAAGTAGGTATGCTCAAGGAACCGAGGTTTAGAGGAAATTTGGGCCATAATTTCGTTTTAGGTGTTGCACATTTCTTATAAATTCCTTCAATGGCCATCTGGAATGAAATTTCTTCAAGGACTAACCTGTCAGGCACCACCTTAGGCCACATATGAGCAGCATTGCTACCAAATATTCTGATATAGGTGAATGACTCACCGACGTACCAATCTCCCATTGCGGCTATGGGGGTTTTCAGTTCAGGGGAGAATGCAAGAGCTTCCTTGTTAAAAATCAGAAAATAGACCCGGCGGAGGAAACTCTCATAGATGTCATAAAACCTGGTTATATAATTGGTGTCCCATAACTCCAAATGATAAATGTGCACAGGTGGAGCTGGTAATACCCAGTCCCACCCCATATTTTGGTAACAGAACTCGGTGTAAAATATATCCACAATGAAGGAAGATAAGAAGAAGTTGGGATTCTTCCTGGTAGTCGCTTTCTGGAATCCCTGTATGGCAATTTTTAGTTCTAATGACAGGATTGCATCCTAGGGGAGGGATTTTCCTATATTTATTACATGGTGGGAAATGGGGGGCCATTCTTCCTTAAAGTAAGAACAATTGGGAATACTGTAGAGCCTACATAGCATTGCTGCGAGCAGCGAATAAGGTTCCTTGAACTATTCAATGGGGTAAAGTTCATCTTTTCTCTGGGAAAACTTGTGCGGTTCATCCATCCAGTATTTCAGCATTTGGTCAAAATTGAACCTAGACTTGGCATCTTTAACAAAATCTGCATCAAGGAGCTACTTAAAAGGTTTGAGGGCATAAATTTTCACAAAGGTCTCAGAATGGAAATTGGCCATTTGCAATCCAGTGCTAGTGTTAAATGAATGGTCTTTCGGATTAGCATGGTCAATAATCCATCTGACTGCATCATTATAAGGGAGGACAACCAGTCTCGCAGCAATCATGTGGATGCCAGAATCCCTAATTCTCTCATAGATGAGTCGGTCATCCTCAAGGTCTGAAAGGTTGTTGCTGTCAAAAATGGAGTAAACTCGGGACCAATCCAACTGGTAGGTTTCACTGACCCGACCACTGGTATCGGAGAAGACACCGAAATTTGGGTCTTTGGTAAGCATGTCTTTCTGTAGGTTTTTGCACCAGGTAATTCAAGGTGTTTTGGATGTTTCCATGTTCTGTTGAATGTGCGAATCAGAAATTAAAACTAATTCGTAAAGGAACAACAATAAACAATTCAAAATTGGAAAGGAGACTTAATAACCAACCTGAAACCGGAGTGAATACTGGCGAAATAGCTTGGTAAAAATCTGAACGTAAATTCACACAGCGCAGAAAATTATAGTAGTAAAACAGTGAAGAAATCGTGTATAAGACCAACATATATATACTTCGTGGGAAATGATTCAGACGGTAGGATGAGGATTAAAATAATGGTCAAAATGAGATTTTGCGAGGTGCAGGATTAAAACGTAAAAACAAAATTTTATTAATCATTTTGTAACCCACATTCCGCATTTTGTGGGATGCGGGGTGCAGAATCGCAAAACAGCAAAAGTTTATTCAATCCTCTCTGCATCCCGCATTCTGCATTTTGCGGGATGCGGGTTACGGAAACACGCAAACCAAATAATATAACAAACGACATCCCGCTCCCTGTATTCCACATTTCTGCGGGATGCAGGCTGCGGGTTGCCCAAATCATAACTATCAAAAATCTTCTGCATCCCGCATTCCACATTTGCGGGATGCGGGTTGCGGGATGAAAATTTTAATTTCATTTAACTTTAAAAATCCTGCATTCCACAACTTGCGGGTTGTGGGTTGCGGTTTGCGGAATCACAAATCAATCCAAATAAAACTGACTTTCCGCATCTTAAAAACATACAAATCAAGCATGGATTTTTTGGGAATTTTGGCTAAGTTAAGGAATCCCAGAAGTCAGAAAAAATGTAATGGAATCCAACAAGAATTACAAAGGATTTTACCAAGTTACCTTTGTATGTGTGATTGGGCTCCCGTGTAAGAATAACATGGTATCTGTTGTACCTACAACACGAAGGAAGGATGAGGTGATTTGATGTATGATGATAGTGTATCTTAGGAATACATGTCTATATTAAATTTATGTAGAAATGTTGTTTACATGGAGTAATTGCTATGATATTTGTTGGCAATGATACAATGATGTGATATCCTTGAAATGACATGATAATAGCACACAATGATTTCCTTTTATAATATGACATGTGCTGACTACATATGATTATTTATGATTATATTTCATATAGCATGATGTAATAACATCTGGTTCTTTATGGAAAGATAGTGTATGATCAACATGCAGGAACATATGGTGTATCACAATGATAATATTACATGATGATTTTTTGACGATGTGTGGTATTTCTTGGTATGTTGATTCTTATTATAGCATGCTGTGAGTAGAATGATGATATTATCTAACTCGTCAAGATTGATGACTATGATTGCATGTGGTTTTTGTTTTTATGAAGACTTATGTTCTTGTAATGATGATCATGTTATCATAATGGGATCTTCTATGATAGCTTGGTAGAATCACTTAATATTCATAATGATATTATAATGTTTGCGTTAAATTGACCATGTTATTATGAAAAGAATGTCATGTTATTATATCCTATTTATGATGATGATACTTGATGAGGATTATACAGTTTTAAGGTGATGATTACCATCGTATGATGGAAAGAGGTAACATGTTGTTGTTTTACTATTCATTGTATTATTATGTATAGGATGGTATGATAAAGTCATGTTCTTATGAAGGAATATAGTTCCTTGATTTCCATAATGATGATATACGACTAATGCATTTGGTTGCATGTTGTAACATGGTGCTTGACAGAAAATCCACCTACAGACCTAAAAGGCCAATTAATTCAAGGATTTTGTGGGAACCCATAACCACAAATGAGAATGTCTCGTAACATCTTATGGGTAGGGAACAAATCAACCAATAAAATTCTACCAATATTTCTTTTAACTTCCCAGAATTTTGTAGGTCCATGGCTAGAGTTATACTCGTCGGTGGGGGGTATATGTAGAGGGACTATCGATGCATGGGGTTGGATGTCATTAGGGAATATAGGTATGGATTTTGGTCATCCTTTCAAGATTCCCTTAAGTACAAGAGAGTAGTGTGATGATAATCAGATGCCTAGCCTAACCCAGATGAGACCTTTAAGGTTGACAAACTGGAAGGGGAGGGAGGATAAGGACATGATAACTTCTCGATAACTTTTGATACCTACTGGATGATCAGCGGGCAGGTTACAGTAGAGCGAATTTACCATGGTGAGTAGAATTATCCGGAGTCTGATGTGGGGATTTATGCAGTTTGATCATATTATACAATTCTTAAGGAGAGGGTGTGTAAGGGAGGAAGTAAACTATACATAAGATAATAAAGACACGTAATAACATGAATTGATAAAAAATATGAATTTCTAAAGAGTAATAAAGAACATGTAATAACATAAATTACTATAATTATTATTAAAGAATTACTCGTAGTGGTCACATGAGGGACTCTCACCTATGCAATATTACTAAAATATATGTATGCTATATAAATAAAATGTAACTTTGGGGTGAATTTCCCTAAAGGAGGGAAGTATGTAACAACCCAAAATTACTATTAAATTAATTATAAATTAAATATAGGAAAATTAAATTAAATGTTAAAATTAATCAATTAATTAAAGAAAAGGAAACACTTATCATCATGAATAGGATAACTGTGACTAATAATATTAAATAATAAATAATAAATAAATTGCTAACTAAATTAATAAAGTATACTAGATTCAAATTCCAAATAAAATGAGAAAAAACTATAAAAATGAGATTGTTTGGAGGGGAAGGGGCATTCATTCTTCTTAGTTTTGAATGAAGATAGGTATGGTTATGGTTATGGAGGGGAAGAGAACAAATTTGGCTACGGTTTATTGGTTGGGGGATCAGGGGCTCTTAGTGTCTCACTGAGGGGTTGGTTGCATGGAGAGTATTCCCCACATGTTTTTTCTATCATTGCTAGTGGGATATCTATAGCTAACTTCTCCAACAATTCTTTGGTTTATAGGTATGGTTCCTCCTCTTTTCATTGAGATTTGTAACATGGTAATCATTCTTTTTATGGAAATGAACTAGTTCATAAAACATTCTTATGGTTTATTGATATATCTAATTAATTTGTCTTTAAGGCCATCTGGGCCTTACAGATAGGATACCCATGAGTTTTTTTCCCCTAGAAACCTTCTTATTTTTCAATGCCTTTAGATAAATGTTTTGAACTACTAAGAAATCATCAACCTCGTGTACCTCCTCCAACTCTTCTATGGGATCTAAATCTACTAAGGGATGGCATCCAAATATGGTTTCTTATTTTTCATATGAGAATCCTTCATTTTAATCACATCCAAAAAGGAGAGTGGTTTATTCTTAATAGATTATATCCCTTCTTGAAAATACCCACCTTTTCTGCCTCCTCTGTGTCCACCTCTTTCATGATTTTTTTTGGAAAAGTGGTAATCGACTCAGATCAAGCTATTTCTTATAAAATATTATCAACAATACTAAAATTGGGTTCCTTATAGTTTAAATTTCCTTTTGAAAAAGTCTTAGTATCCATTTTTTCTTTAACTCCCAAACTTTCCTATTATTTTCTTTAAAATTTGGCAACATTAATCACATCTGTAAATATACTTAAAATCATAAGCAAAGACCTTTTTTCACATGAAAATGTGTTATAATTGAAATAAATACCAAACGTATATCTGTAGTTTACACTTAGGTCTCTTAAGCCATAATTTAAGAAAAATAAATTCAGAACTGCAAATATGAATAGTTTTACGTCTATGTGGTTGTTCTCCTAATATTTTACAAATCAAAAACCAAGGTTATGATCTAGCAAAAAGTGGATTTACTCCAAGAAACCTAATAAAGTGCAAAGCAACTAGATAAATATTTTTATTAGTGAAAGTCAATCCTAGAATAAATAGATAAATTTAAAAACTATTGACGATAATTACCCATTTCTTGTAGACAATCTCTATTCATAAAATCAAAGGAACCCACATGCAATTTTAAATTTGAGGAAGGTGGTTGCCTTGATCACAACATTTAACTCAAAATAACATTATTATAATCTGTCGAGGAGGGACATAAGACATAAAGTAATTCTTCAAAGTTGTATTCATTGAAGCTTGCAAAATCACCCATACAATAAACCTATATAAACAAGTTTTCATAAATGGGCCATATTACATGATGGTTCATATGAATTCAGATTGGGTCACTTGATCCCATTCTCTCATATATTCTCTTTCCCTCAAGTACCAAGAGGGGTAATAACTCAAATGGTGTGGAGGTAAGTTTTTTGATATCCCCACTCTGGTTCAAATATTCAATGACACTTGGAAAGCAGTTATAATACTAGAAAGGTAAGAACCCACCTTGTGTGGGACCTTATCCTCGATGTGTCTCTAGACATCTTGGCCTTTGCTAAGTCATAATTTCCTACTAGGCATTGGCTTACAAGCTCTTGGCACTATTTTGGGGTCTCTAATGGAAATGAGACGAAGTTGAACCTAGGTCTCATCTAGGTAATCCTTAGTAATTATTGATTCCCATATATCTAAAAAAAATAACAATAATAATATATAAATAAGTTGTAATTTACCAAAAATATAAATAAATGCAATGTGAATTTATGACTTCACAACAAAATCGTCCATTCCTAAAGTAGGTGTTGGTCCAATTTTTTCAATTGAATTGGATACAATTAACAACATGGATAACTATAATTTAAATCTATTCCTTAACATAATTATGAATTTCCAAGCTAACAAATATATAGTTCTTATGCCAACTGTCATTTCAATTTTGTACCTCAATGTAGTGATCAATTTTGAAGCTTGCGAACATCTTGATCTCATGTCTAGGTTCTTCCCTACACAGTATTTGATCTCTACATTGTATCAAAGATATTTTCACCCAAAACTCTCCATAAATATCTGTTTTAACATTAGGTAATAAAAAATAAAATAAAATAATCTCTAACCCACACCATCAAAGTTTAACAAAGTTCTTTCTCAATAATCCTACAACATAACCAATGACTTTGTCAAACTTTATAACTTATACATACCAGGTACCCAAGCGCACATCGGAGGACAACAGTTCAATTGAATGAATCGAGTACTGTTATGGCGGAAGCATAGTAAGAATAAGCAAAGAAAGAAATACACTACACATACAGAAAATAAACACATACAAAATGCAAGAATTAGAACCAATCTCTGTTATTTGATTGTTGCTCTATTACTTTATTGTATTTTACAATAGTTTACATGCTTATATAGGATGCTCAGAAGCTTGGGTGACTACCCGTTACATTTAGTTACAAATAAGTTAGAATGGTTCAAAATTTCAACTGTTACAGATGACTAGAAGATAGAGAGACAATATGTCGTAGTCGTGTCAATATGCTGGAGTCGACGATGCATGTCAAGATGCGGAACCTATCGAGATGTGTCAAGGTTCATACTTATCGAAGTTGATGTTGAACCTGTCGAATTCAAAAAAACATGCCAACTTTTGGGTGGATCATTCCTCTTTCCTTAAGAAACAATGATCCCCATTGTTTGCTCGTTTAGGTGAGGAAACTTGTTGGTGTGTTCAGTAGTAGAGTACAACTTTCCTTGGGCTGGGAGTTGTCCAGCTTTAGCCACTTGAAACAAAGAAATGGAGTTCATCCTTGTATGGCATTGCGCCATCCCATGATGGTATCGCAAGAAAGAGGATCATGAACATATGGATAGATGTCTTCGGGTTTTGTTGTCTGCAAGTCATTACATTCCAACAGAGGTGCATGGTATGGTCGAAGTAGATCCACATTAAACATTGGATGTAGACCCAATCATAAAGGAATTTCGAGTTGGAAAGTGTTTTTTACAATCTTCTTAAGGATGCTATATGGACCATATCTCAAAGGTTTCAGCTTTTTGTATGAACCAGTGATGAACTCCTTCTTTAGATGTAACCAAAGTTGGTCCCCAATTTGGAATAAATGAGGAGTACGATTTTGATCATGTCGGGCCTTGGATTACGCATTAGCTCTATGCAACATTTCATGTGATTGCTTCTAAATGTTGTAGATTTGATCTTGAAACTTCAATTATTTTTCAACTTCTCGTTCATCAGAGTCGGTGTCGTTCGATTGTGTTGATGAACTGACCAAGTCGATGTGGGCTGAGGGTTGAAATCCATAACAGATCTTGAATGGAATCTTACTCGTAGAGATGTGTTGAGCACTATTGTAACTGTGTTGTATGTATGGGAGACTTCCATCCCATGTCTAACTATGCTTGTGGTTGTACATGTGTAGCAATTGTACTACCAAGTGATTCACAACTTTCGTTTGTCCGTATGTCTGAGCATGGAAAATTGTCGACAAAGAAATTCTTGTGTAGAGTTGTTGTTATGAAGAGAAACCTCCTATGGCTTGGGGTGTACCTATTACCACCTAATTTGTACTTAGTGGTTTTTCATCAAGTGATCCTGGTGAACCGGACAAGGATAACTTGTTCGGACTTCAGAAGACCGTCGGAAGTACTTCTAGGAAATGCTTGTTGTACTATATCACATGTTCATACCCCATGGGAGAATTGTAATAAATGTTCTAGCATGATAGTGTCTATAAAAGACTCAGTATCTTGGAATTTATTTTTCAATCCGATCAGCCCAGGGTGTTTTTTCCCTTGGTTATTATTGGTTGTTGAATAAACGACTGATAATTTCTGATTTTTCACTCCATACCTCCAAAGTTGGGGTGGTCGGCTTGGCATTTAGGCCTATTGAGGTTATTAGAGTCTATGTGTCAATGTATAAACATGCTAGACATCATGATCGAGTCATACGAACATGTCTAAGTCCCCCTAGTTTTTTTCAATTTTTCATTTATTTTAGTTTTTTCAGTGTTTTTTATTAAAATTTAATTTTTCCAAAACTTAGGCTATTTTTCAATAGTTTAATTGGAAAATTTGATTTTGTAATAAAGGTGGGCCAAATAATCAGTTTCATTCATGTAGGTGCTCATTTTCAAGCTAAGAGCACCATGTAAACCCATGGACCCACTATTTTCGAGTTTTGAGTGATTTTCCATCACTCAGGTCAGAAAGCCCCAAAAATCAATTATTGATTATTTTAATTAATAAATTGATGAATAATGGAGCAAATCCAAA
>LPNX010247280.1:118578-149282 GCA_001517045.1 Pseudotsuga menziesii
AATTAGCTTAATGGTTCATTTGGTTTTTTATAAAACTTGTGCTACTGAGGTTTTTCTTGTCAAGTTGAAATGTTTTTACAGGGTATATAAACCAAAGATTCTGGTGATCTTGTATCCCCTCCTTGCCTTAAAGACCAGATCGAGCACACGTCCCATAGTTGGAGCCAGAATGTTACCACCCAAGTTGTACTTAGTGGTTTTTCATCAAGTGAGCCTGGTGAACCGGACAAGGATAACTTGTTCGGACTTCAGAAGACCGTCGGAATTACTTCTAGGAAGTGCTTGTTGTACTATATCACATGTTCATACCCCATGGGGGAATTGTAATAAATGTTCTAGCATGATAGTGTCTATAAAAGACTCGGTCTCTTAGACTTTATTTGTCAATCTGATCAGCCCAGGGTGTTATTTCCCTTGGTTATTATTTGTTGTTGAAAAAACGAATGATAATTTTTGAGTTTTCACTCCATACCTCCAAAGTTGGGGTGGTCGGCTTGGAATTTAGGCCTATTGAGGTTATTAGAGTCTATGTGTCAATGTATAAGCATGCTATACATCATGGTCAAGTCATACGAACATGTCTAGGTCCCCCTAGGTTTTTTCAATTTTTCAATTTTTTAGTTTTTTCAGTGTTTTTATTAAAATTTAATTTTTCCAAAACTTAGGCTATTTTTTAATAGTTTAATTGGAAAAATTGATTTTGTAATAAAGGTGGGCCAAATAATCAGTTTCAGTCATGTAGGTGCTCATTTTCAAGCTAAGAGCACCATGTAAACCCATGGACCCGCTATTTCCGAGTTTTGAGTGATTTTCCATCACTCAGGTCAGAAAGCCCCAAAAATCAATTATTGATTATTTTAATTAATAAATTGATGAATAATGGAGCAAATCCAAAATCATAGATCAGTGGATTCTCAGCCTATTTGATTGAAATCAGTCAAATCTGAACCAAACTGATTGGATCTGATAAATCCTTGACTGAAGGAGGTGATCAAATCAGATCCAGAGTTGATCTTCAACAGTCTTTATGGGGAATTGCACCCTCTCTCTCTCCTCCACACATGTGGGCTCTCCTGGGAGCTCTGTGGACTGATGTGTCAGTTTATGGGTTGATGTGTCAGCTCAATCAAGCCCTCGGTTGACAAGTAGGCTCATTTCAGCTTCAGATCTGCATTGATTGACTCTCCATCAGCTGATTTGATCTATCTCCTTGGGATTTGCGCCCCCTTGGGCTGGATCTCCTAGTTTTTGTATAAATCAAGAACAAGCAGCCTCTTCCAAGATATTTAGAACTGGGATTAAGGTTTTGTTGCTCTTGTATTGTATTGTTTATTATTCTGGAATAAAGAAGCTTTGGAGGCAAGATCTATGGTGTAATGCTCTTCATGTGTGGATGTTGATTGTCAAATGCTTATGAGGTATAATTTGTGTTATTTATCATTGCTTTTTCTAGTTAATTATTGGCCTTGAAGGAGAGAACTCCCTCCTATCAGGGTAATATTTTATTCTAGTTTGATTTATGCTCTTACTGCTACTTGTTTCAGATCTATTGGATTTGTATGTATTTTAAGTTTAATTGCATGCTTTCCAATTATCTCTTCCAGCAGCACCTACATTTTAACCATCTGTTTGTGCGAGGATTTATAAGTTGCAGGTGATCTCTCTTGTAGAATAGTTTAATCTAGCTTGCATCCTCCTCATCTTCAAGATATTCTAAATGACATAATCCCTCAGTTTTCCACCAAAGCGGAATCCAAAGCCTAACATTCCTAGGCTTCAAACACTCTTTCTCTCTCTTCCTCCTTCAAAATCTTAATTTATCTTCAAATTGATTACTTTTAAAGAATATTATTGCTTAGATATGTCTCATTAAGAAAATTACATATAGATCTAGTTAGTAATATCCTTTATTAAGTTTATATCTCAGTTCCGTTTTGCATATAAAGTTATATTTTAAGAGATCTAGCTGAAATTATCCTCTTTTTGCAAGCATTTTAGTGAAAATTTGTAGCTTGATTTTAAGGTAGTTTCCTTTGCTATACTTTAAAGTTTCATATTCTACAATAAAAGTGCACATCTCATTGGTTTCCCAAACATCAAGCCAAGATCCCAAGAAAAGCTTTCTTTCCTTGGTTCCTTTTGTAAAACTAGATTACCCCAACTTAACAAAATTTTACTTAGTTTTTTTCGGTAACTAGTGTAGTGACCCAAAACACTTTCAAAGTGTGTTTGGACACATTTGATTTTGATTTCTCGCTGTTTTTTAGCAGGTCTAATAAAAATAGAAGGAGACTCTACCCAATTTCCGACTCTTGGACGAACTGGAGCTTCCCGGAAGCTTCCCCCACCACTCTATTTTAATTCTAGCTTGTTACAAGCTTATTGTAAGCCTTTGGATCCCAGATAGCAAGGACCAAAGTGCATCAATTTTAATTTGCTAATATTGTAAATCGCAGCTAATAAAAATAAAAGGTCATTTCGTATAGGCTCTTTCGAGCCTATTCACCATCCCCCCTGGGAGGATTTGTGTCTGTGTTTCCTTTTTGCTTTTCTTTCCTTTTTTTTTGCAAACTAGCGTAGTTATAATATGCAGGGTAGTATAATTTGATTTATTATCAATTTCATATTCCATATTTGATATTTCAAAGTAATTTTAATACTTACGCCACGACTTCCCGATTGACCCAAAAGGGGAAAGAGATGCGTGGTAGGACTAATCAGAAAACCAGAATTGTGTATCTGTGTTTTCCTTTTCATCATTTGTTTCATCAGCTATTATAAAAATAACCCCTCCTTGATTCCCTGACTGAGATCCACTTGGATCGAAAGAGGTTCCTGGAGGGTTTTCCTTTTTAACAAGAACACCCATCTTAAAATTTACTAAAATTGACAAGACTCCGGTGTGTATGCTCTGCACTTGGCTGCGGTTCGTCCGATCAGTCAAGCTGTGTCAAAATCATTTGAGTGACTAGAATAATTAGGATTCACTCTCCCAAATTGACAAACCATCAAGTGAAAATCCAACACCTAGATCAAACCATTACGGTGGAAAAATACCCAAAGGAAGTGGGAACTCCTGAAAAGTGACATCGGGGCACCGATCTCTGTCACACCCTAACGGGTGTGTTATGAACAACAGCCCCAGAGAATCCATTCAACCCACATATTCCTTGTGGGTAGCCGTGAAGGTTTAGTTTTGGACATACTCCAAGTACTCTCGGGTATATCTGGAGTCCACCCTTTCGCCTAATTTTAATCAACTCACATTTCACATTAACTTAAAACGTACCAAGAGGCAATTGCAAAACATTCACTCCAAGCACATGCAAGTACATTGATTATCTTTTGACTCCATTTTAAGGCACTGGTTATTTTCTTGCTATATATATATATATATATATATATATATATTGTGTCTCAGCATCGTGCTTTCGTGCACTCATTTTGTATCTTGCCATCTATGGTTGTTTATGGTTAAATTTCAAACTCCTAAGTAATTCTTTGAGTTTAACATCACCATACTAAGTAATTATCCTTAGTAACTTAATAGGGTCTACCCACCTTGGCTTCGTTAGGATTTGAGCCTAAACTGAGGAGTCAAGAACAAGGTGACGGCCTTGACTCAAGACTTGCCCCTAAGGACACACCTAGTGGCTTGAAGATTTCTGCCACGTGACCCAGGTGTGTGAAATGCGAAAACAGTACCACAATAGACAGCTTTGACACTAGAAATCAATCTTTCCCAATATGCAAGAGAAACCAAACATCTAACACTAAGGGATATCAAATCATACCTTGTTCTGGATGGTTGAGTTAGATCCCCATTGAGCTTTCCAATTCACACTTGTATCAGCAATTCGCTCTCAACAATAGCAAACAAGAAAAGCATGCTATATAATAGTGTGTTAGACCTACTCTAACGTATATATTCAATGATGCATAAACAATTAAACGCATCCATGGATTCAATATTCATATTCAATTGTACATAATTGGACAGGAAAATATATTTCTATTAATAAAATCAGAGATTACAATAGTGACAACCTCTGTCGGCACGTCTACAAACCGAAGAAACTGAGTCCTCCACCTGGGCCTCCACCACCTCAATCCTCCATCTCTCGATAGCAATCTTACAAGCAAAGGCAAGCTTGGGAAGAACAAAAAGTGCTCCAAAGGGACAAAGGGATGTAGACTCAATTATATGCAAACTGTGGCAACAATGGACTATAGTTTACTTGCTCTTTAATTCCTCTCCTTCAATGTATCCAAGGGGTTCCTTATATAGCACTGCAAGAGGGTAATGGAGGGTCGAATCCAAGCGTTCTCAAGGCATTTGGAAGTCCAAGATTCACGTTATTCATAATCCTATGA
Organism: Pseudotsuga menziesii; assembly: GCA_001517045.1. NCBI lineage: Eukaryota > Viridiplantae > Streptophyta > Pinopsida > Pinales > Pinaceae > Pseudotsuga > Pseudotsuga menziesii. Next base: position 122,953 of record LPNX010247280.1, read on the forward strand.
GTAAAACTCCAAAAATATTTGGACTTATACACACATCCCGATGTATGTAAGTTTTAGGTCAAAAGTGGCACGTACACGCGAGTATGGGATTAAAAGTCATGTACAGCAATAAACAGGTATTTTTAAGGGATGAACTTGGATCAGCAAAGGATAATATGAGTGCATGGGGTCTAAAGAGTTTGTAGAGGGACAGGGAAGGCCATCAATATGTAATCAACCATGTGTGGTAAAATAATCTATAACAGATGCCCCCTAATGTGTGAGGTCAGAGGGGTAACATGATGGCCAAAATACATTTTAAAATCCATCCCAGAAGTGGAGTAATGAAGCCCCAGGTGGAAGAATCAGTCCTCATTAATACAAAACAATGATAAATCTCTACATATGACTGCAAATACATAGAACAGTCCCGGATACATAGGAGTACAATGGCCATGAATAGGCATGATATACAAAATGTGACATGTGTGGTCATAGCTAGGTACAATATAAGATAGATCATAATCTCCAAAGTGGATGAATATATACAATGCATCAAAATATCCATAATAGCTAAAGATAAACAATGGATCAAGATATCCATAGTGGATGAAGATATCTTATATACACTAGAATCAAATCACGAGAGCTAAAATCACATGAACACTAGCACGATCAAGGAGGTAGCATATATGGAATGCCACCAAGCTAGAAGGTCTTCTACACAAACCGCTACGAGTACATGTCCTACTATGCAAATAGATGTGTCAAGGTAGAACATAGCAGTCCATCATTTGATTACCGATCATTGATGTATACCATTAACAGACACGAGATCACCCACCAATAATTAAAATGGGAATCAAGGTACAGAGTGCAATCTAACAAGTGTGAATAGATGTGTTGAGGTCAAACACTTGGAAGAATCCATTGATCAAGGGACATTGATGTATTCCCAAATATTTCGATGGTGAGAGAACCTACCACTGATGACTGTAAGTCTCAAGGCACTCAAATGACTCCAGACTTTTATTCCAAAATAAATGATCTGATGTCGATGGAATGGAATCCACTGGAAGGAGGGCGTTAAGGAATTCCCCATCAACCAACAAGAGGTACTCAACAACGCTCTATAATGTGGAAGAACAATATGTGCACGAACCAGTAATAGTACCGGGAATGGCTGACATGCAAAGTCAAGATAACTGAGGAATGGTCGACTCGGGCTTCAAATTCCTTTGAACAAGAGCATAAAGGAGAATGGTGACTGAAGGTAGGTAGCATGGACTCGATATGCAAAATGGGACATCTCTGTGACACAGGAGGCATCAACAGAGGCTCCGTAAGGACTGGAAGCTTAACCAGTCGGTGGAGATAAACTCAAAATAACAAGTACAGCTCCTAAAGTCAAAATAATACCCAACCAACAGATATGATATACAGTGTTTTGTTCAAAGGCGACATGACTCAACTGCTTCCAAAGATAACATCTTTTCCTGTCCGAATTTTTAGTTTTTTTATTTTTTTTGGACTTTTTTAGATATTTTGAAAAGCTTGAAAAAGAATAAAAGTGATTTATAGTACAAATCTAGGAGGATACGCGTTTCAGTGGGCAAGAAAACTAGTTCCAAGCAGTGGAACATGCCTATGCTCAATGAAAGGATATATGTGCAGGATAACGACACTCGAGGGAAGGTCTCCTCCCAGTAAAAGGGATGATCAAGGTGCAAAAGATATATAAAAAGGCTATGCTTGGCTAGACATGATACAAGCTCGAGTTATATGGCCGATAACTAAAATTTAGGGAGCCAGCATAAAGCTCAAGAAGACAAGAAAAACTCATGAAAATGCAATTACAACTTGATATATACAAGGGAGTCCCAGGGAAATTCCCAGCATAAAGTTCAAGAGGAGTATGAAGCTCTTGCTCAAAGACATAGCAGGACTAAAAGGACTCCCATAACCTAAAGGAGAAATTTCGGCATGAGCACCAAATGCAATATGGGATCTAATTAGCGTACCCATGTATGGGAAAGCTCAAAAATTCACACAACGCCACTTCTAACAACATCAAGAAGGTTATGTGACATCATGGAATGGGTTCATACCTAAGGTTAAGATGAAATGGTCATAAGATCATGTAAAATGCAAGCAGATGTGAAATCCTAACCTATATGCTAGTTTAGACATGATACCTTTAATAGACACAAACAAGTCGAAGTCTCGGTCAAACCGTACTCAAAACGGGCTCCTGCAACATCATATTAGTCCAAACGGTCCAAAATGGTGAGAAACGGTCAAAAACTATAGGAAGTGGGTAAAATTTTCAAAAAAAATCTATAAAATATTGAAAAATTAAAAATTTTCATACCATTTTGAAAATTCACCCACCATAGTGCATTTGTGTCTAGAATTTCAAGAGCTGATTCCGGGAGCATCATCTGGCGAAACCATTCCGTGTTTGGTCCAGGTAATTACCCGAGACCTTCTCTTTCACTTTCATCAAAAAAAAATTAATTTTAGTGGTCAATTTTTTTGTTTAGGCCACCCCAAAATGTGTGTTTCGGCCCACGTAGAAATTGGGTCTTTTTCTGCGTATAGGGATGGGTATACGTGAAAAATACCACGATAACCACGTACATACGTGGTTGTTCTTAAAACAGACGCGTACAGGGCCGTAAATGTGATTTTCAAAGGTAAATACTGATGAAACTCAAAAAAAATTGTGCAGGATGGTGCTAGAATGGAGAGAGAGGGAACATGGTGATGTTGAGGAGGCAGTACAAGGAGATCTGATGGCTCAACAAGCACTGAGGTCTTGTGGGTTGTATAAGTTTTGGCACCTTGGCAGCTTAAGAGCCAAGCCAAGGCTACTCCAACTTCTAGTAGACAATTGGGATCCATATTTTGAGACCTTTCAGATAGATGGGATGTCACTCAGCATTGAGGTTGAGGACTTATATTTTATCATAGGTTTGTCCCGACGAGGGGAGATGGTGAACCACCGATCCCATGGGCCAAGAGGCAGGCTAACTATAGAGAAATACATAGTTTTGTATTTCCTTCCCGATACAAATAAGGTTGGGAGTCAAATCCCGACAAACGCAGTGAAGAACCTAAGGTTGAAAGCCATACAACTAGCATTGGGAAGCATCGCAGGTTTAGTGTCACTCCACCAGGGCTTAAGGCCAATGATGTTCTATGCAGTAAAGTGCACGGGACCCATGATATATGACTGGAGTACCTCATTGCTAAGCAACATGAAGCAGCAACTCAGTGACTACAAGATGGGAAGGATACAGAACTTTGGGTTCGGAAGCATACTAAGTGCATTCTTTTTTGAGAGGGTGTCAGGGCTAAGCCCTAGAGTTGACATTGCTTCACACGGAGTTAGGGATCTGGGCTCAGCTACGCTAGGCCAATGTCATGCGGAGACTGGGAGGGGGAAGAGTGGCCAACCCCTACCCAGTAGACTTCTTCCTCTAATGGAGGAGACAGATCGTTGCCATAGACGACTACCCCTATGCAGGGATAGACTTCCATGGAGATCCGGATATGCCCCTACCGCCAGGATCAGCATATGGAGACATAGATAACGAATCCCAACTCACTTTTGTTTTTTGAGTTATAAAAAAAATTTGTGTTTTTTTATATGTGAAATCAAAAGACATGTTTTTGTGTGACGACACATAATGAAACTCTGTCATGTACATGCAGATGTGGGACCACAACACCCAGAAGGATTTCCTCATCATCGACGGAGGGGAAGAGGCGATGAGATTATGGGTGTGGATGCAGAGCGGACGCTTCAAATAATTCACACAAACTTCTTTCTCTTGACACACAAGGTTCCCATGGCGCAAGTCGAGGACTTTCCTGAGGCTATGCAGAGCCAGGTGGTTGGAGTACCACGGGCATGGGTTTGATTATTCTATTGCCTCGCTAGAGCCGTGGTGTGCTACCATGATCAGTACCCTCCTCCACCTCAGGCTTAGAGACCTAGGTGTATATTTTGTATGATCGTGTAGTATATTTTGGTGGCTCGGAAGCCCTAATTTTGTATATGACACTTATGTATTATGATGTCACCTTTTGGAATTAATGAAAAAATATTTATGATGATCGATTATTTATTCTATTTACATGTGTAAAATGTGTTTGTGAAACTATTATGGTTTGTAAAACAAATGGAAATCTAGTACATAGTTAGCATATGAATCAGCAACTTGATTAAAATTTCTTGGAACATGAATGTATGTTATACTCTCAAATTTCCGTTCTAGCAATATTACATGCAAGAATATCTGTAACAATGTCAGATTCCTAATACGATACAAGCCATTAAGTTGTGAAACCACTAACTACAAATCAAGACGTACCTCAATAGAAAGAACACCATGTAAAATGGCATCCCGTAATAACTCTATCAAGGCACTATATTCAGTAACATTGTTCGACGAAGGCCGTAAACATACACCTCCTAAAGACAACACTTGACCTGTAGGAGTATAGATCACCCAAGCAATCAAAGCTGAGTTTTGAGAGTGGCGGCTAGCACCATCAGCGAATCCTATGTAAATGGAAGACTCCATCAACATCTTCCATAACAAACAAAATCTAATCAACAAACCCGATCACCATAAGAAGACCTAACTATGCGATGAAAAAATGTACAATAATACACAACAAGTCAGCCCTGGCTAAAGATCTTGCATAGTACTTTTCAAGATAGAGCCCATTTCTAGGCTCCACCAAAGCTGCCCCTTCATAATCCACCAACTCATAGGAACATTTCTCCAAGACATGCTTAACCATGTAAGGACCATGCCACATTGGGTTGAACATTTCTTGCCCCTGAGGGTTCCTTATCCTGATCCCACAAAAGGACCAAGTCAGCTTCACTAAACCTCCTAGGACGGACATACTTATCATACTAGACCTTAACGTGATGCTTGTTAACCTCAGGAGCCACTAAAGCATCTCGATGCTGCTCATCAAGCTGCTCCAAGTGGACCAGACGTTCTTCCAATGCGGAAGTCTCTATTAAAATCTCCACAGCTAGATTCAAAGAAGGGATTTCACACTCAACCAGTATTACTAACTCCACCCCATGCACAAGTTAATAGGGAGAAAAACTGCTGGCAATCTTGACCGCAATTCTATAGGCCCACAAAGCAGGATACAACATGATATGCCAATTATTCCTTATATGTGCGATGGTTCGTTGGAGAATGGACTTAAGTGACTTGTTCACTGCTTCAACTTGTCCATTCGCTCAAAGGTAATAAGAAGAGGAGTGCTCTTGATTATGTCCTAACTACAAAGACAAATATTCCATCATTTTGTTCTGAAATTTTATGCCATGGTCAATGACAAGCTCCCTTGGAATGTCGAACCGGGTGATAATCTGGCTAAATACAAAATGCATAGTGGTTTCGTCGTCGAATTTGATAGTAGGCATAGCCTCTGTCCATTTCATGAAATAATACATAGCCACAATAATATGATGGTGCCCCCCAACTGAAGCTGGGTTATAATCCATAAAATCAATCCCCCACTTGGTGAATGGACCGGAGGTAATACTAGGATGCAAAGGGGCCGGACGTGAATGCATATTACGTGAAAACACCTGGCAAGGGTGTCACCTCTTGACCGCATTAACACAATATTTAAATATGGATGGCCAAAAATATCCTACTCACAAAATTGTTTGGGATGTAGAAATCCCAGATAAATGACCATCACACGCCCCTATGTGGAAATCATTAAGCACAACCTCAACCTGCTCATGAGTTAAGCAATGACATAAAATGGAATCAACCCCAGGGTGGTACAAAGTATCCTCCACTATGAGGTAGTTCTTCGCTACGTGACGTAGTCCTCGTCGATCATCTCGCTATAGGTGAGTAGGAACCTTCAATGTTTGCAAATAAACAATAATATCCCCATACCAAGGGTCTGCGGTTGAGATGAGAAAGATATTCTCATCAATAAGAGAATCCTCATGAACCTCTTCTTCATCCAAATTTGGAAAATCTGATATGAGCTCAGCAAAGATTAATGATTTCTTTGATTTTTCCGAAACAAACTCGAGATCAAAATACTGCAATATCACAATCCATGTATTATAATTCCCCCCAATCATCCTTCTGGTGAGGACGAACTGAAACGGATTGATGTGAGCTATGACCAAAGTTTGACGAAGGAGGATGTAATGCCTCAAATGCTGAACCACATGGACGGTGGTTAAGGCTACGTTCTCAACATGGGTATAACAAAGTTCTGCATCAATAAGGTTTCAACTCAGATAATATATGACATGCTCATGGAGCTCCTCATCCTCTTGAACCAATACCATACCAACCGTGTCCTGAGACGCAGCCACATAAATAAAAAATTCACGGCTATAGTCTAGTGGACTAAGTACAAGGGCCAATGCCAAGGCATTCTTAATATCATCGAAAGACTCCTGGGCTCACTCATCCCAGTAAAAAGGGGTGTCTTTCTTCAAAAATGCATGAATCCTTTAGTCAAATTGGAAAAATTGACTACGAACCTTTGCAAGAAGTTCGTCATACCTTGTAAACATTGAATATGTCGAATGTTATGAGGTGGAGACAATTGAAGTATTGCCTCAACCTTCAGGGGATCGACTCTAATACCCTCTTCAGTTATGATGAATCCTAGCAAACGACCAACCGTCACACAAAAGATGCACTTGTGAGGATTTAGTCGAATTTGATAATGATAGCATTATTTCGAAAACTAATCACAAATGATAAGGATGACACACTCTCAAATGAGAGTGAGCAGCTAGATCATCCAAATAAACTTCAATAATATTTTTGAGATCATGAAAGGCAAAGGTCATGGCCCGTTGAAACGTAGCTCCGGAATTTTTAAGGAAGAAGGGCATCTTTCCGATATGAAAAAGTTCCCTAAGGACAAATAAATGAAGTCTTATGTTGATCCTTGAGTTAAATCTGTATCTGATTATATCCGAAAAAGCCATCCATAAAAGAAAAAACCTTACTTCCCTCACACTCATCCAAAATTTGATCAATAAATGGTGTAGGGAAATTGTCTTTAGGACAGGATCGATTTAAATCATTAAAATCAGTGCATATTCAGATCGCTCCCTGCTTCTTATCCACCGGAACAGGATTTGAAACCCACTCCATCAAGAGAATGGGATAGATAAAACTAGCTTTGAGCAGTTTCTCTATCTCTTCTTTAATAGCGGGCGCTTTCCTAGGATTCACGGCACATAAATGTTGTCGAACTGGTTTTGCATCCGGGTAGGTTTTTAGTTCATGTTCGACAATGTGAGGGTATATTCCTAGAATCTCCTTGTATCACCAAGGAAAAACATCATGAAACTCTTTGAAAACCTCAATATACTCTTTAATCTCATTGAGGGAACAATCCACCCCAATGTAAATGTTTTCAATCTTACGAGGATCACAAGAAATGTTGATAGGAATCGTTGGTGACAGGTTAGCCATGTTCCCTTCAGCAATATGACTAGGATATCTTAATGGTACCACGAGGCTACCAACCTTCTCGCTTAGAATCACCCTAAAGTCATCACACTCTAACCGATCAAGATTAGGGAGGAAATATGATCTATGGTGTAGCTCTCCCCAAGGTTGTTCTATCCCAGACATAGCCTCAAGAATAGCTTCATCAGATGGAAAAACATCATCAAGGCAATCTTGAGAGTGAGATGACTCTACTTCCCAAGCATGCATCACATAAGGGTCCTCCTCCTCCATCCGCGAAGAGGAAGGACTAGTCTCTACAACATGATCAATATTCGCTTGATATGCCACCAATGTTGCAGGTAATGGAACATCTGTCTCGACAGGTATACTCGAAGTAATCGATGAAGGAAGAATACCTGAGACACATGCCGATGAGGGAAGCATACCAAACCTACAGATTCAGTTATGAAACAAGTGAGCTAGTTATCGCTTAACCAATTTGTACCGAGGAAATCTACGACTTTGTCCCTTCCTACCCAATTGGAATATGTACTTTTCGTGCAGTCGTCGAACCCGAAAGGTAACCAGCAACCTGGAAGGAATAAAAAGAAAGGAAAAAATAATAAGAAGGGTGGGAATAATAATAATAATGGGGATAATGTTGGGAATACCATCAGCATGTATCTCATGTTTAAACTTGGGATCGAAATGGGAACACAGAGCATTAGGTATGATCTCATAAAGGAGCCCAAACTGAGCATAAATCAAGTCCAACTGCTAGGCCCTAAAAATATATTGGTCCTTGTTTTTCACTCTGGATGTGGAAACATCCTTCATGATATAGGGTAATAATGACTTGAAGAACCACTCTAGAAGAAAATCTGGTGGTATAAAGGCTTTAATCATCCTCTTCTATGTACGCCACTCTTGAATATGATCCAAAATATGGATGGTTTTGTCTTGCCGAAATTTCGACAAGAGTTCGGTACCGGTGTCGTAACGCACGGATAGCTAGAAGTGGTTAAGAAAAGTCATAGCAAGGTCATGAAATGAATCATATGTCCCCCCATGTAACTCTATATACCATTTCACGGCAGGACCCATGAGGGTGTGTTGAAATAGTCTCAAACGAATAGAATCATCGTTCAAGGAATTTGAAGAGCACCAAAGGTGGAAGGTCGTAACGTGCTCACCAAGATATTCACCAGCCTTACCTTCAAACTTTGGAATGTCCGAAGGAAGTTTGGTAGGAATTTCCGGCCATGTCGGGTCATGAGATACAGGATCATTCGTCAATCTGGATAGATCGGGTAGATTCAAAGTCGCAAGGAAAGGGAGCCTAGGTTGAGCCGGTTGGTTCCATGCTCCCTTATAGGACTGGTTCGCATAAGGCTGATTGCTATATACACCATGGCCTTTTCCAGTGGGATAATAACCTCCTCCCATTTGACCCATATAGGGTTGCATGTAAGGATAGTGATGTGGATTACCTTGAGACTAGGGCGCTACAAAGCCATAATTAGGTGACTGATACACGGGTTGATACCCGGACTCATAAGGTGTGTAGGTTTGTCCATAATATGGACTGTAAGAAGGTCCACAAGATGTTCCATAAATTGGACCATGAGATGGTCCACAGGAAGTTCCATGAGATGGTTCATGGGAAGATACATGTCCTCACCATGTCCTGCTGACATGGAAGGAGCACATGTCCTTGTGACACAATGGTGCTAGTGGAAGTAAGATGCACATGGCTAGTAGTAGAACTCTAGATGGAAGGCCCACTAGAGTTAGGGGGAGGATGCGTGGTAAAAAAGGAATTTGAAGGGATTGGTGCAGAAGATGATGAATATCTGAAGGGATATAACTCGTGCCCCCAATATTCACATGTCTAGGTTCTGGTCCTCGAATAGGAACACTAGTGCTAGGCCTAGGATGTGTGTGTGAAGGAACCTCCACCGCAGGGATGCAAGGCGTAATGTGACTAGAGCTACCAAACCTCTCCTCCTATAAAGGAATGGAAGTGCCCCCAAGTGCAGCACCAGGATCAACACCCAATCTATCATGAGGTGTTGGACCGGTCTCGGGAATACCAGGCATGCCATACCTAATAGTGCTATTGTTAGCGGATACATGGTGAGTCTCATCACCTGGAAGCCAATACCGGCGATTAGGGTGTGTGGGTTCTGTGAATCATGAAAACTATTCTTGTGATGGCCCAGCCGAATGAAGACCAGACCCTGCCAGAGTCCCCTATGTGCTAGAAGGTTCATATTCCCATACATGATGAGGAAAATCAGGAATCTCTAGAATCTCGTGCTCGTGATCACCCATAGCGTATGAATCAAAGTGAGAATGAGTCCATAAAGAATGTCTGTTTCTCTCTCCAAAAGAAGGAGGAGACGTGGAAGGAATAAGTCTTCCTAAAATATGAGAACAGCGTGGTGCCACACCCGAATCCACAATGACTCAATAAAAAATAAAAGACTCAATCTAGCTACTCAACCCTAAGAAATCCAGCGTGCACAGAGCATACACCTAAGAAAATATAAATCCAAATCACAAGCAAACCAAGGGTAGGATAAGTGAGCTATCGAATGAAGCAAGTATGTCTTGCCTGGGAGGGCTTAAGAATCCCATACACAACAAGCGGAGGTTAGTAACCAATTATAGTGGCCCTCAACTTCAACGCATATAGCAATTGTGTTGTCCAAGCCCTACCTGGTCAGGACACCTCTAGAATAACCTCTGCAAATACCCCCTAGATAACCTAGGTAAGGAAACTAAGGTCACCTCAATATAATCAATGCTCAGGTGGACATTCGCAGTTGGGATCGACTGTATGGGCAGGGTAACAAATCCTGAATCCTGAAATCACAACTGTTACCCCAAGGGTGCACCAATCAATACCTCAAATACAATCTTGGAAATACGAATACAATCTTGGAAATATCTCTGGTTCTCACAGAAAGTGACCATGTGTCATCCCTATCACAATCGCATGCACTTCCTTGTGCTTAACTCCCGTGTAAGAGGAGCATCCTAAGAAGCACTAATTATATCAAGGGTTTCACACTCTCACCTGGACAGACACCTACTTGTTTTGTTTAGTGGTCTTGGAGAATTAACTCACAATGAACTATTCCAAGGCACTAAAAGCTATTCTTGTTGATGCACCCTAGAAAATAAAAGAGTGTAATTCATTTTATTAAGCTTTGATTTTAGTTGGCTATGATTACTCAAAGGGTAAATGGCCATGCAACCAATGAAGTTATGACTCAGCAGTAAAGTAAATATGCATACCTAACAAGAAATTCCAAATGCAATTTGTAGAATGAAGAACAAGGTATGCCACTACATGAGATGCACATTTTTTCCTTCAAATGTAAGTGTAGTCATTCCTATATGAAAATCTAACTATAATAACAGTAAGCAAACCTAATGCAAGTACCGTTCCAATGCAAAATGCAAGAGATGCATAACTATGCAAAAGCAAAAATATTTTTGTATTTTTTGTAATAAATGAGATATTTAAGCAAATAAATGACTCTACAACCCCCAGACCCTACAACCACTCACAAATAGAATCCAAGCAAGGCACTAAGGTAAAAGAGACCTAATGCACTAATCTCAAATCAAAAAAATGGATAAATGGACGACAAGAACAAAACTTAAAAAATAAACTAAAATCAGTCTCTGGTCAGAAACAGAGGGTGTATACAGATTCCAAAAGCATCCAAGAAGACTCAGCAATCATCAGAAATCACCCAGCAACACTTAATCCTCTTACTAAGGCTCAAAATCAAGGAATATGCAACTGTTCTCAGTAAACGAGCATATATACGTGACTGTTCAAGGAAAACCCGCGTGTATACGTGACTGTGAAAGCAAAACCTGCGTACAGGAAGAAAAAGGCATAAAAATAGGGCAAACAAACAAGCTAAGACAAAATTTACTTCTTCAAGACCCTACTAGGAAAACATGCCCCTAGACCCAACACAAAAACAAAGAAATCAAGAGCAATTTAAGTACATTGAATACCAAAAACCCCCAAAGAGAAACAACTAGGAAACTCCCCAGTAAGGACGCCAATTTTGTTACGGAGAGAAACTTCCTATGGCTTGGGGTGTACCACAATAGACAGCTTTGACACTAGAAATCAATCTTTCCCAATATGCAAGATAAACCAAACATCTAACACTAAGGGATATCAAATCGTACCTTGTTCCAGACGGTTGAAGTAGATCCTTGTTGAGCTTTCCAATTCACGCTTGTATCAGCAATTCGCTCTCAACAACAGCAAACAAGACAAGCATGCTATATAATAGTGTGTTAGACCTACTCTAGCATATATATTCAATGATGCATAAACAATTAAACACATCCATGGATTCAATATTCATATTCAATTGGATATAATTGGACAGGAAAAGATATTTCTATTAATAAAATCAGATATTACAATAGTGACAACCTCTGTCGGCACATCTACGGACCGGAGAAACCAAGTCCTCCACCATCTCAATCCTCCATCTCTCGATAGCAAGCTCACAAGCAAATGAAAGCTTGGGAAGAACAAAAAGTGCTCCAAAGGGACAAAGGGATGCAGACTCAAGTATATGCAAACTGTCGAAACAATGGACTATAGTTTACTTGCTCTTCAATTCCTCCCCTTCAATGTATCCAAGAAGTTCCTTATATAGCAATCCAAGATGGTAATGGAGGGTCAAATCCGAGCGTTCTCAAGGAATTTGGAAGGCCAAGAGTCAATTTATTCGGACTCCTATGAGGAAAACTCCAAAAATATTAGGACTTATGCACACATCTCAATGTACACCGGTTTGATGTCAAAAGTCACGTGTACACGCGAGTATGGGATTAAAAGTCATGTACGGCAATAAACAGGGGTTTTTAACGGATGAACTTGGATCATCAAAGTATAATATGAGTCCATGGGATCTAAAGAGTCTACAGAGTGAAAGGGAAGGCCATCAATATGTGATCAACCGTGTGTGGTAAAATCTGCTATAACAGCTATGGCCATAGATTCTTCCAAAGTATGTTGACATATGGAATCTCTGTCAGAAATGATGGTCATCAAAAGGCCATAGTGTTTCCAAACATGTTCGAAGAAGAGCTTAGCAGCCGGTTGTGTTGTCGTAGTCTTATTGCATGGAATGAGGATAACCATCTTGGAAAATCTTTCGACTACTACTAAGATCACGTCATGCTGATGTTTCATAGTATAATATTCTGTCAGGTATTCCATAGAAATAGATTCCCATGGTCGACCAGGAACCGACAAAGGCGTATAAAGTCATTGTTTTCAATTCATCAATTTAGAAATGGCACAAACCACGCACGATTGAATGTACCTATTGGCGTCATATTTAAGTGAAGGTCAGTAGAAATATTTTGAAGGATAACAAAAGTATTTGCTACTCCAAAATTTCCTACAGTCTTGTTGTAGTGCGTGTCCCAAATGAGTTGTTTTCTATGCTTATCGGTCGGTACAAAAAGTTGTCCAAGCTTGTATAGCAAGGTGTCTTTCAGGAAGTAGTCGGTAGTAGATAGTGTGTTGGTCTGTAGCTGTCGGTTGTTGGGTGGATCATATGGCTTGGTACATAGCCAATGACTTTGTCAAACTTTGTGTATTTTACATATTATGCGATCTCTAAATTGTATAGGGATGTATAAACAAAACTCCCAACATATGGCTTGACTAAAATCATATAAATAAATAATACAACTTAATGGATGACTTTACAAAGATTAAAATCTTAACAATGCACATAGAATGTTGTAGTAACCAACAACCATGTGAAGATCAAATATCAAATAGAAAATTCATTTGAGGATAACATAGAAATAAGAAGATGTGTTTTTCTATCAAGAGGAGCTTTCTAAATAAGAGTTGAGGCATATCTATCGTGTTTGTTTGTGACACCAACATAAACCAAAATAATAATAATAATAATAATAAATTAATTCAAGATTAACATGAGAAATTAGAAAATAACAACATAGTTAAGGTATGATAGCAAACCATTTATGGCTTCCCCTTTGGTGATTATAAAGTCTAATATCAACTAGATTCTTTATTTTAGAAAATATGAATTACTTCCTACCTAACTAGAAATGTGCTTCATGTCACTAAATAAATAATATGTATGTGCTCATAATGTTGGCTATTGAATGCAAGCATGGCTTTGAATTTCTAAATTCAATGATCTATGTAAGTCCAAACAAATGAATGTTCAAACATCTTCAAATTTCCTTCCCTTGAAGCCTCATTTATTACCTCCTCTCAATTGGACATCCTTATTTGTTATCTCCTCTTAGTCAACCATTGGTATTCAAATAGCCTGCACAAGTGATAGCCACATGAACATGTATAGTTGGGCATAACTTATAACCATCTCACGATATCCAATGTCTATTGAAAAGTATGTTGCATGTCATGATATCATTTTAATTGAAATGTTGATTGGGTGTGGCTCAAGTGGCTGAGTGAAAAGTTATTATCCCCTTGCTTGGATTCAAATTCTACTTTGTGGCTTGCTTGTTCTCTTTGTGAGTCAATTGTTCATTATTGACCTGGCCTTGATCCCTAAAAATCTAGTTACCTTAGGTACCATCTTTAGAAAGGGGAAATATTAGGTATGCTCACACAAGAAATGCATTATGTTAAAATATTAAAAAAATAATAATTGAATTAAATCAAACCTAAATCCAACATAAATCCTAAAGGTGCTCGAGTGGCAGATGTAAGAGGCTCTGAGGCTTGTTAAAGACAACGAAGAACAAATCGATTAACCTACATTTATGGGGATTATATTTAACAGCCAAGAAAAATATTTAGCTTTGTTTCAAAGACTAAAAAATATCATATAAATTAAAATTAGAAAGCACTTTTCATCAAGACTCCTTAACTCTCATACGTCAAAAACAAGATTCGCCTTCCTGGTTGATGTTAATCCTAGCAAGGATGAATTCAATCTATCAATTTTTATCACATTCTTCAATCTCTCAACCATTAAATTAATTCACATGGAAACATTGGAACACAATTTACAGTTATATCTCAACAGTCAGTATTTCACATGGAAACATTGGAACACAATTTACAGTTATATCTCAGCAGTCGGTATTTCACATAGAAACATTGGAACACAATTTAAATAAGTACAATCAAGTAAAAAAGGGGACCCTTTCATTGATTCTTTCTCGTGAATATTTTTATAGTGTGATTTTCCACACCTGATACATCATGCTTTAATGGTTTTTTCCTATCCCTATGCAGACTCATTGTATCTCATTTGCTCACCATTACCCTGATGCTCCAGTGGAACCCCTAAAAACACATTTTTTAATATATACGTGGGTCACAAGTTTACAACCCATGTATACGCAACTTGCACCAATGTCACTCGAATACATCGGGTTTTATGCTCAAAAATAAAAATAAAAATTGGAGTTTTACCCATCAAGTAATGAATGACTTGATCCTTGGCATTCCATATGTCAGGAAATGCTCTGATTCGACCCTTCACTTCCCATTGAGGGGTTATATTGAGATATTATGAAGCATTGAAGGAGCAGAACTTTGGAGAGTAAAGAAATTATAATGAAATTGTGCCCGAATCTTATATGCTTGAGTCTGCATCCCTTTGTCCTTGAAGCAGCCATTAGTGCTCTTTCCCAAGATTTTCTTTGTCTTTGTGAGCTTTCCATTCTATGGAGGATTGAAGTGGTGGAGGCCCAGATGGAGGGACTCGGTTTCTCGATTTCAACGAGGTGCCGACAGAGGTTGTAATTTGTATCTCTAGTTATATTAATACAAATCTCAATTTCTCGTTTGTTACATGTGTAATTATGAATGTTTGTATCCATGGATGTAATTACTTTGTTTACATGTTGGAAATGAATATGCTACATTATACTCTAATACTTTATATATATCATGCTTGTGTATCTCTTTGTTGTTAAGAACAAAGTGTAGGGACAAGTTTGATTGAAATCTCAACGGGGATATTCTTCGAACGTCTGTAATAAGGTTTGATTCTCATCCCTTAGTGTTAGTTTCATTTATATATCTAGCATGATTTGAAATTGATTAATTTCTGGTGTCATCTTGTTTGTTGTGGTCCACCCCAAGCCATAGGAAGTTTTCTCCATAACAAAATTGGTGACTCCACTGTGGATTTCCTTTTAGTTGGGGATTGGGTGCATGTTTTTCCTGATTTTCTCTTTGCTTCTCTATGTTTCTATGTCATGTTTAGTAGTTTTTTAATTCATTGGTAGTCCCTTGAAGTGGTTTGAATCTTAGCTTATTTTTACCTCTTTCCTCTGTATACGCGGGTCATAGAACTCATAGTCACGTGTATATGCAGGATGTAGTATATACAGTCATGTACATGCATTATTGTTCCTCGAACAGTCGTGTACATCTCTGTTACGGAGAAAACTTCCTATGGCTTGGGGTACCATAATAGACAGAGTAACCGCAGAAATCAATCCTTTCCTATATGCAAGAGAAACCAAACATCTAACACTAAATCATCTCGATACATACCTTATTCCGGACGGTTGATGTAGATCCCCGTTGAGCTTTTCCACTCTCACTTTTATAAGTAATTTTCTCTCTCGACATTCAGCAAACAAGACAAGCATGCTATATATAATTGTGTTAGACCTACTCTAGCATATATAATCAATAACATATAAGAATTTAAAAGAATCCATGTATTCAATACTCATTTAAATACACATTATTGGATAGGAAAAGATATTTCTATTAATATAAAACAGAGATTACAATAGTGACAACCTCTGTCGGCACGTCTGCGAATCGGAGAAACTGAGTCCTCCACCTAGGCCTCCACCACTTCAATCCTCCATCTCTCGATAGCAAGCTTACAAGCAAAGGAAATATTGGGAAGAACACAAAGTGCTCCAAGGGACAAAGGGATGCAGACTCAAGTATAAGCTTCAGCAACAATGGACTATAGTTTTCTTGCTCTTCATTTCCCCCTCCTTCAATGTATCTGAAGGGTTCCTTATATAGTGCTTCAATGGGGTAATGGAAGGTCAAATCCAAGCGATCTCAAGGCATATAGAAGGCCAAGAGACAAGTGATTTGGATCCACATCAAGGGAAACTCCAAAACTATTTGGCCTTTTTCACACATCCCAATGTACACGGGTTTGAGGGTCAAATCCGCGTGTATACGCGATAACAGGTTTAAAAGTCACGTATAGAAAATAAGACATGTTTTTAGGGATGATATTGGAAACATCAAAAGTACAAAAATGGTCCATGGGGTCTAAAGAGTTTGCAGAGGGACAGGGAAGGCCATAAAGGTGTGATCCACCATGTGTGGAAAAATCAGCTGTAACAGATGTCGCCTAATGTGTGAGGTCAGAGGGGTGATACGATGGCCAAAATATATTATAAGTCCATCCCAGAAGTGGAGTGATGAAGAACCAGGTGGAAGAACCAGCCATCCAATAGTACAATACAATGATCAAACTCTACACATAACTGCAAGTAGATATAGCAATCCTGGATACATAAGAGTACAATGGCCATGAATAGGCATGATACAAAATATGACATGTGTGGTCATCTCCATGTACGATATATATAGATCAGAATCTCCATGATGAAATATACAAAGGATCATGATCTCCACAAAGGCTGAAGATATATAATGGATCAAGCCATAATGGCTGGAAATATCTAACATACACTGGAATCAAGTCATGAGAGTTGAAATCTCATGAACATTGGCACGATCAAGGAGGTAGCATATATGAAATGCCACCAATCTAGAAGGTCTTCCACACAATCCGCTACGAGTACATGTCCTATTATGCAAATAGAGGTGTCGAGGTCAAACATAGTAGTCCATCGTCTAATTACCGATCATTGATGTATACTGTTAACAGACGCGAGATGACCCACCGATAATGAAAATGGGAATGAAGGTACTAGAGTGCAAACTAACGAGTGTGAATAAACGTGTTGAGGTCAAACACTTGAAAGGATCCATCGATCAGGGGACATTGATGTATTCCCAAAAGCTATCGATGGCAAGAGAACCTACCACTGATGACTACAAGTCTCAAGGCACTCAAAAATGACTCTAGATTCCTATCCTAGAATAAATGATCTGAAGTCGATGGGGTGAAATCCGCTGGAAGGAGGGCATTAATGAATCCCTCATCATCCAACACGAGGTACTCAACAAGGTTGTATAATGTGGAAGGACTCGATCATAATGTGCATGAACCAGTATCAGTACTGGGAATGGCCGACATACAAAGTCAAGAGAACTGAGGAATGGCCGACTCAGGTTTCAACTTCCTTCGAACAAGAGCATAAAGGTGAATCGTGACTGAATGTAAGCAGCATAGACTCAATGTACAAAACTGGGACATCTCTGCTACACAGAAGGCATTGACAGAGGCTCCATAGGGACTGGAATCTTAACCAGTCGATGGAGATAAACTCAAAGAAATGAGCACAGATCCTAAAGTCAAACTATTAACCCAACTAGCGGATGTGATATACAGTGCTCTATTCGAAGGTGACACGACTCGACTGCTGCCAAAGATAACATCTTTTCTTGTCCGGCTTTTTGGTTTTTTTTTTTTGGACTTTTTCAAATATTTTGAAAAGCTTGAAAAAGAATAAAAGTGATTTATAGTTACAGACTATGAGGAGACAAGTGTCAAGGGGAAAACAAACTAGTTCCAAGAAGCAGAACATACCTATGCTCAATGCAAGGACACATGTGTAGGATAATGACACTCGGGCGAAAGTCCCCTCCTGGTAAAAAATGGGGAATCAAACTGCAAAGGATATGTAAAATGGCTCTGCTTGGCTAGACATGAGACAAGCTCAAGCTATATGGCTGATAATCAAAGTCAAGGAAGCTGGCACAAGACTCAATAAGGCAAGCAAAACTCATGATAATGCAATTACAACTTTACATAAGGGAGTCCTAGGGAAAAGGCCAACATAAAGTTCAAGAGTATGAGGCTCTTGCTCAAGGACATGGCGGGACTAAAAGGGACTCCTGGACCTAAGAGAGGACTCACAGCATGGGTATCAAATGCAAAAGGGAGATAACTAGGACACCCATGTATAGGAAAGCTCTACCATTCACATAGTACCACTTCTAGTAGCAGCATGAAGGTTCCGTGATACCATGGAATGGGTTCGTACCTAAGGTTAAGATGAAATGGTCATAATGAAATGCATAAGTGTAAGCAGATGTGAAATCCTAACCTATATGTCGGTTCAGACATAATACCTGTGATCGAAATGAACGGGATGAAACCTCGGAGAAAGTGTACAAAAACTAGACCCTACATGACAACCATATTAGTCCAAAACAACCCAAAATAGTCAATAAAGAATCCAAACTATAGGATATAGGGAGGAATGGTCATGACAAATGCACCCAAAGGAAACAATGTGGTGAACGATGGGACATAAAAAGGAAAGTAAGGTGTAGACCCAACGTTCACGCATCCACTACCACCCCCGTGAGGGTGACCACCGGTGTAAAGACTGAGAGAAGGGAGTCAACATCCTCCACAAATGGAGTAGAGGGCGGAATGTGACCACTCCCAAATATATGAGCACGGTAAGGGGCTATGATGCCC
The DNA here is from genome assembly GCA_001517045.1 of Pseudotsuga menziesii. Lineage (NCBI taxonomy): Eukaryota > Viridiplantae > Streptophyta > Pinopsida > Pinales > Pinaceae > Pseudotsuga > Pseudotsuga menziesii. Next base: position 142,091 of record LPNX010247280.1, read on the forward strand.
CCAAGTTTGAGACCAGGGTCCATACTAGGACCAAGGACGGGTGATAGGATACCAGGCATGGCAAAAATAAAAGGACTCGAACTCAAGAGAGAATAAATATACTCAAGTAACCACGATCCCAAAGGCCAACTAGTGCACAAAGAGCACACTCCTAAGAAAATCTACAGCCAAAATACAAGAAAAACAAGGGGAGGATATGTGAGCTTCCAAATGCAACTGGTATGTCTCTCCTAGGAGAGGCTCGAAACTCCCATACACTACAAGTGAAGGTACATAACCAATTATAGTGGCCCTCAGCTTCAACACATAAAGCGACTGTGATGTCCGACCTCTACCTGGCCGAGACACCTACAGAATAACCTATGCAAGTACCCCCTGTGATACCTACGTAAGGAAACTAAGGTCACCCCAATATAACCAATGCTCAAGCAGACAGTCGCAGGAAGGATCGACTGTATGGGCAGGGTAGAAAATCCTGAAACTCTCAAAAGAGCTCCCAGATACGAATACAATATTGGAAATATCTCCGGTGCTACTCAGTTATGACTAGGGGTCATCCCAATCAATAACCGCTCACACTGCCTCGTGCTTAACTCCCTTGTAAGAGGAGGATCCTGAGAAACACTAATTATACCAAGGAATTTCACACTCTCACCTAGACAGACACATACATGTTGTTGTTTAGTGGTCTTGGATAATTTACTCACAATGAACTATTCCAAGACCCTAAAACCTAATCTTGTTGGTGCACCCTATAAAAGAAAAGAGTGTAATTCATTTTATTATGCGTTGATTTTAATTGGTTGTAATTGCTCAAAGGGAAATGATCATGCAACTAATGAAGTTATGACTCAGCAGTGAAGTAAATATCCACACCATAACAAACAATGCTAAGTGCAATCTTTGTCAAATGAAAAATAGGGTATGCCATTACATGAGATGCATAAATATATATTCCTTTATGAATGCCAATGCAATCCTTCCTATATGAAAGCGTAAATAAAACTCTCATCTAAGCAATCCAATGCAAGTACCTCCTCAAATCCATATGCAAAATATGCAACTATCTTGGATTTTTCAATATAAAAGAATGAAAAATGCAATAAAATTCATCTAAAACTCTCAGTCTCTGCAGCAGGTATGAAACACAATTCCAGCAAGACACCGAGACAAAAAGAGTAATGCACTAATGGAAAAACAAAAAGGATAAATGACTAAAACTACTTTCAAAGAAAAATCCATGAAAAAATGGTCTCAGGTCACAAAAGAAGCATCCAACAGACAACATCAGACCCAAGGAAGACCCAACCACACTCACAACCCACCCAACAACTTCCCACAACATCAAACTCACCAAAAGGGAGGATGTACATGATTGTTTAAAGAATAGTTGCGTATATACGCGACTTTTGGCCAAAAAGCTGCATGTATATGCGGATTTTTCCCAAACACCTGTGTGTATACGCGATTTTTGGCCAAAAATCCACGTATGTACGTGACTTTTAGCCAAAAACCTGCATATACAGAGAAGGAAGTGGTAAAAAGCAGGCCAAGGTGTTAGATTTAAAACATTAAGCTAGCATCATTAGGATCTTTAACTGAGAAAACAACAAGCACAACAATCAAACACAAGAGACAATGAACACAGTGTTTTTTCCTCAGGGAAAACATAAATGGAGAAAACCCCACAACTTCCTCAGAGATAGAATCAACACCAAAGTGAAACCCAAAAATAGTAAGACAATCTCCCGACAACAATAAGCTCTTTCCTCTTGCCGCAGTGTCTTTCTCTTCCTCAGCTATGCGCTACAACTGAGTGTGTATGAGATGTGTTATAACTAGACAGGTCACCTCTCTATTTATACTAATTCCTAACATGACTAAAACCCTACTAGGGTCAACCTCACTAGGAGAGTCTAATAACCCTAATGCCCCAGAACTCCGGGGACTTTAACCCTTAGACAATAGGAGTGTTACCCACAATGACTTGACATGACTTGTTTACATTATAGATCCTCTCGATACGAACATCATGTCATGACATGACACAAGAACATCCCGGAATAAAAATCGAGTTACAATGGATAAGAAATACAAGTGAATACATTCTGAAGTTACAATTACATCAACACTCCCTCTTAACTAGGAAGGTATTCTCTCGACACAATTTTCATCACTGGTCTTCTTCTCTAGATATTCTCGTCATCTGCATCTTCACGTCATCTTCGTCTTCAAGTCTTCGTCGTATTCAAGTCATCTTCGTCTTTGGATCTGGATCAGGATCATCACTCGATATGTATCATCATCACTGGATCTAGATATGGATCATCACTCGATCTGTATCATCATCACTGGATCTGGATCATCACTCGATTTGGATCATCTCTGGAGCATCATCTCTGGATCTGGATCATCCCTCGATCTGGATCATCTCTGCTGGATCATCAATACTGAATCTTCACAGGTGCTATCTCATGATTCTTCTTGTCACAGGAATTTCTACAGAGCCATCCCTTTTTCATGTTGGATGTAGGCCTAGCCACCATGTAGGTCTTCCTCGACACTTATATCGGACACTTAAGTTAGAATGGCCCACCCAGCACTTACATATGATCATGTAGGAACTAATCCTATAATCATATCAGAAAGGCAACGCCCAGCAATCACATCTGACCATGTTGTAACATATCCCATAACCCTGTCAAAAAGGCCCAACACTTACATCTGATCAACCAATGATCGAAGAAAGGCCCAGCACTTACACTTAGCCATGTGAGGAACCAATCCTCCATGCAAAAAGGCTCCTGCACTTACATCTGATCAACCAATGATCGAAGAAAGGAACTGCACTTACATCTGATCAACCAATGATCAAAGAAAGGCACAGCACTTATATCTGATCAACCAATGATCGAAGAAAGGCTCAGCACTTATATATGATCAACCAATGATCAAAGAAAGGCTCTGCACTTACATTCGACACATATAAGGAACCAATCCAACAAGTATGTTTGAAAATGCGTGCACTCACATCTGATCCTGTAAGAACCAATCCTACAGTCATATCAGAATGGCCCCCAGTCCTAGACTGAGCTACCTGGTAGCTGACCAGGTGCCTCCATTCTCTAGGAGAATGGCATTTTCCCTTACATCTGTCGTACTCGACAGAATGGCCAGCACTCATATCTGACATGGAAGGAACCAATCCTCTCACCATGACAGAATGGCTCAGCCCTTATATCCGACCTACTCGTCATAATGGATATGGATCTCAGCACTCATATCTGACATGGAAGGAACCACTCCTCTCACCATGAAAGAATGGCTCAGCCCTTACATCTGACCATGGAAGGAACTAATCCTCTCACCATGTCAGAATGGCTATAGGTCTCATCACTTTCCCTTGGAGGAAACTTCGATCTGGAGAACACCAAGCTTCTCCCTCAAGTACTCAAACTTCACCCTAGCCAATGGCTTCATCAATACATCAGCTATATGTTCCTCTGTCACAACATACTGGAGCTTCACCGCTCCCTTCTGCACCATATCCGTGATATAGTGATACTTGATCTCGATATGCTTCGACTTGTCATGGAACACTGGATTCTCTGACAAATTCATGCAACTTTGGTTGTCACAGTGTATACAAGTAGCATCCATCTAGAGATCAAATAAATCAGACAGTAGCTTCCGTAGCCATACTTCCTCACAACTAGCTGAACAAGCTGCAACATACTCTGCTTCAGCTATACTTAGTGCCACACACAATTGCTTCCTGATAAACCAAGAGATCACACCTGATCCCATACTAAAGAAACAACCTGAAGTTCTTTTCCTATCGATGGCACTGCCTGCCCAATCTAAATCAACATAACCCTCCAGGTTAATCTTCTGATTTGCCTCGTGCTTGAGTCCATAATCAATTGTACCCCTCAGGTACCTTAGAATTTGCTTTGCAGCAATCAATTGAACATGTCTCGAATCTATCAAGAACTGGCTCAAGGTGTTCACAGCAAAGCAAATGTATGGTCTTGTGTTCGTCAGATACATCAAGGACCCAATCATCTGACGATACATCATGGCATCAACCGTCTCTGATGAAGCATCACTCAATAGCTTGAGGTTCGATGCCATAGGTGTGGCCATAGCCTTGCAGTCCATCATCCCAAACCTCTTCAGGATCTCTACTACATACTTCCCTTGTACGAGGGAGATTCCATCCACATTCTTCCACACCTCCATACCTAGAAAATAATGCATCATACCCAAGTCCTTCATTTCGAACTCAGCAGCAAGATTTATCTTTGTATCAGCAAGTGTCCTATTTCATCGCATGTATAACATCTGAGTCTGGATGGATCCCTTCTCATAAAATTATTTTTCTGATGAGAATGCTTACCTTGGTGATGATGATTTTCCCTTCTGCCTTTCTTGGAGTGTATTGTGAGAGCTTGATCTTCACTTCCCATCTTTTCTTCTCAAGTAGCTATCTGAGATTCTTCTTGAGAGCATTCTTCCCACAATCTACTGAACTTGACCAACTTCTTTCTAGCATAGATTCCTTGGATGAAAGAATCCCATGACCTAAGGAGGCCATTCAATGTTGTCATCACAATTTCTGCATTCTCCACTTCTTCATCTACAGCTTCTAGTTGTTCTTTGATTTGGGAGACCCTTGTGAAGTATGACCGGATGGTCTCCTCATTCTAGATATTGACATTCTTCAATTGGTTCCTTAGAGTCGTCTTCCGATTGATGTTCTTCCCTTCAAACAATTTGGTTAGGGCATCAAACATGGATTTAGGTGTCTTGAGGGAGGACACCTATTGAATGAGGTGATCCTTGATAGAATCAGCAATGATCCTCTTTGCCATAACCAAATTCTTCTTATGTAAGGCCTTGAACTCATCTCCCTCTGGAACTGGAACCTCCTCCTGGATATAGGAGTCCAACTCATTTTCTTCCAGGACCAGGGAGATCCTATACTTCCAGGCTCGGAAGTTATGAGCTCCCTCAATCTTTTCATCAAGCTTGGTATGATGAGACATCTTAACTGAGAACCTCAAATGGAAATACAAAATATTTAGATCTTACCAGGTCAAGATGTCAAATCTGCATTTGAAGCTGAAATCCTGCAGTACTGGTTCAAGATCAGATTAGGGTTTTGATTTTTCGGAGTTTTGTCCAACCAAATGCTTTGAATTTGATCCCTAACTTCGATTTTGTGGAGAAAATCAATCCAGGCCTGGGCTCACTAAAAAATTCCACTTCTGTGAAAAGCCCTAATTTCTGGCAACAGTGTCGGGTCCAAAACTGAAAAACCTTAGAATTGGATTCTGCTTCGACAAAAATATGCGCCCTAGGGAGGAGAGTTATTCCACCCTACTTTTTTTGAAAATCTATGGAGAGAGTGATAGGTATAACTCCCGATTCGTTATTATTCCAATGCCAATGCATATATTTATACAAATGATATGACGGTTGTGTTTCACCTTCTGCCCAGCCTTTTTGGCTTCCTACTATTCAGATTTATTTATTTATTTACAAAAATCCCTACGGATTATATTCTAACAATCCCCCTCTTAATCCGAAGGGGTGTTCGTAAGTCCGAGCATGTTTCTGAATCTTTCAAACTTTTCTCGTCCAAGCGCTTTGGTGAAGATGTCTGCAATTTGATCATTTGTGGAACAATGTCGAAGATGGACTGTCTTGGCCTCTACATGATGTCGAATCAAATGATACTTTGTGTTGATGTGTTTGGTTCGATCATGGAATCTAGGATTCTTAGCCAGCTTGATTGCAGAAGTATTGTTGATCAATAATGGTGTGGAGTCCTCTTGTTTTTCTTGCAAATATTCAAGTATCTTCCTGAGCCATACTATTTATTTCATTGCTTCAGCTGCAGCCACATATTCTACTTCTGTTGTTGAATCTGCCGGAACTGATTTTTTGCGTGATCTCCATGAGACAGCTGCTAATCCAAGACTCATAGTGTATCCAGAAGTTGATACTCCTGTCTCCTTATCGCCATCAAAATCTGAGTCTGAGTACCCAATAAGCTTGAAGTCATCCACTTTAGAGTACTTGAGTCCAACGTCTTGAGTCCCCTTCAAGTATCTTAGAACTCTTTTTGCAGCTGACCAGTGTCCTTCACAAGGTTTATGCATGAACCTTGAAAGTATGCCAACAACATAAGAAATATCTGGTCTAGTTGTTGTAAGGTAGATAAGGCTTCCTACAAGTTGTCGATACTTAGTCGCATCCTCAAATTATTTTCCTTCGCTTGATGTGAGATTCATTTTCTGTTCCATTGAAGTAGATATAGGGTTGCATTCTGTCATGCAAAATTTGTTTAGTAGTTCTCCAACATATTTTTTCTGAGATAGGAAAATATACTTAGGATGTTGAGTGACTTCAATTCCTAAGTAATAGTGGAGATGTCCCATATCTGTCCTTTCAAATATCTTTTTCAAATCTTTCTTTATGGCTGCTATATAGCTCTCATTGTTCCCTATCATCAAAAGATCATCTACATACACCACAAGATACACAACAGATCTTCCAACTTTCTTTATAAATAGTGTTGCATCATCAAGATCAAAATGTTCGAAATTTAACTTCAAAAGATGCTCGGTTAACTTTTCATACCATGCGTGAGGCGCTTGTTTTAGGCCATACAAGGATTTGACAAGCTTGCATACATTTTGTTCTTTTCCTTTCACAACAAAGCCTTCTAGCTAAGACATGAAGACATTCTCTTTCAAGTCTCCATTCAAGAAAGCAGTCTTCACATCCATTTGATGAACTTTCCACCCTTTCTGAGCAGCTAAAGAAAGTAAGGTACGGATGGTAGCCCATTTTGCTGTAGGAGAAAATGTTTCTTCATAGTCAATTCCTTCTTTCTGTGCGTAGCCTTTTGCTACAAGACTCGCTTTGTGCTTGTCAAGTGAGCCATCTGATTTGTATTTGTTCTTGTACACCCACTTGCAGCCAATTGGTTTGGTTCCAACTGGAGGGTCAACCAGCTTCCAAGTTCCATTCTTTATGAGTGCATCATACTCATTCTGCATAGCTTCTTTCCACTCAACTGGAGTAGAAGCTTCTTCAAAGGAATTTGGTTCAAAGTTAGCAGATAAATTAAATTCACAATCAAATGATACATCCATGTCATCACCTGAATTATCTGCTCCTC
>LPNX010247280.1:149360-225814 GCA_001517045.1 Pseudotsuga menziesii
CCGTTCCCGTCAGTCCAACTTCATCTGGATGGACACTTTCAAGTGTCTTTGTGGCCCATTTAGGAATCTTTCGTGATGGTTCTCGTTGATCAGCTGGTGGTGCTTCATCATTGATTGAGAGTCTTTCAATTCTCTCAATCACATCATCCAGTTGAACCTCTTGTTCAAGTGAAGTAGCAGGAACTTCTTCATGCGGGGGATTTGGTACTTCATATGGAAATTCCAAAGGTTGATCCAGAATAGGAATCCCCCCTTCAAGGTTTGGAATTTCATATTCATTTTCATAATATGTCTTTGGATGAGGATAACTTTCCAAATGATCAAGCTGTCTCTCAATGGACTGGTCATTTTTATTAGTCTCAAGAAAAATGACATCTCTAGAAATAACAAATTTCTTGTTTACCTCATCATATAGATGGTATGCCTTGGAGTATTCTTCGTACTCCAAGAAAATGCATCTTCTACTTTGAGCACCAAGCTTGTTTCTTTGCTCCTTTGGAATCAAGGCATAACAGGTGGAACCAAAAACTCTGAGATGCCTGACTGAAGGGAGATGGCCAAACCACATTTCATGTGGAGCCTTGTTATCAAGAGCATTTGAGGGACTTCTATTTCTCAAATAGGCTGCACATTTTACTGCATCACCCCAAAACATTAGTTTTACATTCTTGAAAAACATCATTGAGCGAACCATATTCATTATGGTTCTATTCATTCTTTCTGCTACACCGTTTTGTTGAGGATTGTAGGGAACTGTAGTCTGATGTGCATCCATGTTGGCGAAGATAATTTTCAAAATGATTTGAAGTGTATTCTTTCCCATTATCAGTATGAAGTGTACCAATTTTTTATTGTGCTTGTTTTTCAATCAATGCATGAAAGTCTTTGAATGTTTGAAATGCTTCTGATTTTGTCTTTAAACAGTAAATCCAGCACATTCTTGAGTAGTCATCAACAAATGTCATAAAATACTTATTCCCATTTGCAGAAGTAGTTGGCAATGGGCCACATAAATCAGAATGCACTAATTCTAATTTCCTACTTGCTCTGAAATTAGATTCATGGAATGGAAGCTTACTATGTTTCCCTAATATACATGCATCACATTTGTTCTTCTCTTTGGGAATGGTGGGAAAAACAAATACACCATTCTTTCTCAACAAACGAAGACTGTTATAATTTAGATGACCAAATCTTGCATGCCACAATGAACTAGATGACAAATTACCTTCTCCATGCTGAGAGAGGTAGGCATAGTTCTGAACTCTTGCAGATGAACCCTTTAGCTTCAGCAGCTTCCCATCTTCGTATCCAGTCATGATGACTTGGTTGTCAGAGGACTTTCTTATTTCTATGATTCCATCAAACATGTGGATGGAATGGCCTTGTTGTCGAATCTCCACCAAGGACAGCAGGCTTCTCTACAACTCTGGAAGATAGAGAACATTCTTCAACAAGAAATCAGAGAATCCAGGCATCTTCAGTTGAATGGTGCCCATTCCCTTTGGTTTAATACTTGACTTATCTGCAAAGTAAACTATGCCATCTATTGTTTCATTAAGTTCTTCAAAACAGTCTTTTCTAAATGTCATGTGTGATGTTGCACCAGTATCAAGCAGCCAACAATCTTTGTAAGATGAAAGTGAAGTCATTTCATTAATTCCAAGATTACAATGTGCAACAATACAATGAGAAGAATCAGAAGATTTACTAGCATCTTGATGTTTATTATCATCTTTCTTTTGGTTGTGCTTGTCTTTGATGGAGTCCCACGAAGCCCAACACTGATCTGATGTGTGTCCAGTCTTTCCACAACGCTTGCACTGCAAATCTGATCTTTTGGTGAAGTTGTTTCTGCCCCCTCTGCCTCTGAAGTTTCTTCTTCCTCTGCCTCTCTTGCTGCTTTCTCCTTTGGGATGATCTTTGGATTGGTCTTTGGTGTGGTTCTTTGCTTTTTGAGCAAAGCAAAGTGATTCTCCAAAATGCTCGGTTGTCTTCTTACCAAAGTCTTTCTCTCTGTCAGCTATCTTCTCTACCAGGGTGTCAAATGTCAGTGATTTGAACTTGTCACTAGCTTGCAATGACTCAAGATAGTTGGAGTGAGTAGGATACAAAGATTTTACAAATGCTGCAAAAGGAAGACCTGGTTTCATACCAGAGGCTTGAATCTTGTGCATGATGGCTTTGATTTCAAAGGCAACTAACATGGGATCATTATCTTTTACTTCAAGACTGAATAATTTTAACATTAGTTGAATAAATTCCATTTCAGAGTGTGAATCATACAGTTCTTTTAATGTTTTTAGAGCTTCAAAACATGATTTTGCAGGCAATATGTGCTGGTTCACCTCTTCACTGACAGTGGCAGTGATTACTGCTAAAGCTTTCTTGTCTTTTGTTCTCCAAATGGCCTTCTCTTTATCGGATTCTGGAGGTTCAGGGTCTCTGGTTATGGTCTTTCCAGCTGCTGTCTCTATTGTGGGGCCTTCACAAATGCCGTCCCAAAGGTCATTGTAGATGAAGGCAGATTTGATCTTCCTCCACCATTCTGAATAGGTGTCTTTGCCAGTGAGAGTGGCACCAACTATAGATGCTATAGATTGCATCTTTTACAACTGTTAGAGTAATGAACTTAATATGACAAAGATAAATAGAGAAAAACAAAAACCTTGCAGGTCTACGGTCTCTGCCAAGGTGATTTACAATGTTAATATCTCAACTTCAAGTTTTAAAAATGATACTATGATAGAAAAATATTACAACCAACGGTCAACAATTATCTCAGCTCTTCGCAGATTTCAAAATCCAAAACTTTATGCAGTCAACATGATTGGCAGTCTCAGCATAAAAGATACCACGCAGCATGTTCATTCTCCTTTATTTTTCAGGTGACTGATAGGATAACACACAATTGAGGCAGTCTCCACGCTATTACAGCGTTCAACGTAGTCTTCAGCAAGGCTGTAGTCTCCACGCAGGCAGCAATCTCTTCACGCACAATATATGGTGGATATATATCAGTCTTCAATACATATATCAGTCAGCCTTCACAAGGAATTTGTAGGTCGCAGCACAGCTATCTCCAACGCATATATCAACGCATATCAACGCAGTCAGTCTTCAACATATATCAACGCATATATCAACATATATCAATGCATATCAACGCAGTCAGTCTTCAACATATATCAACGCATATATCAACGCATATATCAACGCATATCAACGCATATATCAACATATATCAATGCATATCAACGCAGTCAGTCTTCAACATATATCAACGCATATATCAACGCATATATCAATGCATATCAGTATATGTACGAGCTACGACGCAGAACCCTAGCAAAACGCGGGAACCCTAGCAAAACGCGGGAACCAGCAAATGGTGTCTTCACAAATCGGTGACCACTCAACTTACACTTGTCCACAATACAACGTTTGGCTTCTCACAAGAATTTCGACAGCGACTCCAATGTACAGGCTCATACAACAGATTCACTCTCCACACAGGCTCAGAATATCTCCACGCAGAATATCTCCGCTCAGGCTCAGAATATCTCCACGCAGAATATGTACAGCATTAGTGCTTTATCTCTATGTATTCATGGGTCATCTGTTTTCACCCATTTTCATTTATACAGGAGAGAGAGACCAGACTCGAGTCCCATCACAGTAGGGCTGGCCGAAATTCATTGTTGTCCTCCTCCTCTTAGCAGAGGCAGTCGCCAGTCACAATGTCGATGTCAAAGAGTTCGAAGATGCTGCAATATATAAATTACAGAATGCGGGTAACGACCCAGGACGGGCGTCACCTGATTTGAAAATTCATGGCATTCGATCGCCACATGAATTTGGTGTTAGGGGACTGTGAAGAGTTCAGAAGACTTCCTCCCAAGAAGGGAGCGGCAGCAGACAAGAAAGAAGAACGTGAGGAGAGGGAGAGGCGACGCGAGCAATACACAGAAAAATTAGGGTTAGGTATCACACAGAATTATTGGCTCCCACGCTATAAGAAAAATGCATGCAATGAATGCACTGGCAGGAGGGAAGAGCAGAGGGTAGACTGGCGATGGGCAGGTAGTCTGGCAATGGACTGGCAAGCAGAATTCCAGGACTGAAATGCAGCAGGCAGGAGTTATGGCAAATAGCTAGGCTCTAATACCACTGATAGGTATAACTCCCGATTCGTTATTATTCCAATGCCAATGCATATATTTATACAAATGATATGACGGTTGTGTTTCACCTTCCGCCCAGCCTTTTCGGCTTCCTACTATTCAGATTTATTTATTTATTTACAATAATCCCTACGGATTATATTCTAACAGAGAGATCCACAAAATAGGAAGCCCTAGTTCCCACAGCTGCACAGTGTCTTCTTCTCAGGTTATCTCTGATACCATGTTAGAATTTAAACATTAAGCTAGAATATCATTAGAATCTTTAACTGAGAGAACAAAAAGCACAGCAATCAAACACAAGAGACAATGAACACGGTGTTTTTCCTTGGGGAAGCCATAAATGGAGAAAACCCCGCAACTTCCTCATATATAGAATCAGCACCAAAGTGAAACCCAAAAACAGTAAGACAATCTCCCGACAGCAGTAAGCTCTTTCCTCTTTCCCCAATGTCTTTCTCTTCCTCAGCTATGCACTACAACTAAGTGTGTATGAGATGTGTTATAAATAGAGAGGTCACCTCTCTATTTATACTAATTCTCGACATTACTAAAACCCTACTAGGGCCGACCTCACTAGGAGAGTCTAATAACCCCAGTGCCCCGGAACTGTAGGGAATTTAACCCTTAGACAATAGGAGGGTTACCCACAATGACTTGACATGTCTTGTTTACATTATAAATCCTCCCGATAGGAACATCATTTCATGACATGACACAAGAACATCCCAGAATAAACATCGGGTTACAATAGATCAGAAATACAAGTGAATACATTCCGAAGTTACAATTACATCAACCCAAGGGTCAAACCAATAAAGGGGAGTGTCAATGGATGAACATCCTATAAAATGCAACACAAAAACAAGGAGAAACAAAGATCAATTCAAGAATATCAAGCACATTGTGCCCCCAAACCCCAAATAAAAATAAAGAGCGTCCCTAGTATGGTCGCCAATTCTGTTATGGAGAAAACTTCCTATGGCTTGGGGTACCACAACAGACAAAGTAACCGCGGAAATCAATCCTTTCCTATATTCAAGAGAAACCAAACATCTAACACTAAAGGATCTCGATACATACCTTATTCCGGATGGTTGATGTAGATCCCCGTTGAGCTTTTCCACTCTCGCTTGTATAAGTAATTTGCTATCTCAACATTCAACAAACAAGACAAGAATGGTATATATAATTGTGTTATAACTACTCTAGCATATATAATCAATAACATATAAGCATTTAAAAGCATCCATGGATTCAATACTCATTTAAATACACATTATTGGACAAGAAAAGATATTTCTATTAATATAAAACAGAGATTACAATAGTGACAACCTCTGTCGGCACGTCTGCGAATCGGAGAAACGGAGTCCTCCACCACTTCAATCCTCCATCTCTCGATAGCAAGCTCACAAGCAAAGGAAAGATTAGGAGGAACACAAAGTGCTCCAAGGGACAAAGGTATGGAGACTCAAGTATAAGCTCCTGCAATAATGGGCTGTAGTTTTCTTGCTCTTCAATTCCCCCTCCTTCAATGTATCCAAAGGGTTCCTTATATAGTGCTTCAATGGGGTAATGGAAGGTCAAATACGAGCGATCTCAAGTCATATAGAAGGCCAAGAGACAAGTGATTCGGATCCACATCAGGGAAAAATCCAAAACTATTTGGCCTTTTGCACACAGCCCGATGTACGCGGGTTTGAGGGTCAAATCTGTGTATATACGCGATAACGGGTATAAAAGTCGCGTATAGCAAATAAGAAATGTTTTTAGGGATGATCTTGGAAACATCAAAGGTACAAAAATGGTCCATGGGGTCTAAAGAGTCTGCAGAGGGACAGGAAAGGCCATAAAGGTGTGATCCACCATGTGTGGAAAAGTCAACTGTAACAATTTCCCTTCTTGCTTGGTATTTTGATGTGTGAAGGTGTTCGGTGGGTTGTGAGTGTGGCTTAGTCTTCCTGGGTTCCTATGTTTCCTATTGACTGCTTCTGATGTGACCAAAGACCTCTTTTTCATTGATTTTTCTTTGAATTTTGTTCTTATCATTTTTGTTTTATTATTAGTGCATTAGCCTTCTTAGTCTCAGTGTCTTTCTTGGCTGGTGTTTGTTGCTTGATGCACGGTCTAAGAGTTTGTAGGGTCTTTTATTGCATTTTCATTGCATTTATAGTGAAAATACAAAAATATTTTTATCTTTGCATGTGTATTGCATTGTGCATATGCATTGGTTTGGTACTTGCATTAGGTTTGCTTAGATGAAATTAGTGTTCAAGATTTCATATAGGAATGATTGCAATGGCATTTGAAGAAGAAATAATTTGTTTGCATTACATGTAGCGGCATATTGTTTTTCATGTTTAAAAACAAAGTTGCACTTAGCATTGTTTTTTAGGTGTGCATATTTACTTTATTGTCGAGTCGTAACATCGTTAGTTGCACATCCATTACCCTTGATGAATCACAACCGCTAAAATCAACGCTTAAATTAAAATTGATTACATGATTTTATTTTATATGGTGAACCAACAATCTTAGGTTGTAGAGTCTTGGAATAGGGTGTCATGAGTCAATTTTTCCAAAACTATGAAACAAAACAATTAGGTGTCTGTCCAGGTGAAAAGTGAAATCCTTGGTATAATTAGTGTTCTTGTGAGGCTCTACTTACACAGGATTTAAGCATGAGGCAGTGCACATGTTGGTGGTGGGGATAGACCCCTGCTACTTTTTGTTGAGATTCGGAGATATTTCTAGGATCTTATTCATGTTTGGGGGCTTTTGAAGCACCTTTGGTTCTTTCGAGCTTCAGTCTTTATTACTGTTAAAGCAAAAAATTGCTCAACTTTCTCTACACTACCTACACCATATACAGAAATCCATTTCCTAACATTTTTCCCTCATTTTTGACCTCCACGCCTATGTTTTAACCTTATTCTCTCTAAAAAAAAGCTCAAAAATATTAAAAATGGCTCAAAAAACCCATAAAAGAGCTAACAAGCCCACAAAGGGGCTAAAACCCCCAAAATAGCTAAAAACAACAAAAAGGGGCTAAAACCCCCAAAATAGCTAGAAAATAGCAAAAAGGGGCTAAAACCCCCAAAATAGCTAGAAAATAGCAAAAAGGGGCTTAAAACCCTAAGTAGGGCCTAAAACCCTAATTAGGGTCCAAAACCCTAAATGAGAGATAAGGGCAGAAAAAACTATAAATAAAGGGTGGAGGTTCCCATCACAACACAACATATTCCTTCCGTCGTTATTATACTAGCATGAGTACTTTGAGAAACCATCATTCTCAAACTACTCATCTCAAGTCACAAAACATTCCATTTTCCCCACTTGCTCCCCATTTTGTGTGTTGAGTCAACCTCCATACTACCGAAACCTGTGGAGAAGCGGTACCGTTCTGAGTCAGGGCACGGTATCCCCTTTCAAGCAAATATGGAAGGTATAACAGTATCGTTGTTTTCTATTAGTTTTATAGATTGTTTATATCTGTTTATTTGGTTTGCTAATAATTTATTTTGCAACTAGATCTTCCATTTCAAACTCTACCCTTTCATCCCTTTGACAGAAGGGAGGTGGATTCGCATGTAGTTAGGGATTTTACCCGACTACAATTTTGGAAACTCCGTCGGGTCGATCCCATTGGATCCCTGGTTTTACAAGTTTTTTGTAGGTTTTCCTTTACAATCGTCCTCAATCAGGCCCTCACGAGGCCAATCTGAGTTCATTCAACCCCAATACCAGTTAGTGTCGCCCACTGTCGACGTAGTTTTTTAATTTTTCATTTTTTTGGCCCCAGTCGCTAGTTTTGGGCTGAAAAAAGTGACCCAGATGCTCATTCAAACCTGAAAGGAGTTACCTAGTCACTGGTTTAGCCCCAAAAGGTGTGACTTGCTCCTCAGGGCACTGTTGTTGTTGTTGTTTTTTGCCCCAAAGGTGACCCAGTCGCTACTGTGAGGACTGTTTGTGTGACATAGTCGCCGTTGTCCAGTAGTCAGAAGTGACCTGGTTGTTTTTAATTATTTTTTTAATTTGTTTGACTACCTAGAACGACCCATTCACCACCAGTCGACTGTCATTTACAATCTGCTCATTTTCATGTTAATTTCTGCAAGTTATATGTTGTTTTTTCATTATTAAAACATTAGAAATTAACCATCTTATTCATCCCTTCCTCCACTACTCATTCATCACCCTTCGAGGTCTTCTGAGATAAGACGGAGGGTTGATTAAGCTTAGTAATATGAATATATTTTTGTCCTTGCTTTTTCACATTAAAAACAAGTGACGTTTCCATCAAGAGGGAGTGGAAACCGTTGGGGGTTCCACGGCGTTCGTGTCCTCCTTATTGATCATCGGGCATTTGAGGAGTGACTTGTGGATCTACGGGTGGGCTTGTTCCCATTTTGATGACAACCCAGCACTCCTTCTTGGACTTGAGGGATAAACAAACGTGGTAGTCACACTACTGATTCGCAACAAGTTACAGTTAGTTTTTCATCGTACAGTTTGTATTGCACTTTAGATTTGCTTTGTTTTTCAACTTTGTTTTGATCTAATCCCATTGCTTTATCTTTGTAGAGAAACCAGTATTATTTGTTCACTACATAATTGAAAAAGTAAAAAGAAAAATCTCATACACAAAGTGTACAAATTCACACTGTTTATGCCAGAAATTATTCCCAGACTACAAGAGAACAAGCCAACATAATCTCAAATATATCAATAAAACAAAACTGGGTTTTTTAGGGTTTTTAAGGTTTTCTGGTTGTGAAGTTTGATGACAAGAGGGAATACATTTATAACCCAAAATAAAAACTAAATCACAAGCATATAAAAACTGAGATGCATAACATAATAACCATGTATCCAACCGAAAACAACATTGAGTTTCATCCACAAATGGTAAGCACTAAAAGTATAAAAACTTTAAACCAGCAATGAAATTAACAACTGAGTAGCTAAAACAAGCTATAAATGAAGCCAAAGAACAAACTGAAGGGTAAATAGAGCATATATTTCATAATCAGTCTTTCAAATACACATAAGAGTCATTTACTTAGCTTATGAACAAGTCTGAAGACCTCCTCTTTCCAGCCAAAAAATCGAACCCTTAGTCTTCTTTGTGACATACATTAATACTATCCTTCAAAATTGGTTAAAGGCTAAACCCTAACTGCTTTTCAGCCTACCCATCGAAATAGTTCTATCAAAATAATAATTACAAAAATGAAATATCCTTCAAAACATAACTAATAACTGATTGTGTTAACAAGCTTCATAGATCTTTAGATGCTTCTGCTAACAAGGCTATCCCTTCTAGGGCTTGGGCCTTTCTTCTAGCCTTCATTTGCTCTGCTTCCATCTCTACCATCTTTCTAGTGAGTTCTTCATCTTGTTGTTGTAGATCTTTGATGGTTTGTTTTAACATTGTAAATTGAGACTCTGTATTTCTTTTTCTTTTCAATGCCTCCTTTGAGACTGCAATCAGCTCCTGTAGAAATTCAGGCCTGCAGTAGATTAATTTCACTCACAGCAATTAACAATTGATCATGCAAATTATCAACAATGGAGACTGAATATGGAGCTGTAACACAAAATTATATTAACTGAGTGTACAATAGCCAACCCTGTAATAACATAGGCTGCTGAATATATAGAATACATGAGCAAATCGAATGCATGAGGAAGCATCCAAATCTAGCATAAAGCAGGCTTACCCAAAATAGGCAAATCCCCCATAGGTGTAAAAAGCTGATCCCAAATCTATCAAGGACCCCACGAATTAGCAAGGGCGCATGGGCAAGCTAAAGAGTGGTCAAATGGCAGCTCATACATGCTTTTGCATGGAGGAAAGAGTGGAGGATGAAAGGGGAATAAAACAAGTTCACCTCACCTAGTCTAGCTTTCCTTATGTGCTTTAAAAACTGGAAAAGCAGTCAACAAAGCAGAAAAAGCAGAAGGGCGCCTAGGAGGCCAGGAATAAAGCAGATTTGATTCCCAGGACTTTCCAAAGCGCTCCATGAGTCAATAATGGCAAGTTTGACCTCTATGGATAGGCAATTGACAACTTGCACATGGTGGGACTCATGGACTAGGCAAATAAGACAAAATAAATGGAATAATGTCTAAGTGGGTAAATACTATGGGTTGATTATTCTAACAGCTCCTGATAGTGGTTGTTCACCTCATCCAGATCTTCTCTGAGTCTTCTATTTGCCATAACCAAGCCATCATTTGTCTCCTACATATATTCCACCTAATATTTATACGGTTTTACAATTCTCTGTAAATTCTCTTTTTCTGAATAAAATGCTTTATTTCTTGTTGTGCTTTGCATCTCCTTTGGAAGCCATGGAATGTTTAGTCTCCTATAGATTTCTTCATCTTCTGGCAGCAATTCTGTAAGAGTTTCAGGAAAACTTGGGTTTTCTTCAGTCTCAGCTTCACAGGGAACATTTTCATTGACCATCAGCTTCTTTTCTGAGTGTGAAACCTCTATCTTACCTTCTTGTTGTTCCTACAACATTTGAATTCATATCTCTAGAAAAATATCAGACAATTTAGTCTCAGTAAGAGCATACTGTCTTTCTGATTCTATTGGCCTTTTTCCTTTATCGTCACCATTATCAACATCCAATTTTTCATCAGATGAGGAGTCATCTATCATAGTTACTCCTTCTTTATTCAATTTAGGGTTTAGCAATTTCTTCATATTTAGCCTGAGCTTGTTTCTGGGTCTAGTCTTTGGTCTCCACCCAGGAGCAAGTTCCCCTAACATTTTGAAACTTTTACCCTGATGGGTGATTGAGGAAAATTCAATAACTTTTAGCTTCTTTCTCTTTGGTACTGCTACTTCATCTTCCTGGCTGTGAAATTCCTTTTTAGTGCCAACCTTAGTTTCGTCAATAACAGGAAGTTTATCCTCTTCAAACAAGCATGTCTCATCCTCTGACAAGACTGTGATTGGACTTTGTTTTTTAACTTTAGTATCCTCTTCATCACTTGAAATTTTCTATGCAGGTACAATCTTTTCAGCAACAAATATCTCTGCTGGTGCATCATCCTGAACAGGATCTGTCTCCTTATTATCAAACTGCAAATCTTTGCTCTCAATGTCATTAAGATGTTGTTTAGACTCACAATCTTCTTTTGCAGGCTCTGCAACTTCTTCCAATTTAATACTGTCTTCATCTTTAACCTTTATCTTTTGTATAAGTTTTCTGATCAAGGTCTGTCCTTTATCAACTTGTTTTCTATGAGACTGTCCTTCTTGACTATTCTGAAACCTTGACCAAAAAGGAAATATTCCCAAGTTTTTCCTTTACTCTACAAAACATTGTTGATAATGAGTTTGATAAGTCCATGGTGAAAAATGGACTGTCTAGTATAATTTTGGTGTTCTTTGATTCTGCAAGACATCTTCTCCAGGCTCTTTAGCAAGAAGAAGTGCAGGTTCATCTTTGACTCCTTACTGAGGTGTTGAAGAAACCTGAAATGGTATTTAAAAATGAAGGCATACCTTCCTTCACATGTAATATAAATTTGTAAAACCTTAATAGGTTCTACCCATTCAGGCCTGAAGTTATGAATGGGAACACCCTTACCCCAATCTGGAATTATACCAGGCCGTAAGTACCTTTGTGCATTAAAGGTGAATGGCACTTTCTTAAACCATAGTTCTCCCTCATTTTTAACTCATGTTTCCTCAGCTACCAACTCTTTGGTCAATTTGAATTTCAAAGTATCAAAAGATACAGTGTCTTGGTCATAGCACTGAGCAAACTTATGGGAGACGTCTGCATTGTATCCATCAATTTTCATGAAAAATATCAACCATCCTACATTTTCAAATAGCTCAACACATTCTGGGAATTTATCTATCCAACTGAGATCAGTGGGCTCATCCCTATTAGTTTTTCCACTCTTCTTCATTTTCACTATGGTTTGCAGCCTCTGTCAATAATCTCACAGTCTATTTATCTTCAAATTCGCACAGTGTGCCCTATCACCAATTTAGGAAATGTTTTGTACCAAATTTCAACAATTTGACCTAATCACAAATTCAGGGACCTCCAATAGTTCTGCTCTGAACTTTAGTAGCTTAAACGATGAATACTTAGATATATTGATTAATATTTCATCACTCATACTCTATTGAGTGAGCAAATTCATATCCTTCCTTATAATTTTGATATTATAGGCTTTATCAGAAAAACCCCCAAATTTAACAAACCCTATCAAATGCCACGCGGGGTACCTACTCAAAAGCTTAATACAAGCGCTGGAAGTCGATCCCTTCAAAGGTTAGGTGTCGAATTGCACTTTCCAACTACCTTCAACTGTCCAGATCACTTCGAACTGTCACCGCTGGGAAGCCCTAATTCTTCCTTCAACTGTCAAAACTCTGATTTCTCAGCAATATGCCTCCACCACGACTTTCAATGCCTTTGTATTCTTTAGCTTAAGAACATATTCCTGAAAATCCTGCCTTGTTCCACTCACTGTCATCATTCACCATGAACTTGCATACAATTACCACGATCTCCCTCACACGATGACCATACACCTGTTTCAATGATAAGCCTGGCAAGACACGTATCAAATGTGATAATTGATGTGGTTAACACCTCAGGAACGAAACCCCCAAAAAAATCAGACTGAAAAATAACTATTTTGGCACTCGCGACTTTCTTGTAGCGCTCCAGTGTATTAATTTCGCTCTTGCGCTACAAGAAAGTCCAAACACATAATTTCATCTCATTAAATCACTAATCAGGTTTAAGACTTGGTTTATATGATTAATCTCAATCTTAGTGTCATTTATGAAACTATTTAATCAATATATACCTTGTAGAACCCTTCAAGAATGAACTCTATGCAAAATTTATAAAAGGAAGCTTAAAAATAGGGAAAATCAAAATGATGAAAACTAAAAGGCTTAAACTCAAAATTAACCTTTATAAACCAAAATTTCCTAGAAGCAAAAATATTAGCAAGCTTCAAAAACATAAACAAAAGCATAAAACTAAGGAAGACAAAATCATGACCTAACATCTGGCTCCTACTGCGGGATGAAGTCCTCCTTGTGAGGCTTCAAGAACCTGTAAACCAGTGCCTTCTTTACTGCTTCCTGCTAATCTAAAAAATTTACATTGGGTTATGGAGTCCTTATTGTGTTTTACTCACACCGGTATATACAATGAAAATCAAATCTCTTTCTTTGAGGAACCTTCCATTTACTGAATCAAATTGTAATCCCATTTCCAATGTAACCATGAAAAAACTTCATCAACCCACCAGAACTTGTTTCCAACTTCGAATATATATATAATCAGAAATATTGGAAAAGATGAAGAGCAAAGATCTAACAACTTATACTCACTTTCATCAAATGGTGTCTCTAAAATAACAAATTTATAACTTAATATTGACTCTAAATAATCTGCCACTGGATCATAAAAATTTCCAAAAGTTACCTCTTCCTGCTCTATGAAAAAGACAGGCTGTCCATAAGAATATTTTGTTCCATGAATATCAAGCAGGAATTGGCAATAAAAGACATCAGGATCAGCCTGAATTTGCTCCGGATTTTTTTGGATAGTATCATCAATAATGTCAACAATCTAAACCTCCTTTTCCACACTGTCTTCAAATGGATAACTATCATGCATTGGCTTTGGCTGTTCAAGGATAATAGACTGAATGCATTCCTGAATCTACTGATTAGATTGTGACATATCACACACCTCACACATTTTTTGGTCTTTCTTTTCAATTTCATCATCATATTTATTAAAAATTAGAGCATCTTCATAATTATTTTGAACATCAGATTTATCATAACCATCAATATAAGCAACTTCTCTGAAAATGCAAACAGCCTGGCCTTCATCGATTTTAGTATCAAAACAAAAAGGAATAGAATCTAATTCATCACAAAATTCTTGTCTTGGAACCCTAATCTCTTCATCATAACAAGGAGCATTCTGAGAAATTTCGAATGATGATGCTAAAGGTTCTTATTTTCCTTCAATACAAATCCGATCTTTAACACAACAATGATTTCCAACAGTTTGTTGAACAAGAGATTGATCTTCAAAAGGATTAGCATTCAAATGATTATTAAGACTGTTGAAATCATTATGAGAATATTCCAAACTATCTCTACTAATCTCATCACTTGAATAATCTTCAACCTGGCCTAAAACAACAACTTGATTATCGTGATGATCATGGAATTCTTCCTTGACAGCAGTATCTGAAAATGTTACCTCTTCATCTTCAACCAATTCTGAAACTACAAGTTCTTCATGATATGTTTTCAATCCTTGACTATACTTATCATCATGATTTTTTGAATCATAAATTGTATTATAAAAATCATCCTGCTCACAACAATCTTTAAAAAGGAATTCAGCTGAGAACGCATACTTACAATGTTTTCAAAAACATGTGTGGAATTCTTTTAGTGAGGAAATGCTAGCAGCGGGAAGAGAAAAATACCATTCTCATGCATCTTGCTCGAGTGAATACATGAACATATTCATGAGCACATCTTCATGTTGTATATTTAACTAAACCATATATTGATGAAATCTGATGAGGTGATCTGAAGGATTATCCTCTTTGCTTTCTCTAAACCGTGGAAGACAATCTCCCCAAACATCCATAGTAGGTACTGGATTTGGAAAACCTGGAACATTGGAAAAATTGAAAGGTGCAAACCTTTGAGCTAGAATGGCTTCCATGGACTTCAGCCTCTGCATCTTGAAATAGTGGAGTCTCCAATCGATTTTTCAAGATAGATTTTGTTTTTTCTCCTCAGAAAGAGGAAGGGGTGATAGTAGTTCAAATTAATTAGGGATGCATAAAGCTGAGGATGAATGAAACCTTCTAATTCTTCTAGCTATTTTCAGTATCTGTTCTAGGTCTGAAACACCCATCTACAAACGTGAAATAGGTCTGTTTCTAGTTCCAATTCCCCTATAAGCCACTGTAACAAACTGGTGAAAATTAGTCTTTAAGATATGCTCGTTTAAGTTCACTCTTAAAACCAGGGAAATGATAAGTATCCCAGGGAAAAGTATGTTTTCAACTTCATTCCCCGGCAATGACGCCAAAGATGTTTATGCCAGAAATTGTTCCCAAACTACAAGAGAACAAGCCAACATAATCTCAAATATCTCAATAAAACAAAACAGGGTTTTTTAGGGTTTTTAAGCTTTTCTGGTTGTGAAGTTTGATGACAAGAGGGAATACATTCATAACCCAAAATAAAAACTAAATCAAAAGCATAGAAAAACTAAGATGCATAACATAATAACCATGTATCCAACAGAAAACAACATTGAGGTTCATCCACAAATGGTAAGCACTACAAGTATAAAAACTTTAAACCAGCAATGAAATTACCAACTGAGTAGCTAAAACAAGCTATAAATGAAGCCAAAGAACAAACTGAAGGGTAAATAGAGCATATATTTCATAATCAGTCTTTCAAATACACATAAGAGTCATTTACTTAGCTTATGAACAAGTCTGAAGACCTCCTCTTTCCAGCCAAAAAATTGAACCCTTAGTCTTCTTTCTGACATACATTAATACTGTCCTTCAAAATTGGTTAAAGGCTAAACCCTAACTGCTTTTCAACCTACTCATCGAAATAGTTCTATCAAAATAATAATTACAAAAATGAAATATCCTTCAAAACATAACTAATAATTGATTGTGTTAACAAGCTTCATATATCTTTAGCTGCTTCTGCTAACAAGGCTATCCCTTCTAGGGCTTGGGCCTTTCTTCTAGCCTTCAGTTGCTATGCTTCCATCTCTACCATCTTTCTAGTGAGTTCTTCATTTTGTTGTTGTAGATCTTTGATGGTTTGTTTTAACATTGTAAATTGAGACTCTGTATTTCTTTTTCTTTTCAATGCCTCCTTTGAGATTGCAATCAGCTCTTGATAGTGGCTGTTCACCTCATCCAGATCTTCTTTGAGTCTTCTATTTTCCATAACCAAGCCATCATTTGTCTCCTGCATATATTCCACCTGATATTTATATTGTTTTGCAATTCTCTGTAAATTCTCTTTTTCTTAATCAAATGCTTTATTTATTGTTGTGCTTTGCATCTCCTTTGGAAGCCATGGAATGTTTAGTCTCCTATAGATTTCTTCATCTTCTGACAGCAATTCTGTAGGAGTTTCAAGAAAACTTAGGTTTTCTTCTGTCTCAGCTTCACAGGGAACATTTTCATCGACCATCAGCTTCTTTTCTGAGTGTGAAACCTCTATCTTACCTTCTTGATGTTCCTGCAACATTTGACTTCATATCTCTAGAAAAATATCAGACAATTTAGTCTCACTAAGAGCGGACTCTCTTTCTAATTCTATTGGCCTTTTTCCTTTACTATCACCCTTATCAACATCCAATTTTTCATCAGATGAGGAGTCATCTATCACAATTACTCCTTCTTTATTCAATTTAGGGTTTAGCAATTTCTTCATATTCAACCTGAGCTTGTTTCTGAGTCTAGTCTTTGGTCTCCACCCAGGAGCAAGTTCCCCTAACATTTTGAAAGTTTTACCCTGATGGGTGATTGAGGAAAATTCAATAACTTTTAGCTTCTTTCTCTTTGGTACTACTACTTTATCTTCCTGTCTGTGAAATTCATTTTTAGTGCCAACCTTAGTTTCGTCAATAACAGGAAGTTTATCCTCTTCAAACAAGCATGTCTCATCCTCTGACAGGACTGTGATTGGACTTTGTTTTTAAACTTTAGTATCCTCTTCATCACCTGAAATTTTCTCTACAGGTACAATCTTTTCAGCAACAAATATCTCTGTTCGTGCATCATCCTAAACAAGCCCTGTCTCCTTATTATCAGACTGCAAATCTTTGCTCTCAATGTCATTAAGATGTTGTTTAGACTCACAATCTTCTTTTGCAAGCTCTGCAACTTCTTCCAATTTAATACTGTCTTCATCTTTAACATTTATCTTCTGTCTAAGTTTTCTGACAAGGTCTATCCTTTATCAGCTTGTTTTCTATGAGACTGTCCTTCTTGAATTTTCTGAAACCCTGGCCAAAAAATGAAATATTCTCAAGTTTTTCCTTTACTCTGCAAAACACTGTTCATAATGAGTTTGATAAGTCCATGGTGAAAAATGGACTGTCTAGTATAATTTTGGTGTTCTTTGATTCTGCAAGACATCTTCTGCAGGCTCTTTAGCAAGAAGAAGGGTAGGTTCATGTTTGAATCCTTACTGAGGTGTTGAAGAATCCTGAAATGGTATTTAAAAATGAAGGCATACCTTCCTTCACATGTAATATAAATTTGTAAAACCTTAATAGGTTCTACCCATTCAGGCCTGAAGTTATGAATGGGAACACCCTTAACCCAATCTGGAATTACACCAGGCAGTAGGTACCTTTGTGCATTAAAGGTGAATGGCACTTTCTTAAACCATAGTTCTCCCTCATTTTTAACTCCTATTGCCTCAGCTACCAACTCTTTGGTCAATTTGAATTTCAAAGTATCAAAAGATGCAGTGTCTTTGTCATAGCACTGAGCAAACTTATGGGAGACCTCTGCATTGTATCCATCAATTTTCTTGAAAAATATCAACCATCCTGCATTTTTAAATAGCTCAGCACATTCTAGGAATTTATCTATCCAACTGAGATCAGTGGGCTCAGCCCTATTAGTTTTTCCACTCTTCTTCATTTTCACTATGGTTTGCAGCACCTATCAATAATCTCACAGTCTATTTATCTTCAAATTTGTATAGTCTTCCCTATCACCAGTTTAGGAAATGTTTTGTACCAAATTTCAACAATTTGACCTAATCACAAATTCAGGGACCTCTAATAGTTCTGCTCTGAACTTTACTAGCTTAAACGATGAATACTTAGATATATTGATTAATATTTCATCATTCATACTCTATTGAGTGAGAAAATTCATATCCTTCCTTAGAATTTTGATATTATAAGATTTATCAGAAAAACCCCCAAATTTAACAAACCCTATCAAATGCCACGCGGGGTACCTACTCAAAAGCTTAATACAAGCGCTGGAAGTCGATCCCTTCAAAGGTTAGGTGTCGAATTACACGTTCCAGATGTCTTCAACTGTCCAGATCACTTCGAACTGTTACCGCTGGGAAGCCCTAATTCTTCCTTCAACTGTCAAAACTCTGATTTCTCAGCAATATGTCTCCACCACGACTTTCAATGCCTTCGTATTCTTCAGCTTAAGAACATATTCCCAAAAATTCTGCCTCATTCCACTCACTGTCATTATTTGCCATGAACTTGCATACAATTTCCACGATCTCCCTCACACGATGACCATACACTTGTTTCAATGATAATCCTGGCAAGACATGTATCAACTGTGATAATTTATGTTGTTAACACCTCAAGAACGAAACCCCCGAAAAAATCGGACTGAAAAATAACTATTTTGGCACTCGCTACTTTCTTGTAGCGCTCTAGTGTATTAATTTCGCTCTTGCGCTACAAGAAAGTCCAAACACATAATTTCATCTCATTAAATCACTAATCAGGTTTAAGACTTGGTTTATATGAATAATCTCAATCTTAGTGTCATTTATGAAACTCTTTAATCAATATATACCTTGTAGAACCCTTCAAGAATGAACTATAAGCAAAATTTATAAAAGGAAGCTTAAAAATAGGAAAAATCAAAATGATGAAAACTAAAAGGCTTAAACTCAAAATTAACCTTTATAAACCAAAATTTCCTAGAAGCAAAAATATTAGCAAGCTTCAAAAACATAAACAAAAGCATAAAACTAAGGAAGACAAAATCATGACCTAACACACACCATCTAATCCAATGAAAATTGGTTCATGTCCCCGAGCGAACCATAAAAGTAACCAATTCACTTAATCAAATCTTACGGTTTGATGACATAAGTCTCAACCGACATAACTATGGAAAGTGCTTGGGATTTTCCCTAAAACTAGTTATGAGGGGTACCACAGGAACCCCAAGGTAGCTGGACAACGAGAGGAATTTCTAAGTGAAATGGAAAACGACCCCTTCCGATTAACTAGAACACCCTTGTGAGGAAAAATCCAAGCGTTGTCTTCTGGCAGTCTTGGTGGCCGAGTGACCACCTGAAAACCAATAGGAAGTTGTTCAAAATGGGGTCTAAAATTCATTACCAGTTCTACTAGAAAACAACCATTGATCCACCACGATCTTCATCACGCGTTAGGGGGATCCCCCTTAGTTCGGGTCATTAGACCATCACCGTCGTGGCCCTCCTCGACAACCCTCCTCACCATCACAAGGTCACACGGCTTCTAATTCTGACTCAGATTCCTATCAATCCGAGCCGAATCTTTTCACTGCACCATCTATCCACATGACTGGTGTAAATCCCGATCCCTTCTCCGGAGGGATAATTGGAAGCGGACCCATGTCCTTGCCTCACATCATCACCAACATCCTGGCCAGCTGTCCCAGTAATGTCGCGCATGTCATTGTAATTCCGCTACCCATTAGTGGCGGTGCCATACTAACTCCTATCATTCCCACAGTAACACCTTTCATGCATGTGAGCAGCAGCCCTTCCGTGACCATCTCGACTATCCCCGTTGTGGGAAGTCAGCCTCAGGTACCCCCAGTCATGCACGGATGTCATGCCCCCGCAAACTCCGGTGCCATTGTCGGCCCCTCCCACAACAACCTTGGGTCTAATATCCCATTCATGGCGTGCCTCAACTTGCATGATTTGGCCAGGTTAACCAATGACCCAATCTTTCATCAACCCCATTGGCCTCCCATGGCAACCAAACCCCCGTCAAACATTCCAAAGTTATAAGGGAAGTCAAGTGAGTGACCCCAAAATCACATCATGATGTTTCATCTATGGTGCTCATCAAACAGCATTGTGGATGATTCGATTAGAATGAGGTTGTTCCAGCGCAACTTCACAGGCGTAGCATCCAAATGGTATATTGAGCTACCTCAAGCCTCTTACCCTAACTTGAATTATTTAGCCTTCATCTTCCTGTAGTATTTCCAACTCCATGTCCACTATGATGAGGGCATGGATATC
This sequence comes from Pseudotsuga menziesii, assembly GCA_001517045.1. Classification (NCBI taxonomy): domain Eukaryota; kingdom Viridiplantae; phylum Streptophyta; class Pinopsida; order Pinales; family Pinaceae; genus Pseudotsuga; species Pseudotsuga menziesii. The sequence goes on from LPNX010247280.1 coordinate 169,644, forward strand.
TTGCTATCTTTCCACCAAAACACTGTAACCCACATAACCGACCACATCCATGAGTGGAAGTGGCATCGTAGCCTGTGCAAGATTCATCTTGATAACAGGATATTTCTCGATTGGTTCTTAAAAACCTTACTACCACCCACAGCCAAGGACGTCACCTCCGAACGTCCCCAATCCAAGGAAGAGGCCATCTTGAAGGCCCAACAATTTGATTTGATTTATGCTCAGTCTAGATACCTAACACCATCATTCCAGATGCTCCTCGTGTCGACACCTCTCACCGCGATGCGTCAGGGGAATCCCATGCTGCGGATGGCCTCATAGGTTCTGTCTCCCAACACCCACAGCATTATGCAGCACCTCCTATGATGCCACCGCACCCAAGCAACACCCCTAGTGTTGCGTAACCAACCCAAGCACCCGACTACTCAAGGATGATGGCTCAGTCTAGAGCCATAGACTCTTATGCACATCCAGTGCCAACTCAACATGCCCATGCACCAGTTTGGCTGGCACAACCGTATTCAGGACCAATGACCAAATTCGTAGCCCCTCCAGCTCCTCCGGCCTACTATGCACCACCCATTCAAACCGCTCCGGCACCCGCCCCAGCTCCTCCAACATCCACAGGTCAAGTTTTTTCTCAGCAAAATATTCCCAACCAACCGGCCTCCAATAACCAACAAGGGAAAGATAATAAAAATCATGGAAGGAACCAGGGTAACAACCAACCACAAGGAGGTGGCCAATAGCCTAAACCTCCTAACAACAATGGTGCTAACTTGCCATCCCAGAACCCCCAACAGCCTAATCGACTGGGACAGACCGCTCCCTTATGGACTAATCATTCATGCAAGTTATGCAATGTCTGTGGTCATTATACTCATGAATGCTCGCACATGGACCGTGTAAAGCAGTTTCTCCAAAATGAAGCTCAACGGGACACCAATGTAGCAGCGCAGGCTCAACCTAACCCCACGCCACTAGGCCCTTAGCCCATGGTGCCACTAGGCCCTTAGCCCATGGTACTTCAAAACCCGCTACCAATCCAAGGATTGGTTGCAACCGCACCCATTCCCCCATCTGTTCCTGCAGCACCCATCGCAGCTCCACCTATGGAGACTGGAATCCATTAGTGGATGACAATGACAACTGAAGAAGTGAACCTCCAGACGATTCGAAACCAGTTTGGGTCCACCGTGGAGACCGCTAACCCATCAGCGGCATCCACCTATAGCACTCACAACATGCCTCTCCATTTACCCCCACTCCCCATTGATGGGGCGGCTAGAGGTCCACGGTTTCCCATGCGATGTATTGCCAATAATGCCACTGCTAGAGCTTCCTTGAACTACAACATCATTGACGACTTGGCTCAGACACCTATAGCCATGTCCGCTCTAGAGGTGCTCAAAACATGCCCGCCATGGCAAAAATATTTGTTATCCGCACTTGGTGCCGTGAATCCCTCTGATTCTAGGTTGATCACATTCGATTTGGATCAAGGAGAGCCAATAATTCCTTCCACAGTCACCTTCCAAATTCCGGTCTCGATTCAGAATTTGGTCATGCATTGATGTATCGTCGATGAAGGGGCATCCACTTGTGTCATGTCAACATTTGTCTGGCAGAAACTTGGATCCCCTACCCTCCAACCGTCTACCACTACACTACTCGCCTATGATAGTCACCCCACCAAATCCCAGGGCATCCTTCCGCATGTACCTATATAGTTAGCCAGTAAAATGGTTCTTATTGACATAGAGGTTGTCAATGCTCAGCTTGATTACAACCTTCTCCTCGGACGTAGTGACATGTATGTTGCGAGAGTTCGTGGCATCTATCGTTTTATGCCTTATGATGTTCCCTCGTGACGGGAAAATTGTGACAGTGGACCAATTAGCTTACCACGACCCACAGGGGTCGGCCACACCAGACAATGTCATCCCTATCATGGATACCTCCATCGATAGTGTTGCCATCCCTTCCGTAATGGATATCGGTCTCGAATTGTTCGTCGACACTTCCATGACGGCTTCTTTCCCATCTTTACCTCCTCCACCAGCATCAAATGACATTGCGAACTTGTGCATGATTTCATCCAATAACATTCCACCTAAACCCCAACCGCAGTTGCAGCCGCAGCCTCAAATGCAATCACTGGGGAATTATTGGGGCTCTCTCCCAATCCATACAATTCCCTTCCTATTCCCCCCATCTGGCATTGTGAGTAAGCCTATGATGGCTACTTTGAACTTACCCAATTTTACATTGGGAATTTTCGTGTGGTACCTCGAACCATCTACTAGACCTCTGATGCCCTAGGTGGTGTTGACTCCCGTTCAACCCATTGTGGTCAAGTCACACCTGCCTCTTGGCCCACAAAAAACTTCTTCCATGCCTTCGTCAACCCCACCTCATTCAAAGAGGGATAGGGGAAAAAATGCCAAAGTGGCAGCCGAACCTCGGTAGACTCCACCTTGCATCGTATTCGACATACAGGGTCACGCAACCCAGAATTGTCTAGAAATCCCCACCCTTCACACACACATAGATGCCATGGATACAACGGAGAATATTCTGGTAGTCGTCCTCCCGACTTAGCCAACAATAAAAAACAATTCTTTGAGTAAAAACCATGCATGCGCACTTTACGGATTATATGGACATCATTCTCGCCACTACCAAGACTTGTTCGAGTTTCGAACCGCCCTTAGCAATCTTTGGAAACATTCCCTTGAATCTGAGATCATTGACATTGAGGAGATCCACCCTCCGGTTTCTTCCTCGACCACCACAACCATTTACATGGTGTCCAGCTCCACTGGCCCTTCTGTCTCTGTAACCATTAACGATCCCTCGGATCTATCCCATCGTTGCTTTAGCAATGACGAAGAGATACTTGAGGCCTTGACCGCTCCTGAATACCCGTGGGACGACATGCACCATCGCTCGTTCTTTGTCCCCGGGGAACTGTCGTCAACATCAAGTTGTGTTCTTCCAATTGAAGCAAAAGGTAAAGGCTAACAATTCTATTTACAATTTGAATCTACGGAACGCAAAGGCTAACATTGATCAGTGTGAACAGCAATGGCACACTGACGGATTATATACATAATTTGTGGTCGACCAGTTCTTTCAGGAGTAACCAATATTCAGTAGAGACCAAGGATTTCATTCACGGCAAGGTGGATTGGTACAAAAATCCTATCCCAACGCCTTTGAAGAATCCAATATGGCCAATATCTCACCTACCATCAAGGTTAACATCTCAACCAACCCTGAGATCGTTGAAGAGATCACGCTGGGGGAATCATGCTCCGCTAAAGAAGTCACTTCCTACAAAGCATTTTTTCAAGAATTTCGCAACATCTTTGCTTAGTCCTACATCGAGATGTCGGGATTGGGTCCATCAATCATTGAGCACCACATCGACACATGGCCTGATGTGGCGCCTGTCCACCAAAAGCAACGACCCATCCATCCTACCAAAGTTGCTGCGATCAAATCTGAAATTGAGAAGTTGCACACAGCAGGCTTCATTTACCCCATTTCCTATACCGGTAGGGTTTCCAACCCTGTTCTCGTGAATAAAAAATAAGGAACCATTCGCGTCTGTACAGACTTTTGCGACTTGAATTTGGAATGTCCCAAGGACAACTTCCCAGCTCCGTTTATTGACCAAATCATTGACGTGTGCGCTGAACATGAGGTCGTTTCCTTCATGGACGGTTTTTCCGGATACAACCAAATTTAGATACGAAAGGAAGATCGATACAAGACTGTGTTTACAACCCCTTGGGGCACATTTTCATATCGAGTAATGCCCTTTGGAATAAAAAATGTTGGAGCCACTTTCCAACACACCATGACATACTGCTTCCATGAGCTTGTTCACATCATATTGGTTTATCTGGACGACCTTACCGCTCGGTCACGGAAGCGCTCAATACACTTAGACGACTTGTGACATGTCTTCCTGAGATGTTACAAGTACATAATCCGCTTAAACCCTCTCAAGTGTATTTTTTGTGTCCCAGCGGGCCGTCTGCTTGGGTTCATTTTTTCCCACAAAGGGATGGCAATTGACCCTTGAGCGCGCTTGCTTCCTTTCTTGCTTGTTAAAGTATTTGAAAGGGCGCCTACAGAGTCTCTTTTATCTCCTTTTATGAACTATGTATACTACCATAAGAAAAGGACCACATCGGCACACTCAAGCTAGAAACGTTTCCCTTTGCATCCTTTATGCTTTCTCGAGCATTTGGACCGATCTTCACGAAAAAGCTCATCATGGGTTGTCTTTAATCTCTTTTCCAGTCTTCTCATCAAGAAAATATTGCCAAGCAAACTTGGTTTCATTCATGCTCGTTAAATTATTTGAATGATTGTCCAGTCAGTGTAGGTTTAACCTTTTCTGGCCTGATTGGACTACCAATGGTAAAGAATTATCATATCCCCAAAAAAGGGTGGGCGAGCTCTCCTATGTACACTTTTATTCTTTTTTGGGCATAGGAGACTATCAAGGAAAAAGAGACCCAACTAGAGTCTTCTTCATGTTTTCAGACTCTCTAAAAATGAAAGCACCATCAAGCATTTACTTTCTTGTGTTCGCTAAAAAATACATGAGATTGTGTCATAATGGTGTCTTTAGACACCACCCCATACATGACAGTTCGGCAGCATTCCCCCATTGGGTCTCCTTTGTTCAGAGTATTCTGCAATGAGTCTACCTTGGATCCTCTGGATATCAAAATTCTAAGTCACCTCCCCCCAAGTATTTCCCATCTGCAGTTACATTCCCGGTATCACAGTTATGATCCCTCTCTCATGAGTCTATTTCATTTGCTGCCAGGTCAGCCCTGTCGTCGTTCCTCTGAACAAAGGAAGTTTGAGTCTCCCATGATTCCTTGCCCTTGTTCCCCACCACTCGGTGAGTCAGTCCCCAGATTGTCCCACATATTTGGTTATCCCCCTCGCGCTTGAGGTCAAGGAAACATTATCACCTTGGTCAGTTGCAGGTCTCCCTCTGTCGAGGACAATACATCTATTCCAGAGGATAGACCCATAGGTCCTTGTATCATGGTTTCATTAACGTTATTGATGAGTTTCTTGGACCACTTGAGAGGATTCATTAGTGCCTCTCGAGATGATTGTGTCTCACGTACTCGACTTCAGCAACATCATCACACCGTTGATATTTGCACAGGGTATTGGTCCGTGCAGTATTTGGTCGAAGACCTCGGTTTTCACCCGACTCTAACACATTGGTGAGTCTATTAAGGAACCCAAATAGGTTCATGTCCCTTGTGACTTCCGGGTTGCGTTGGAAACAGTTTTCAAAAGCTTCCAGAGCAGTGCTTCTGTATAGATTCATAATAGATGCAGCATATTGTACCACAGAGACTCCGACTCTCAGTCAATGAGTCCCTATAGTGTGTCAACTTCTAGATCCAGCAGAACATCAGTTGTGAAGATATAGCATTCCATGGGAATTCCATGGGTCTAATGTATCAGTTCTTCATATCAGCATTTTTATTCAGCCTCTCATTGAAGCCACCATTATGTAACAACGATTGTATATGATCGGCTCCTGTATTTTGGAGCCTTGATCGCATTATTTATTCTTTTGAAATTATTACGAGCATGGGTGTGCCCGCCTCGTCCATATACATGTCACATATTCTTTGAATCTCACCTGTTGATGGGAACCAACATTAATACAAAAACGAATAGCCACTGTGTCTCGAACGAGGAAGCGTCGCTTCTTCGCAGGTCTCTCCACTATCCCCGAGATCCTATGATGTTTGTCGGCCATACAATGAGCTCATGCCCTCACATATCAGGGGAAAATCTGTTAACGCAAAAAATTGCTCAACTTGCTTTACACTTCCTACACCACATACAGACATCCATTTCCTAACCTTTTTCCCTCATTTTTTACCTCCAAACCTATGTTTTAACCTTATTCTCTCTTAAAAAAAAGCTCAAAAATATTTAAAGGGGCTCAAAAACCCACAAAAGAGCTAAAAGGCTCACAAAGGGGCTAAAAACCCCAAAAGAGCTAAAAAACAGCAAAAATGGGCTTAAAACCCTAAGTAGGGCTTAAAACCCTAATTAGGGTCCAAAACCCTAAATGAGAGATAAAGACAGAAAAAACTATAAATAAAGTGTGGAGGTCCCCATCACAACATGACATATTCCTTCCATCGTTATTATACTTGCATGAGTACTTTAAGAAACCATCATTCTCAAACTACTCATCTCAAGTCACCAAACATTCCATTTGCCCCACTTGCTCCCCATTTTGTGTGTTGAGTCAACCTCTATACTACCCAAACCTGTGGAGAAGCAGTACCATTCTGAGTCGGGGAATGGTGGCCCCCTTTCAAGCATATCCGAAAGGTATAACAGTCTCGTTGTTTTTTATTATTTTTATAGATTGTATATATGTGTTTATTTGTTTTGCTAATAATTTGTTTTGCAGCTAGCTCTTCCATTTCGAACTCTACCCTTTCGTCCCTTTGATGGAAGGGAGGTGCATTTGCACGTAGTCAGGGTATTTACCCGGCTACAATTACCCTACCCATACGGTAGATCCCCCCTACGACTGTCCTCCTGAGCATTGGTTATATTGGGTTGACCTTAGTTTCCTTACCTAGGTATCGCATAGGGTACTTACAGAGGATATTCTATGAGTGTCCTGGCCAGGAAGAGGTCGGACAGCATAGCTGCTATATGCATTGAAGTTGAAGGCCACTATAATTGGTTACACACCTTCCCTTATAGTGTATGGGAGTCTCAAGCCTCTCCTAGGCAAGACATACATGTTGCATTCGAGAGCTCACTTATCCTCTCTCTTTTCTTGTTTGCATCTGACCTAGTTTTACTTAGGGGTGTGATCTTTATGCGTTAGCTAGATTTAAAGATCATAATTAGTTGAGTCTTTTTTTTTGTGGAGTCATTGTGGATCAATTTTTAGCACCTCGTCGATCTCGATTTTTAGCAGGACTATTTCTTTGTGACCCTCCTCCTCCTCTTCGAAAGAGGATTAGGCGTTTTAGGCAACCTCTTTCACATTGTGATTCCCACACGGTTCTCACCATGAGTACTACATCAGAGTCCTTGTAGTTCTCTCCGTCCCCATCGTCCGAAATGGGGGAGGAGCCTTTGAGGTTTCTCCTTCATCTACCATATGGATACCCGAAACTCTAGTTTATACCGACCCTCGTGGGGCTGGTAGTTCCCATACAACACTACCCAGTTGTCAAATTTTACAGATTCCTATATGGAGTTTTCCTCGGGAAGGTCGAGTGTCGAGACTCGATCTACTCATTCTAGCACAGGGCCTTTTACATTCGGCATGTTGAACATCACTACTAGTATCTTGTCACTTGCTCTAGGTCCTAGTGCAGACCATGGTGTTGGACTGGGGAGCACGACAACCCCATACCTTGTGCATCAATTCGGAAGTGGTCATATTCCTCCTTTAATTCCATTTGTTGGGGGATTTCCACCTCCTTCATCCAGTATTCACACCAGTGTTAAGTCCCCTATGGGTGGTAGTGAATACATGCACATTGGGTCTACAGCTTACATTCATTCTTATGTCTCATCGTCCATTGCACTGTTTTCTTCGAATTCTTTTCTCATGATCAATCCTCTCTATATCCTATTGCTTAGACTCTTTACTGACTATTTGCAACTATTTTTGGACTAACGTCATTGTCTAGGGTCCATTTTTTGTGCACTCTCGTCGACATTTGGCTCGTTCATCCCTATGGAAGGTATAAAACTGAATTGGCATATAGGATAGGACCGCTTTCCACGTGCATTATGCATTATCCTATGACTATGTCACCTTAACCATAGGTATGAACCCACTTCTTAATTTCATGGAACCATCATATTGCTACTAGAAGTGACGCTACGTAAGTGGTAGAACTTTCCTAATTGTGGGTGCCTTAGTTATATCTCGCTTTGTCATTTGGTACCCATGTTGAGCATCCCCCCTTAGGTTTGGGAGTCCCTTGTAGTCTCGGCATTCCTTTGATCAAGAACTTCATACTTTTTCTTAAACTTGATGCTAGTTATATCCTATAGGGACTCTCATCTTGTATCAAGTTGTAATTGCATTGCATGTGTCTGCTTGTCGTATTGAGATTTACGCCGACTCCCTGCTTCAATTTTATAAGCCATATAGCCAAAGCTTGTCTCAACTCTAGCCAAGAAGAGCCTCTCATATATATTTTACAGCTTGATTATCCCATTCTCGGAGGAAACATCCCCTCGAGTGTCATTATCCTGCATGGTCTTCCTTGCATTAAGCATAGGTATGTTCCACTGCTTGGAACTAGTCTGCTTTCCCGCAACACTTGTTTCATCCTTATTGTACTATAACCAATTTTATTCTTTTTCAAGCTTCTTAACATGAAAAAGACCAAAAAAATCATAAAACATAAAAAAACGGATGGGAAATGATATTACTTTCTATTAGCAATTGTCGTGTCACCTTCAAACAGAGCATAGTCTATGAGTACATTCATTCATTGGTTGGGTTACTAGTATGACCGTAGGAGCTATACTCATTATTCTGAGTTTTCTCCACTAACTGGTTATGCTTCCAATCCCTATGGAGCCTTTATTGATGCCTCCTGTGTCACAAAGTTGTCCCAATTTGCATTTTGAGCCTATATTGTCTATAAGTTCTCATCTGCCTTATGCTCTTGTTCTAAGGATTTTTTAGCCTGAGTCATCCATTCCTTAGTTATATTGTCTCTGCATGTCGGTCATTCTCAATACATTTGTTACTGGTCCGTGCATATATTGTTCATCCGAGTTCTTCCAAATTATCCATCGTTGTTGTGTACCTCGTGTTGGTTGATTGGGGATTCCTTAATGCCCTCCTTTCAGCAGATTCCATTACATCGACTTCATATCATTTATTCTAGAATAGGGATCTAGAGTCCATTGAGTGCCTAGAAACTTAAATCCATTAGTGGCAGGTTCTCTTGCCATCAACAGATTTGGGAATACATGAATGTCCCATGATCGATGGATTCTCTTAAGTGTCTGAACTCAACACATTTATTCACACTTGTTTGAATGCACTCTGTACCTTGATTCCCATTATCATTATCGGTGGGATGTCGCGCATCTGTTAATGATGTCCATCATTGACATGTAATCAGACGATGTTCCATCATGCTCGACTCCAACATCTTTATTCGCATGATGGGAAATGTACCAGCGGCGATTTGTGTATAAGACCTTCGAGTTTGGTGGAATTCCATGTATGCAACCTCCTTGATCGTGCCAGTATCTATGAGATTTCATCTCTCATGACCGAAGTTCAGTGTACCCTTTTATGTACCAGATGTCTTCATTCAGTATGAAGACTTTATTGCAATGTATATTGTACGTAGTGATGGCCACTCAGGACATGTCTATTATGCCTATTCATGGCCATTGTATTGTTATGTATCCAGGACTGCTATTTTATCTGCAGTCATATGTAGAGATCTATCACTGTACTATACTGATGAGTGATCGATTTTCCGCTTGGTTCTTCATTACTCCACTCCTGGGACTATTATAATGTATTTCGATCATCGTGTACCCCTTTGACCTCACACATTAGGGAACATCTATTATAGTGTGATTTGCCACCCCTGATACATAATGATTTGATGGCCTTTCCATGTCCCTATGCAAACTCATTGTATCTCATTTTCTCAACATTACCCTGATGCTTTAGTGGAACCCGTAAAAACACATTTTTGAATATATACGTGGGTCACAAGTTTACAACCCGTGGATATGCAGCTTGAACCACTGTCACCCTCGTACATCAAATTTCATGCTTAAAAAATAAAAATATTTGGAGTTTTCCCCATCAAGTAACAAATGACTTTATCCTTGGCCTTCAATATGCCGAGAAACGCTTTGATTCAATCCTTCACTTTCCATTGAGGGGATATATATTGAGTTATTATGACGCATTGAAGGAGGAGAACTCTGGAGAATAAAGAGATTATAGTGAAATTGTGCCCCAACCTTATATGCTTGAGTCTGCATCCCTTTGTCCTTGAAGCAGCCATTATTGCTCTTTCCCAAGCTTGCCTTTCTCTTTGTGAGATTTCCATTCTATGGAGGATTGAAGTGGTGGAGGCCCAAGTGGGGGGACTCGGTTTCTCAAATTCGACAAGGTGCTGACAAAGGTTATCATTTGTATTTTTGTTTATATTAATAGAAATATCTTTTTCTCGTCCATTACATGTGTAAATATGAATATTTGTATCCATGGATGTAATTACTTTGTTTACATGTCGAAATTGAATATGCTAGACTAGACTCTAACACTTTATATATATCATGCTTGTGTGTCTCTTTGTTGTTGAGGACGAAGCGTAGGGACAAGTTTGATTGAAAGCTCAACAAGGATCTTCTTCGAACGTCCATAATAAGGTACGATTATCATCCCTTAGTATTAGATTCATTTGTATATCTAGCATGTTTTGAAATGGATTGATTTATGGTGTCATCATGTCTGTTTTGGTCCACCTGAAGCCATAGGAAGTTTCCTCCATAACAAATATGAACCATTTTAATGGTATGAGTGACACGCAGCTAGAAACAATATACAAGTGGCAAGCCTTCTTAATTCACATGGTGTGGACTATTATTTCTCCATCCTTCTTGTACTCTTCATCACCTCTGGTCAATGCGGTGTTATTATGAGCCACGGGATGGCTTCTTGGTTCAAAGGTGGAACCATCTTTGTTTGGTCCATGAGAAATCCTATGCTTGTGGTGTTTTTCATGCTCATCAACATTGGTTCTTATAGTCTCGACTAGCCTTGTCGAACCTTCAAATCGATGGCTGCAATTAATCATCATTATAGAAGGGATTGTCACAGTAATTTTGTGGTTTTATGAGGGGTGCACTCCCCATTTCACTTATATTTTGGTTTTTTTCCATCCTGTCTAGTTTTGTGGTTCATTATTGAAGGCAGTGTCACTATAGTTTTATGGTTTTATGACTAGTGCAGTACCCATTTGGCTTTGATTTTGGTTTTTTATCATCCTGCCTTGTTTTATGGTTCTTTGGAGAATTGGATTTCCAAGACTTGTATTGGAGTTGTGGCTTTTGCCTCTGTCACCTCAAGAATCCGGTTTACCTTTATTGATTCTTCCAATGCCTCTATAGCAAGGAATTCATCCTCCTTCACTTTGGATGGACATTGGCCTCCTTCACTATGGACAGACATTAGCATTCTTGTATATGTGCTCCAAGTGAAACTGACAATGTTCACCAAGTTGAGAGGGGTGTCCGTCAGTATGAGGATCTCCAAGTGGCAGTAACTCATAACTCATCTCAACGATAGTGTCCTCTTAGAACTAAGATGACACCAAGATCTCTAGGTAGCAATAACTCGTCTCAACAAGAGAGTATTCTCTTAGTTAGAGATGACAAAGTATCTCCAGGTAGTAGTAACTCATCTCAAGAATAGTATTCTCTTAGTTGGAGACTCGGCTGGTCAAAATGCATAATTGTAAGCAAGACAAACACAAACCATCCAAAACAAACAAATACAAAGGCTAACAACAGCCTTATCATGCAATCTCATTTGAGCTTAAGGCTAGTCAATAGTTTGCGTTCCATAGTTTCTCTTCCAAAAGGTTCGATCGGATCTTTCAGGGCAAAGGTTAAGAAGCTACAATACAATAAACTTAGGGGAGATTGTTACACAAATAATAATAATAATAATAATAATAATGATAAATACATAAACATAAACAATATATAAATTAATAATCAACTAAATATTATTATTATTGTAAAGAAGTCGTGATTCCTCCCAATAGGTGCTTAAGTCATATTTAAATGCAGGTTTTCAATTGTAATATCATCACATCATTTTATTCAATATGTATTACTCATTATGAAGATAGATCTCTTCTTTATCTGGATACAGACTCTTCCATAACACACGGACTCAATGTTACAATGGTTACAGAGCCCATTCTTGGGCTTGATTTCGGGGCTTTGGCCATATTTTTGGCTTTTGGCCGTCAACTTGATTTCGGGGCTTTGGCCATATTTTGGCTTTTGGCCGTCAATTTGAATTAATTAATTACTTCGTAAAAATAAGAAGAAGAAAAAATTTAAAATAGTTTAAAGAAAAACAAAAAAAATACAAAAAGATCCCGTAAAAAGGGGCAAGACGAATGAAAGAAAAATAACAACATACCATTTTTAAAAATCGCAAAGTTTTATTAAACCCTAATTCCCACATTCACCCTAAAAAATAAACTATAAACTATATATATGTCTAATATTACTATTATTTTTACAACAATTATTATTATTATCAATATTTTAAAGTGTTAATTGAGTTTATTATTAATTAACTATTAAACTCTTACATTAACCATGAAGTCATTTAAAAAACAATTGGATGAGATCTTCAATCGATTTTGATCTTGGATGAGATCTTGGAAGAAGTACTTGAGCGTAAACAATCAAATGAAAAATTTGTTGACAAGACATTCAATAAAATAAGCCAACAAAGAAAACTACAAGCCTCCCAAGACAAAGACTTGGAAATTAAATCCCAATCCAATTTTCGAAGCTTGCAAGAAAAACCTAGTAAAGAACATGAAAGTGATGGAATTGATGACATTAAATTAAATGACAAAGCCAGTTCTGTATCACCATCCAGTTTTCATGTCATTAAAGATGAAAATGTGCCCACATGTGTAACAGACAAAAAACACTTGCACATGGTTCCCAACCACTTCTGCCAAATAAATCTATTGATCTGATTTATGGAGTTGAAAGTCATGTAAATAGTCAATACCTACTTAAACACGATGAAAGAATTGATGATGGTTCTACAAACACAAGTGTAGATAGATATGCAGGTGTGGTGGTCTTGTCAATTGTTGCTTAGATTCCAAATAATGTTGAAAATAGTGGACCCATTGTTGTCAAACAAGATGACAGTAATTATTGCATCCACATGTCTAGGAAGTCCTATTAAGCAAGCTACTACAGATAAACATTTATTTTACTCCTAAATTGGAGCTTTAGACACGTTCATGAGGAAATCAAAGACGCTACAATTTAATGAAGAAACCAAGGACGCTACGATTCAAAGTAAACCAGTAAAAACCCTAGAGATTTCCAATCAAGTCGACGTCAGTTTAAATGTGTTTCATTCCCGTAACAACCACCAAACATCTTTGTAATGGTTAACATTAAAGTGCACACCCCCTTAAGCTGTAAGGAGGAAGCCATCTACAATAATATGGCTTGAGGAAACTAAGAAGGCTCACTTTGATGTCTTTAAACTCCATGCACTTAAGGATAACCATCATTTTGATTTCCAAGGTCGAAAAACATCTCTTAGAAATATTTCCGTTATACATTTAACGTAGGATACACAACTAGTGCAAAAAGTGGAAGTGAATATCCACAATTCTTCTTGAATGGAATCCAAAAGATGATATGGAAAGATTACAACACAAGTGCCAGAATCATGTCCATAGAATGAAATCAATCCAAGATTGTAGTGTTCAAGTCAGCGCTTCAAACACACCCATAATAAGAGAGCATCAACACTCAAACACACCCATAATAAGAGAGCATCAACACTCTTAGCTTTGAGGACGAAGGTGACCTTAAGGAAAGGACAATGTTACATAAATAATAATAATGATAATGATAAATGCATAATATATAAACAATATATAAATTAATAATCAACTAATAATTACTATTACTGTAAAGAGGACGCGACTCCTCCCAATAAGTGCCTAGGCCATACTTAAAGGCAGGTTTTCAACAGTAAAATATCATTAAATCATTTTATTCAATGTGTATTATTCATTATGAAAATGGATCTCTTCTTTCTTCGGATACGGATTTGTCCATATCACATGGACTCGATGTTACAGAGATGGAATATGAGGAAGCAGATTTAGAATCTGACGCATATGTCAAGCAAGAAGCCCACAATGGGGAATGATTTTCACTAAATAATCCGGAGTGTGTATGTATTGACATTCAGTGCTTTTGCTAACTCAGTACATTAAATAGTGGTAAGTTCTTTTGTTGTGTCAAAAGATTTAAGAACCATTAAATAGTGGTAAGTTCTTTTGTTGTGTCAACAGATTTAAGAACCATGTAGACTGTAGATGGGCCTTACACAACTTTTAGTAGTCTTGAAGCTTTGAGACCAGAGTGTCTAGTTTTGAATTGGATTATCTTGTAAAAAGGTGCAGTCGCAACTTTCTTTGAATGCCATTACTATTCATTGCAGTTAAACCTTTAAAAAAAAGGAGGTGAAAAAAATTTTAAGTGTAAAATTTTGAAAAATATTTGCACTGACAGAAATTTGATCTCTTGACTCCTGATAAATCGCAATTTTAAATTAAACCAACGCCTTTATAAAGTAATACCAAAAGACATCACAAAAAAGTGATATTAAATTCAACACCCACTCAATAACATCTATCAAAATGAAACTACCACCAACCAACAAAGATGGATTAAAAATTTAAATCAAAACCGTTTTTAGTAAAAGCCAATATCAACATACATTGCTCTGCGTCCACAATGACAAATAATTCACCAAAATAAGCCCATCAACCAAATCGTACATTTTATTCTTTCATAATTTATTTACAGGGAAAATGCCATTGCTAAGCTACTGAAATATACTTGCCCATCTACTACCTCCCTGCAGGGATCAAGGTAGGTTTCATGTCAACGGTCTTAGCCAACGTTCTGTTCTTCCAACTGCAGTTTTCAAAATAACTCGAAGAATAATACACAGCTTATGTGAATGAATTAATTTCTCTAAATGACTTGAAATGCACTACACTTCTCACTATTTGTGAAGACACTGAAAAAGATTCTCTACCATTTTGAATATCTATGTAGTTCCAGATGAAATTAGAGAGGAATCTAGTATGAGAACTTCCCTCGTATAAAATTATTGTGAACAAACATAGATGTGGTCACACAAGCAAATCCCAGAGCTCCCTGACAATGTTTTCAATTGAGAAGAAAATTGATGGAAGCATATCATTTTTATTGAAAATGAGGTTTCTGCAGGAAATACTCTAGAAGATGTACTAATAACAACCAAAAGGCACGATAACCCAATGAACAGCCGCATGTCCAATACACAATATGAAAAGCTAACTCGTCAAGCAACTAACTACAGTGATGCAAAATTTCATACCCAAGTTCTGAACAGTCAAAAAGGCCTTACTAATGAAAACAGTTCACAATCACTCGAATGGTTCGGTTATTGACAACCCTATAATCAACATCGGAACTCCATTGAATATAGCCCATTCTTGCTTTCGTCAGGCTGTGACTTCACAATGACCTCCGTCCTATTTCTACCATACATCTTTGGTTTTCTATCATTGAACTACAAATGTTATTCTAGGCTTTTGTTTCACAGTGAATTCTTCCTAGAGACTAACATGCTTCATATCCACCTTGTGAAATGCAAGAAAACATCTTTACTCCTATTGGTTTAACAGGCCAATTCCAAAACCTAAAAATTAAAATCAGAGATACTTCCCACACTGATAAACTTGATACAGACTATGCTACGTGTACATATCCATCCCCATTACCTTCTGAAAATGCCTGGACCTAAACCAATGGATATGACAAGAGACAATGCCCTGCCTACACCATGCCCACACAGCATTCTCAAATAATTCATCATTGTATACACTGAATAACAAATAAGAGGTCAAAAAAACTTTTCACTCAGGAAATCTAGACTTCCAACAACCAGGCTGATCGCGCCAAGCTGGGCGCGCACGTGATAGAGGCGATCTAGGGTTTTCAAGTTGCAGCAATGGCCGACCCAGGGCGCGGGATCCCCCCTCCCCCCCCTTCAGCAGAGCTGGATGCTTTCAGGAGGCTGGTAGCCAGCGGAGGCAAGAGGAAAGCCCCCTTCACGGTGCCGAAATTCATCAAAAAGCTTGAGGAAATCCCTGAAATCGCCTTGCCAGAGACGACTTCGGTAAAGATTGCCCATGCTCTGTCAAAAAGAGGTTTAGTAGGTCAGTTCATGGGGCTCTGGCCCTTGGCAAAAACCACCGACGACTGGATCCAAAGGAACTGGAAGCCACATCTCAAGCAAGGAGTCACCTGCTACCCCCTGAGCAGCGGCTACTTCCTCTTCGAATTTATTAACAAGGAGGATAAGGACCTCATCTTCAGAAACGGTCCATACTTTATGGGAACCCAGGGGCTGTATCTGAACCGATGGACGCCGGATTTTGATCCCACGGTAGATCTGCCCAAGGAGGTGCCGATATGGGTCAGGCTCCCCAACCTGCCGGTCCACTGCTGGAACTTCGAATCGCTGCAAATGATAGGAAATGGAATAGGGAAGTTTGTTGACAAGGCGGACAATAAGTTCATTTACAACTGTGCGAGAATATGCGTTGAAGTGGATCTTGAGGCAAGGCTCCCGGAAGTGTGAAGCTAACGGTGGGCACTTGGACTCATTACCAAAAAGTGGACTACGAACATCTTCTATTTAAATGCAGAGCCTGCCAAGAACATGGGCACTTTCAAAGAAACTGTCCAAAGATCCAAACCCCAGAGAAGGAAGAAGCTGAAGGCTGGCAAAAGGTCAAGAAAAGCAAAGCAGCCCCAAAACCAAAAGACCCCAGAGCTGTTCAAGTGAAGGATCAACCCTCGGTGAATCCAAGACATCTGAAGGAACCATTGAAAGAAGGCGCAGCATCATCAAAGGAACCGGCGAAAGAAACCACTGAGATAGCTTCACAACCCACGTCTCCCTCAAAAACTCCGGCGAAGGAAAAGAGCGATCCAGCAAAAGAATCCCAGAAATCGGATGATGAGCACATCACCATAGGCTCAGATCCCGAGGCTGATTCAGATGAGGGGGCTACTGAGACCAGCAGCTCGGTTGGAACCCCAAAAAAGAATCCAAGAGGAAGGAAACCAAAGCGGAAAAAAAGGGAGGAGAAATCATACAGGGACATGACTGCAGGGGTCCAGCAAACTATTCCAGACATGATGGAAACCAGATCTTCAAAGAAAGGCAGGGCTCCGAAAGGAGCCACTCCCCCCCCCTCCGGATCTTAATGCAGTTCATCTCCTGGAATTGCAGAGGTATGGGAAGCAAGGCCAAAGAAGAAGCAATGAAAGACTTAGTAAGAATGAACTCCCCGGAGATACTTCTGATCCAGGAGACGAAGATGGAGGATCCTGAGACCATCCAGGCCAGTAAAAAATTTTGGAAAAAAGGAGATGGTCGAGCAGTCAGCGCTAGGGGAGCCTCAGGAGGTCTAGCCACCTTCTGGAATTCCACAAATCTGGATCTGCTAGAGGACCAAAGCACTACCCACTGGCTCTTCACGAAGCTGCAGCATCGAGACACAGGGCATCAGATTAGCCTCTTCAACATCTACGCCCCTGTTCTTCTATCGGAAAAAAGAGAGTGTTGGGACTCGCTGAATTCCTTCCTGTGCACTAACCGGCACGACAATATCATTCTTGCTGGTGATATGAATGTAACTCTCGCCCTTTCGGAAAAAAAAGGAGGCTCCCCGATAAAAGACCCGGCTCGGGAGTGGGTTGAAGACATCATTATGGATTGGGATCTAGAGGATATAAAACCCAGCAAAGGAAAGTTCACCTGGACTAATAAAAGAGTGGGTCCAGGGCACATTGCTGCCCGGCTAGATCGTTTCCTTGTCCATACTTCCTTCCTCGCTCTTGGACTCTTCGCAACTTCTGAAATTCTCCAGGCCTGCACCTCAGACCACAAGCCAATATCCCTTTCCTTGGCTCCGGGAGAAAAGCTGGGCCCTATCCCATTTAGATTCAGCCCCCTCTGGGTCTCTATGGATGGCTTCTTCGATCTGGTATCGAAAACCTGGCAAATTTCAGTATCTGGGTCACCCTTCTACATTTGGGAAGAAAAGTTGAGAAGGCTCAAAGCAGCCCTTAAAAGCTGGGCTAAGCTCCTGCCCTCCCCCATCGCTGAAAGGAAAGAAGCTCAAAGGAATCTAGGCAACCACCAGCTGCTAATGGAGAGCGCCACGATCACCCCAGAGTTGCTTGCTGCTGAGCTCGATTTGCAAAAAGCCCTCCATAAAGCGTTGAGAAGAGAGGAGCATTATTGGCAAGTAAAGGCGCGCTGTCTGTGGCTCAAAGAGGGTGATAAAAATAATTCATTCTTCCACAAGCAAGCAGAAGCCCGGAAGAATTATAATAACATCAGAGAAATTCAATTTCAAGGCCAAACCTTCAATGAAATTGAAGAGATCAAGCACGTTGCCCATGCTTTCTACAGCGATCTGTTTACAAAAGAATTGGACGCTTCTCCCAGGCTGGATCGATACCCTCTTAATGTCCTCCCCACGCTAATCAATGAGGAAGAAAACAGAAAGATGATCTGTCCCATAACGACTGAGGAAATAAGAAAAGCCCTCCAAGGAATGAACCCTGACAAAGCTCCAGGGCCTGACGGGTTCACGGTAAGATTCTACATTGCATGCTGGAACATCATTCAGAAGGATCTGGTCAAGATGGTGAGGAAATATCAGAACTGCAGCAAAAGAGGAGGAAGCACAAACTCTTCCTTCCTGGCGTTAATTCCCAAGGAGAAAGGTGCCCAAAGCTTCTCTAGATTCCGCCCCATCTCCCTCTGCAACACGGGGTACAAAATCATCACAAAAGTAATTGCAAACAGAATAAAAAAGGTTCTTCCCAGGATCATTCCAGAAAACCAGGGAGGATTCATCAAGAACAGACAAATTCAGGACAACATCATTCTGGTCCAAGAGGCCATTCACTCAAGCTGCCAACGGAAGGAGAAAGGTATGATAGTTAAACTGGACCTCGCTAATGCCTTTGATAAAGTTCGGTTAAATTTTCTCTTTGTTGTAATGTTCAAGCTAGGCTTCCATCCCCATTTAATCAGCTGGATCAAAGGCTATATCTCGGGACCTTGGATCGCCCCCTTGGTAAATGGGAGACCAGCAAACTTCTTCCATGCCTCTAGGGGACTGAGGCAGGGTTGTCCCTTGTCCCCCTTGCTCTATGTCATTCAAGCGTCGGTCCTTAGTTTCCAACTGGACAAGTGTCTTCAGCAACGTTCTCTAATGGGGCTCACAATCACCCCTAGAGTGAAGAAAATCAACCATGCTCAATTTGCTGACGATACCCTGCTATTGGGCCAGGCTAACCTAGCCACGGCAAGTTCCTTCAAGAAAGAGCTGGACGCTTACACTGACATCTCAGGCAGTGAAATCAGCTTGAGGAAAAGCAAAATATATGGCTGGAACTGCCCCCCCATTGAAATGACAGCTATCTCAAGAATGCTGGAAATGGACGGAACCTCCACGTGGGACTCCATAAAATATCTTGGAATTCCGCTTGTCAAAGCTACACCCAGAAGGAGCCTTTGGATGCCTTTGGTGGACAAACTCAAGGCCAAAATTATGGCTTGGGGGGCTTCCTGGTTAAACAAAGCTGGTAAAACTATCCTCATCAACTCTGTCCTATCCTCCCTTCCACTCTATCAGGCTTCGATCTTGTTAGCCCCAAAAGGAATTGTGAAAGATATAGATATTCTATTGAGAAAATTCCTTTGGGAAGGGGGAAGGAATACAGGAAGGAAAATGCACCTTGTCAGCTGGGATAAGGTCAAAGCCCCTAAATGAGAAGGAGGGCTGCAAATCAGAGATGTGGCCACTCAGAATTTGGCTATGGGTGGTAAGATCCTGTGGAAAATGATAAGAGGTAAAACAACATGGAGCTCCAAAGCGCTAAGGACAAAGTACTTCAGAGGGCACAAAGAGAGGTGCCTAGACAACCCTCCCAAGACTAGGAAAGGTTCTCCTATCCTTGCTCTCTGTCTCAAATCACTTGATATGATCACTTCAAATCTCACTTGGATTCCGGGAAATGGCTCCAAAATTAAGTTCTGGGATGACTCCATTCTAGGGCAGCCCCCCTTAAAAGATTTGGAAGGACTGGAGAATATCAGAAATTGGCTTCATTTGAACAGCAAATTTACTCTTTGGGACTTATCCAGCTGGAGCCCGGATGACTCTTGGAACAGTTGGGACCTGGGGGCTGTCCCTCAAGCCCTCAAGACTGAAGCTAGCACCCTCTTAGAGGCTCTTCAAGGTCTCTCCCCCACTTCTGCAAATCTGAAGGACAAAAGAGGCTGGGGCTCCTCCTCAGGCCTTTACAATGCAGCTGATGGATATGCAGCTTTAAAAGCCATTCCTTGGGCAGCTCCGGATCCCTCTAGGTGGAAAAACCTCTGGCTTTTTCCCTCTCTTCCCAAAATAGATCACTTTTGCTGGTCCCTTCTTCATGACAGCATTTTAACTTGGGACAACCTTTTGAAAAGAGGATGGGAGGGGCCCTCAAGATGCCCTCTCTATGCCTGTCACAAGGAAAGCTCGACCCATCTATTTCTTCAGTGCTCCTTCGCTCTAGAAATCTGGAATATTCTCCTAGCACAACTGAATCTGGCCCCCCCTCCTTCCATCTCTTCCTTGTTCGCCTCCTGGCCTGTTTATGCTCCCTTCTCCCTTTCCAGACTGAACTTGTTAAAGCACTGCTGGATGTGGGTCCCTAAAATATACTGCTGAAAAGTGTGGCTTGAACGAAATAATAGACTATTCAGGGACAAGGCAGTTTCGCCAGCTCAAGTTGCAACCAAAGTAAAGGCGTTGATTAGAGAGCTGGTAGTCTCAAATTCTAAAATCACCAACAAAGAAAGCCCTGACAAAGAGGAGTACAGCTGGTTTCATGGGCTAGACCCAGCCCTGCTTACCAGAACCAAGAACTCTGTTAAGCATTTCTCTCCGTGGGAAATCAGGCTAGAGGAGCAAGAATTTATAAAATGGAGATCCTCTCTGAACAAGCATATACTGCATGTGGATGGGGCCTCGAAAGGGAATCCCGGACCTGCGGGAAGTGGAGGAGTCATTCTAGACAGGTCAGGGAATATTATCCTCAATTTCACCTGGGGGTTGGGTCAAAATTCCAATAACATTGCAGAAATTCTAGCCATTTGGCAAGAACTGATGCAAGCCAGAAGTCTGTCCATAAATAAATTGGCTATCATTGGTGACTCCCAAATCATTATGCAGGCCCTCAATATGAAGAAAGCCCTCAATTGCATGGGACTGGCCCGCTATCACTGGAAAGTCATGTCTCAGCTGAAAGCCTTCGAAGAAGTTAAGTACTATCACGTCCTTCGTAATCTCAATCAAATAGCAGATAATGAAGCCAATATTGGAGCCTCGTTAAGCAAGGGAGTTATTAGAGTAAATGGAAACGAAGATCACATGCCCATCCCCTAGTGTCAGGGAAGAAATGATTCTTGACTCTGCCCATGAAAGAATTAAGTGAATATAGATCTCAGGCTATGAAGATTCGCATTTGGTCCCACATGAAGACTGAGGCTCATGAGGAGCAGCTCGATCATAGGTAAGACAATTGCTAGTCACTTGATCTCTAAGTACGTGGCCTGCACTCAAAGAAATCTCTCCAATTGCTGTCCTTCAATCGCAGCCAGCTAGGAGGATCGAGTGCATTCGAGTAGACTCTGTCCAAGTCTCTTCAGAAATTTAGAACCGAGATTTTTCAGGTAGATCATTCCAGTTTTTATTCATCTTCAACTATGACAAATCGCTGAAGGATTAGCTGGGCATCTTTCAGTTTTGTGCAAGGGAGTTTGAGGTAGCAGGGAGAGCATAATTATGGCAGCTAGTTCGTCCTCATCTATTGAGGTCGCCTTTCTCAGCTTCAGGCTGATCTGAATGAAGTAAAGACAGCAGTATATAATTTGGAGTCAAAGCAGTTAATTTTTCTATGCATCTCTAGCTGCAATGCTTTGCTAATGCTTTCGTGAAGTTCATTGTCTGTTCAGAAAATTTCCAGACTTAATGTAAAAGGGTGAGTGAGTATAGCCACGCCCGTTTAACTGGATCCTAGTCATATGTCAGAATAGAATAGAAGTGTAATGCTACTGACAGCTGCTTATAGCCAGAAGATCAATATAAAAGGCCTATAACCGTTTTAGTAAAAAAAAACAAATAAGAGGTCAAAACAAGAAAGGAAAAGCCTAAACTCAAAGCCAATGTCTTTCTTCAATATTGAATATGTTCAAGAAAGAAAATAATTTTATCAACCTGTTCTCCCGTCTCATTACATTAAGCTTCATGATTAGCTTGTAATTCTTTATTCTTACAAACCTCACTCACCGTCATAATCCCATAAATTCTATATCCATACTCCTGATAACCCACAAGTGTGCTAACATGTACCTTCAAAACCATTTATTCCTTCTGGTTTCAATAGTCCTGATTAAAATATACTGCTAAATATGGTAGACAAATACTAAACTTTATTAAGTATCTTCTTGCTGACTTGAGAAATGCCGATTGCATATAGTTCCATTGCAGCCACGACCACCCTCACATGTAAATTCAGGTCAGTAGATCGGAGGCAGAAAATTTGATTGCAATATTGTGCAGGAGATTTTGAAAATTCTCTCCCAGTAGAAAATCGATTCTTTTTGGGGAAATCCGAGCCCCATCAATGAAAATGGCTTCTGCCAGGTTCCCTTCAGAAAAAATGATTACAAATTTGAGATTGTCCATATAGTCATGTTTCATATTGAATAATGGTGGCCTCCTCTACTACAAGCCATTCTTTTTCTCCATTGTTATTTCTTGTTGCCCCCGAACAACTCTGCAAAAGGAAATTACATTAATAGACTGCAGATCATATTCAACAGCAAAATAAAGCCAGACACACAAATGGCTGACAATACCTGTTCACATGTATATACAAAAAGTGTTAGCCATTCCCAATTATTAGCTGAATAGATTGAAGGTGAATCCTTGCAAGCCTGCTGCAGGTAATATAGAAGAGGAGGCATTAACTGCATCTCGTAGACTCTTGGTCCTCCACATAGTGGACAAACACCAGGATCTCCTTGATCTTTATTTGCCAACAGTGGTTGCCCTCCATGGCAATATCTGAACAGAACACCCACTTCAGCATCTAATGTGATTGAGAAGTTTTTTTGCATATTTACCGACATAGTTAGAGAAATAAAGTTATATTTCTTCCATAGAAACATTATTGTATACCATTATTTGAATCTATAAGCAATTTTCAAGGCAACAATCAATACTGTGATTACTACCTGAAGCATTGCTCTGGGTAGCAATCTAGCCTTTTCTTGAACTTGAGATATGTTCGATCTGCATTCAAGGCCCTGCCATGTTCATATTCCTCTCCTTTCCAATCTTCTTCACCTACATCTTCATAACCATAATTGTGTCGTTCTTCAAAGTCCACAGATGCATGCAATGCTAATACAGCCCTGCTGCCACGAGATGGATGTGATTCATTTTGCGAGTAAATATAAAAACAAGGAAGCACTGCATCCAACCACAAACACAAATCTCTGAGTGATTCTATATTGGAATACTGTTCTGAAAAGCACAAAGTCTATCCTCAGATATAATTTTGTATACAATCGGTAAATAACCAAATAACCAAACATTTGGGGTATCAAAAAAGAAAAATACTCCAATAGTCAAATAAAATAAAGGACTAAGAACTTGTAGCCTATGGAGGATTTAGCAAGACTTCACAGTTATACAATTCTATATCCTGCACAATTAGAATATAAAAGACTGCATCAAAGCTAAGTTGCCGGATCTCTCGGTCCTGCCTTCAGGTTCTGTGGTTCCCCATTTCAGATCTAAACCCATCCAGGATCGATCAAGAACTTGTAGCCTGTGGGGTATTTAGCAAGATTTAACAGTTACACAATTCTACATCCTACGCAACTTAAAATATAAAAGACTGCATCAAAGCTAAGTTGCCAGATCCATCGATCCTGCCTTCAGGTTCTGTGGATCCCCGTTTCATGCAATATCCAGCAGAAAAGGTGAATTTTGAAAGAAAGAACTCCTAAATTAATAAAGAGGATAACCGTCCTTGTTCATACTCATAACTTATAAGTACCAAAGTAGACCATCATCTTACACTGTAATTATAAGGGTTTCTCATTTTTTGCAGGGTGTAAGTCTGAATTATTGCAGGGACTAAGTTTTCTGTGTTAAGCTATGTGATTTTGAAACCTTTTGCATTTAGATCCAAAACTTATCGGCATCGCCAATGCCCAGCATGGTCTGAACTGTGCCAGCAATCAGTTTTAAGGACGGACTTGCATAACTCATACCCAATTATATAATTTGCAGATCTAATATGCAATTTTCATGCCTAGACATCTTAATTCTCAAGTCTGATCTGCCTTTCTCTTGTCCTAAAAGTACATATTAAGGATGAGCTCTACTGATCTCAAGTCCAGCCAGTTGATACAGAAGCCTGTTCTGCTTTTACACATGCCATTTTTGTATTGTCCAGCAGTTACTACAGAAGTCTGATATGTGACTACCTAGCTGTTACATAGGTGTGGTCTGTGTTTCTTAATGCCCAAGACACTGTTACAGAGGCCTGACCTGTGTTTTAGGGGCAAGATATGCATTACAGACCTATAGACTTGCCTGCAGTGACTTTCTCATGGACTTGGGCATGGCCATAATGATACGTAGTGTATGTATATTGATATAAGGTACTGTCTTGAGCCATATTGTATCCAAACTCTTGGAAAGAGTTTCTGGATCTGGATCCAGATCATTGTTACAAATATCATGTCAACGAATATATCAATAAGGGTCCAGAAAGAACGTATTGGATTTACCAGCAAAGATGTCGGTAAACATCGGCAATATATAGATAAACTTAAAAACATACAAAAGTATTCATTTTTTTTCAATTTTTTCAACATCTAAAGCAACAAGAACATCAAATAAACACATTGCCACATAAATATGGAAAGAAAACCGATATATAAGATGTATAAGACGTCTAGCGATACATCACACATCAAAAATGAATTGTGTCCCTAATCCTGAGTCCCAGACTCATGAATCACCAAAAATACAATCAATGTAAACGCTCTGGATATGGCTCTATCTCTAAGGCCCTGCCAATCGTGAGGGTTGTAGTGGACTCTCTGTATATTTTAAATCACTATGTGTGTACTATGTATATGTCATATGTATATTTTAAATTAATAAATGTGCAAGAACATTTAAAAAATTGAATGTGAAACATAAATCATACATGTCAGCAAATTATTGCTTATATTTGTAAATTTTCCTTTAATATTCAACTAAGGCTAAACAGTGCATGCAAAATATCAACTGATAACCACACATGAATATCTTTTACAGTATGCAGCGGAATATAAAACTGAGAAATAAATCACAACATCACATCATGATATTGACACTATTATTTTGGGTATGGAAACCCCCGGAAAAACCCAAGATGGGAAAACCGGTGCAGCAGTCAAATATAGATTTTATTATGAGAAAATATGGAACTTTTACAATCACTGCAAATTCACCCAAACCTAGCGAATGCAGTATCCGACAGGATCACTGGGCAAATCCCAGCTAAACCTCAACACCCTCCTGTGTGAGTGTACGGCCCAGCTGTACGAAGCTCGATGATCCTGCTACTCGCTCCTCCGTCTTCTCGGCTAAATCCTCTGTCTAACTTTCTCTCCTTGTCTATATCCTGTCTGTGTCGAAATACAAGTGTGTGTGTTCTCTCCACCAATTGATCTCTCTTTTATAACTTTAGGTAAAGCGAAAACCCTAATTCCACTTTCACTTTAACTAGTGGTAAAGCAAAAAACCTAATTTCACTTTCACTTTAACTAGTGGTTCACTAAAGTTAATTTAGATCACTTTAATTTATTTTCCAAAGTAAACTTAGGAAAAGTAAATTAAATACAACTGGTTTCCTATTTTAAGTCTTCCGCATGCAAGAATACATGCATGCAGGAAGACCTTCCTTGTTGCTACTAGTTTAACAATATTGGGATCATATTCATCAATAGCACCCTATGCCTCCCTCCGCTAGGATTCAGTCTTTGCCTCTACCTTGAATCTCAAAGTTGATCCTCCAAGGACATTAGTCAACAACTCAACATCTTACAATTTTGATGAACTTCTTAATCCAATCGTTAAAATAAGGTAGAAAAACTTCCCATGCTTAATAAGTAATTTTGTTGGAGTGAAGAGTACATTTTTATTAAGGTCATGACAGAGGAGTTCAACCATCAACACCACCAACATCAAGGTACATAGAGGGGTTAATGTGGTTGATTAAATGCCAATCCCATACCCTCAAACATGATAGAATCCAGTGGAAACTTCGTAATCCTGAAAACTATTGTCTGTTGAATTTTGAATGAGATCTAAAATTGTAATTTTTGCATATGAAGTCTGATGAGGTTGGAACCACTCTCAGATATCCTGAAACATTAATGGTAATGTTAAAAATTTTAAGTAAAAAGATAGAAAATGAAAGATAAGGAGAATGTCACTTTTACTTTATGAATTTAATATTACCAATTACTATTGAACAAAGCGATATTTTTATGGTCAGGGCAAAAACAAATTCCGAAACACGGCAAATGAGAATAAAAACACCCAAAAAATGCTTTACAAAGTGAACCCGCAGGCCAGCCGACGTTTTCCTTCCGAATCGCGATATTTTCGAAAATGTTGCCGATATATCGCGATAAAATCGGCAATATATTGGTAAAAAAATAGTTGAAAATATCGGGCGATATTTTGCTGATATATCACCGCTAGGTTAGCCTCGCAATATATCGCGATATCAACAATATGTCGTCAGTATTGTAACAGAGATCCAGATTTGGATCCAGGATCTTAACAGTAAGACAAACACCAGATTACTCAATACATCAATTTGGAGTGTTAATATATAGCAAGGAAATATCGATCAGGCTGTCTAACTAAAGAAAGAGATTGATCAGCTGGCTGCAAGCACACTCCAAACCATTTAGGTTCCAATAATTTGAGCTCCACTAACACAATGCATTAAAAACAGAGAGACCAGTAAGAATAAACTATATATTTGACAATGATTATAAAGAGCCTTGTTGCTCTCTAATCACTGTTAATATCTCTGTTTGAAGATCTCTTTAACCTGTGGAGATAACCCCCTAACCTCTATAAAAGATCTAAATCAAGCATGTGGCAAAGACAAGTGATTCAGTGACAAACAAGCCTGTACCAAAGGACAAGTGATTTGGGGGAAAAATTACGAAGCCAAAACAGTTCCAACTTAGGTATTGGTCATTAAGTTGAGTTACAGTCAAATTGGTGCAGGCATACAAGAAACAAACAAAACCACAGCTATAATGGCATACAAACGTTTCTGACATAGAGCTCTGGACTTCCAAATAGCACACAACAAAATATATATTGGTTTTCTGAAGAAATCAACAACGCTACTAGCATATTGCACACTTTATTAGCTGTATGCTTTATATATGCCTAGAATCCCAAAGGCATTTTAAACTTTAAACATGTTTTGTTGAGATCGGCCTTGTCAGAGCTATCTAAAAGATATCAAACATGTTCAAATATTTCTATAAATAGATATATATTATAAGATGTAACGAAACGGAAATCAAGTTTTACCCAAGCACTGGTAGATAGTAGCTAATTGTCATGACAAATTCTTAACTCTTCAACTTATGAAATTTGCAGGTTTAATACAGAAACTCTCAGACTAGGCTAGAACTATGGATTTGTTCAAAACCTCACAAATCAAAACCTCACAAAGACAACCGTACAATATTAACAAAAAAGACATCCTCTGGAAAGCACAAACAAGTAGCATAGATCCATTTTAAACCCGGATCTATCAAGCACCGAGAGGGATCCAATTTCTTGAGGTGTACATTTTTTTACCATTTGGATCCTTCTCGTTACTTGATAGATACGGGTTTAAAATGGATCTATTCAAGTTTAATTTTTTTATATTTTATTCAAGTCAATATGTAATTTATATATTTTTTATTTATGTCGGCTAGCATAACGTGACAAACGTGATAGGATCTCCCCCATACTGGGTTGGAGAGCGCCGAGAGAACCGAGAGGGATCCAATTTCTTGAGGTGCACATTTTTTTTACCATTTGAATCCCTCTCATTACGTGATAGATACAGGTTTAAAATGGATCTATTCAAGTTTAATTTTTTTTATATTCTATTTAAGTCAATATGTAATTTATATATTTTTTTTATTTATGTCGACTAGAATAACGTGACTAACGTGACAGGATCTCCCCCATACTGGGTTGGAGAGCACCTCGCTTCTCTTGGTGCAAAAACTGAATCTTGTACATGAAAAAAATAGTACATATTTTTATGTTTTCTTTGAAATTATATTTTCCCATTCTTCCACTTTACTGGAGTTGGCTTCTATGTTACAATAGATTCCCTTCATTTTCAGTAATTTCTAATATTTATCAATCAGCAGTTATTGCAGCATTTTGATGTTCATTTTAAACTCACATTGCATGACATTCAAATATGTTCACCTGTCATAACATTGTAGAACATAATGATGTTTATGGTTCCTGATTCTAGCAAGTACTAAGTAATATATGCACCCTAATCTCTTGGGGCACACACCTTGCATCCCTGGAAAGAATGCAGGGTGTCTCCCCTACAACCAGGACATCCCCGGTTTGTTATTGGGGTGTTGACCCTGTAAAAACAAGAGCGAAATTGGTAATCAATTTCTATGAACCAATGTATGATATGATCCATTATGTTGATACAGAATTCCAAGTTTTGGTGAATTATATGAAAAAAAAGCTATGTAGCCAGGGTACCCATACTCAGGGGTAGGGTACCCGTACCAGGTACTCGTAGGATACGTCTCCTGCCGTACACTACCGTACCCCATACTGGATCCACGTACCCGAGACTCCGTTATAAAAAAAGGGGTACTTATAGACGAAATGGTACGCCGTACCCCATGTTTGGAAACTACATACCCCATGTTTGGGTACTCCGAGGGTACGACCGACTCAGTAAAATGCAATCCATTGGGGAAAATGAAATGACCCCCCACCAATCTGAACTAATTTTTTGCTAACTACATATGGATTCTAGTTTAGGATTTATGTCAAACACTTTGCAACACTGTTCAAATTCCACTGAATATTGTCCAAATCTGGTAGATTGATTTACAATGAAAGTTTTAATGGTTTTGTGTTCAACATTCGTGGAACATAATTTGACTACCAAATGTGCACATAAAAAATATACATATGAATTTAATACTGAGAAATACACTCACATCAACGCAGGAATATATTTGGCAATTTGCAATTTTTTATTGCCAGTAACAGTGGTACAAATAGGTGTTTAAAATAAGATTTCAAGTGTACCTTCATGTCTAAGTTTGATTGTCTGTTACAGCTGCCTGGTACAATGATTTATTAAATTTTATGTAACTTCCAGTCTTCCAATTGATATCTACTGAGTCTATGATTTATCAAATTTTATCTTTCAAAATTTCAATATGAATGTTCATTGTTCAAATAATCAAATGTTCATTGTTCAAAATAATCATCGAATTTATAATTATGAATCATGATTCATAATTTATGAAGAAATCTATATATGCATGTATGATGTGACTCTGACATATATATATATATAGTACCCCCGATGAACCCAAGTACCCTTTTTCAAAAAGTGACGTCCCCGTCCCCGTACCCATACCCAAGTTTCCTGGCAACTTAGAAAAAAAAGACATCTGAGACGAATAAATCAGTCACAGATAAAAGATATCCCAAACTATGTCCACAATTAGAACAATTTATGCATAGGCAAAGGAACAAAATAAACACACCTCTTCATGTGGCATCTTATGCCCTGAAACAAAAATGGTATGGTGTCGAACAAACAAAGAACAGACCTCATAGTGAACTAAAGGTACTAAAGGTCATTAAGAGAATTCATGACAACAGTAAAGAAGGTTTATGGTCCAGATTCAGAGGGATGCATCTCTCATCCAAACTCAATTTTCCCAATTTTGACAATGGTGAGAGTAGTTCTGACCAATTGTGTCTTGAATGATAGGCAAAGTTCCAATAGACTGGTGGCAAATTCATGGTGTGCATGCCTAAGAGCTACAGGCATTTGATATTCGTAATCATGTGAGAAGAATTAGAGTGAGTACAGTTTTATTCATATTCAGAGAAGAGAAACCAATTGGGATCTAAAAAGACAAAAATTAGATTGCATAAATAGTACACTTTGTCCTCTTTTCTCAGAAAGACCTAAGGTACATAAAGGTCCTAAGAAAATGGGACCACTTCACAGAGGATGCTATATGTTTGGAGGATGAGAGCCACAGCTTGAGACGAGCTAGTCCCTGCAGAGCATCTTGACCAAGGATCTAGAGGATGCAAAACATGAAAACTCTAATGTTGGCACTACTGATTATTGATCAGTCACCAGTAATTTATGTATCATGACTTATAAATAAGTGCCATTGATTATGTTTTGCAGTTACTATAACTTTTAAATTATACCATAGTAGCATAATTCCTGTATTGGACTTTCCTGTACGGAAAATCAAAGGGAGTTAGAAAATCGATGAATATTCGACATAGTATGGATACGGTTAATTTGCCTGCCACTGCACAGTGATTATACATTTTTGGCACGTAAAGTTATTTAAATTTTATTGTCTTATTTTCAATTTGGTCCCACTGCGTGACTACACAATCTGGATAATGTTAGTTTTAATATATATTTTGTTTTATAATTTAATTATAAACATTATATATTAGATTAGTTTCTATATTAGATTTATTTTATAATATAAATATAAAGTTTAGTAACTAGTTATAATATTAGATTTTAGTTAGGGTAATAATTTTCGGAATATATTATTAGAAATTTGTTTTTTACTGTACTATAAATTCCTTTTGTATTTTAATTAGTTAATATTTTATAATTGAATTTTAAATTTATAAATGCATTTTTAGATTTAGATGTTTTATGATTTATATTTCAAGTTGCTTTTAATGAAAAATGAATGTTATATAGAAATATTGAATGGTTTATTTATATTTCTAAATTTTCTAAATTTTGAAAAATATTTTTTTAATCTATAAGCAACCTACTGTCGTATTTTTTTTTCCGTACAAGATTTTTTTGCTACGTAATTTTTCTATATTGAGTCGTATTTGAATCCATATTCATACTCGAATTATGCTACTATGAATTATACATGTGGTATTGAGGTTTGCATCATGGTATCTGAAATTTTGAAAATCAACACATGAATGTCAAACTGGAAGTGTGGTTGTGACATTGTCATTATCATATTTAGTATTATTTTACATTTTTTTTAAAGCTTTTATATCTGTATTTTTAGTGCAGTATTTACTATTTTCTTTACTTTAGTTCTGTAGTTTACAATTTTCCAATTTTAATTTTTTTAACAAAAAATGGTTATTTGACAGAAAGAAGATTTGACCACACTTCAAAAACGTGTACTCTCAACTACTTTTTTGTACTTGACTCAAGTGTACACTGAATGGAAATATAAATTCTGAGATTCAGGCGGCCTTACATTGGGGTCCACTAAGGTCAACAATTCTTCTTAGAGTAGGGTTAAAATAATAATTCCCTTGACTTTCTTATATTATTCAATATACAGTTGTTGAAAAATGAATAAATTATAAGACATAAACATGGTTATAGCTTGATAGGTTATGGTTTATTAATTATAACTAATACTGCTAATGCAATAGTTAAGGTCTGTGGAAGAAAATAAAGAAACAGGCACTTTCAAAATTAACTACATGTTGGAATTATTATTGTTACTTGTATCATGTATCATTATTACTTGTATATGGGCAAGGCCATATCTTTTTGTTCTTTTATTGTATTACTAGGCATGGTCAAGGCCAACCTAATCAAACTTTGTGTGTAGCCTCAATAACCCTTTTGGGATGTGAGCCCTTGTTTTGTGGGGCCACGTCGTCCTCTTGAAGGGACACGTCCACCTCTTGAAGGGATGCCTCACTTGAGTTGTGCGTAAATACACAACTAAAGCTCTTATTTGCATCATCTCATCTTCTGATCTCGATCTCTCTTATAAAGTGTTTTATGACTAGGGGCACCTATACCTTTGGCTCTTTCTTTCATGCACACTTGTACTTGGGCATATTTCTCTCTCTCTAACAAACTTGTAATTAAATGCAGAATTTAGGTTTGTTTATGGTTCCATTTGATTTCCTGCTTTCATTTATGAATCTCTACACGGTATTAGAGCAGGTGGGAACTTTACTCTCTCAATTCTTTTGGGTGATCCAAAAACCATTGGCTAGTGGCATCTTTGTTACAGTGTAGAACTAGGGTTTTTGTGGATCATCTTTTCTATGGTTTTTCTCGGGTTTTATAGATATAAACCCTAATCTAGAACTGAGCCTTCTTCTAGGGTGTTCTTTGGCACTTTTAAGTTTTAATCCTTCTTTAAGGCCAGCGCCTTCATTCCTAGGGTTACCTAGGGTTTTTGTACAATCTGGATCTATAAAGTTCTATGGATGTACTTAGCAAAGTTGTTACTGCGTAAAGATGATGACAATTTTGACCTCATATGTTTGAATAAGGATGAAACCCTTGGGTGATCACTCTTTATGACAAACTTAATTCATTCATCATACCAGGGATAACAAAAGTGAAAAGGAAATCTAGAATAACTTCCAAACTATCTTTGGAACAATGAATAGTATTCAATTTAACAGGGTTGAAAGTTGAAACCGAACTCTCCAACTTCAAGATGGATGACTTAAGCACAACTGATGAGTAAACATGATCATATGTACAAGTTGGGGAAGACTCCTCCATGATAGAAAAACGTTTTGCTGCCATGGTGGTCAATGCCAATGACACCAACATGTTATGGCCAATTCAATGGGTTGTGTTGCCGCCTAATACACACCTGCAAATGTGGAGAAGTCTCTGACCCACTCGGTGTGTCCTTGGGGGAAAGCTACGAATCAAGGACCCACTGTCACCTCGATTCCCAACTCCTCCATTTAGGCCCAAGTCCTAGAGGAGCCAAGGGGTGTAGACCCTACTTACTAAGTTTTAAAGATTTCATTTAGGTAGCTTAGGAGTTAAATTTTAATTAAATTGTCCAAGGGGTTAAATGATAAGCAATCATGCAATATGCAACAAATAATTTAATGGCAATCAATCCTCACTGAAAATTAACCAAATAAAGTGAAATGAATGAAACAACAATTTACTAACTAGACTAGTGCCTTGTCTACTAGGTTTCAAAGTTACAAAAGAAAATGCTTGCTTTAATGAAAACCAATTATACAAGATATACAAAAGAACTAAGATGATTTACTTCCAAACCCAAAACATTCAAGAGCTTGTTGTTAGATAAAATTAATGAAATAGCTTGCTTGCAAAGTAAAGGTTATCTTGAAATGAACTGAACTTGAAACTTAAAACAAATTGCTTGGAAGTGAATGTAAAAGAGAAAAATGCTTGAAAGTTTTGCAATTGGTCCAATAAATTTTAGTAAATTTTAAGGTCTCACTTTAGTTTAGGGAATTAGGTGTGAAAGTGCAATGCAAATTTGATTGTCCTAAACTAATGTGACTACCTCTAACCCATTATCCTTTGATTGAGAGAAATCGTTGGTGCTCAATAAGAGAACAACAAGGTTCCCTTCTAGCTCCACAAATCAGCTCCAAAGATTGTCGATCGCTCAACAGGAGGACACAGAGTGCCATGAGCTCCCTTCATCCTCTACTCCTCTAGCTCCATAGATCAATCCTTATTTTCTCAACCTTACAATAAGTAGTTGAGTGCCTAATTTAACTAGCCAACTCGATCTTTTGCCCTTTCTTGTCACCCAGGACCAGACAAACCGACAAGGAGAGTGAATACGGGGCAAAAGTGGGGCAAGGTTTATTTACTTAACAAAAGAATGAAACTGGATACTCAAAACAAAAACAAAACTAGCCAACACGATTTGTAGGAGGGCAAAGCCACTTCACATGCAAGGAGTGGGCAACAAATTGATAAATTAAAATTAAAAGGAAGGAAATAATTTGAACAAGCCACACAACCCTCTTCCAAAAAGGATGAGGTGGGCAAAAACAAGCAAAACCAAATGCTAAAAAAAAAACTAAATCCTAGCCCTTCCTCTCTTGCAATGGAAGGGTGGGAAAACCCAACTACCTTTGCATGCAATGGGTGGCTAAAAACAATGGGTGCAAACTATCTGAGATTAAACTAGCCACACAACTTTGCCCAATGGGAAAAGGTGGACAAAGAAAATAAAGAAATTTAAGATAATCTTTCCCTCAAGGGAAAGATGAGCTAGGAGACTCTTCTTAACCCTTACAAAAGTAACAGAAAAAATACAAAGTAGAAAGGGGTTGCACCATTTGGGAGAGATGGGTGGAGAGTTGAGTGTTTCCAAGTGCCTTTAGAGTTGAAATCTAGGAAAATTTGGGCAGCACCTCGCCTTGTTCTGCTGTAAAACCTACAAAAATAGCAAGCAAAAAAATCATAGAATATGCCCAAAATTGCTTTACGATGCTATGAGTTAGAATAAAAATTGTATGAAAAAATTCTGCAATTTTAGACAAGTAAACTAGCACAAAATAAAACTTGGAAATGAAACTTTGGACAAGATTTAGATATGTAAATGTAAATAAATATAGATTGCAGAAAATAGAAAGTTTTGGGAAGTAAGTGTGCTCCTTGCTCTTCCAAATGCTTGAAGAAGTGGGATATCCAACCAAGGAATTCCACTCTCCAACTTGGGCAACCTCCAACTTGAAAGATTTGTTACACAAAGCCAAGAAAAGTGAGTTTCAACCAAAAAGACTTCAGAAATCACACTATTCAACAAAGAAATGCATAAACTTCCCAAATACAAAGGAGAAACTCATAAAATCTACAACAAAAATGCAATAGATCTCACCAAAGCAAAGAAGTTTGCTTCTTTGGCCTCCGATAGCATATGCAAGCAAAGTAACATTGGAGCAGGCTATCCACAATGAACAACACACAAGACCTCCCACAAAGAATTCTTTGTATTATTAACAATAGCTGGAAATTACAATGGCTCACTTCTCTTGTAACAAAATGAGAGCATAAGAGAATGACAGAGTAGCAAAAAATCCCCCAAATGAGTGGGAGAGGATTCCTTTTAAAGGAAAAAGAGGAAGGGGAGAGCCTCCTTGCATGACTGACATTTGTCCCTTGAATAGAGGGGCGCCTCCTTGGGTTAAAAATCCAAACAATTGGGAGGGGGAAACACCCCTCCCATGTTTTATTACTTATTGCTAGGCGAAGGGAGAGGGGGAGCAGGAAGGTGGGGCCCCTCCTTGGGCTTGTTTCATTTTTTCTCATTTCTCATGGTGAGAGAGGGCACCCCTTTAGGAAGACAACTTCAAACTCTCGAAATTTTACATGGGGAGCCTCATTTTTGCCTTTGATTTCCCTCTTAATACATAATATGACTTTAGGAAACATAATTTCCCCTTTCCAAGTGAGTTTAGACTCATTACATAAATTTGTCATTTTTAACTATAGGCAATTTTTCCTGATTTTTTTACTGACCTAGACAAATAGTGGTTTAGACTCAAAATGATCCATTATTACGACTCCAAACTTGGTCCAATATTA
The DNA here is from genome assembly GCA_001517045.1 of Pseudotsuga menziesii. Lineage (NCBI taxonomy): Eukaryota > Viridiplantae > Streptophyta > Pinopsida > Pinales > Pinaceae > Pseudotsuga > Pseudotsuga menziesii. The sequence goes on from LPNX010247280.1 coordinate 205,335, forward strand.
CGACTCCAAACTTGGTCCACTATTATGACTACAACATTTTACGCTAAGGGACATTTTTTCATTACCAAATATTTAAAAAAAACTAGGTAAAACATAATCAAATCCCCCAAGACTTTGGATAATGTTTAGCATGGTAATATACAACATTCCTAGACCTTAATCACCCCATGGGCTCGATCATTAGAACGTCTTTCACCACTTTGGGGGAAATTTGAGTGAAAAACTCAAGTAATTAAAATTGCTAAAAAGCAAATTTAATCACCCAAGGAAAAAAAGACACTCGATGAAAAGACTTCCCTAATGATAAAGTCCTAGGAAACTAAGCTTTTACAAAAATTTGAGCATCATGCTAACATAGCCTTACAAAATCCCCCGCGGGGATGCAGACATTTTCATGGAGAATAAGAAGAGAAGAGAATGGGGGAAAATTGCCCTGCCGAGTCTTTTAGGGCTTAAACAAATTGTAAGGTACACTTCATTCATCTTCATGGTACATGGTTTCCCACCTAGTTGGCTAGGTGGACAACAGGCTGTAAAGGACATGAGTGATGGCTTCAAGGCGGTTGCCTCAAGATATTGTGATGAATCCGACCATATGTACAAAATGGGGAAGACTCCTCCTTCGTCAAAGAAAAAGGCTTTGTTGCTATGGTAGTCAATGCCAATGACACTAGCATGTTATGGCATCAATGTCTAGGTCATACTAATTTTGGATCTATACAACATATGAATCATCTACATATGATTTATGACCTTCCACAAATCAAACCACCCAATTATGTCCAAGAAGGGTGTGCAATTGGGAAACAACAGCAAGGATCCTTTCCTAAGGACATAGGGCAAAGCGAGACAAGCTTCTTGGCCTCTTGCACTAGTTCATAGATATTTGTGGAGTGGACCTATGGCTACATCCTCTACTAGGGGAGCTAAGTACTTCCTCGACTTCATTAATAATTCGTTCAAGTGTCACAAGACTTATGACCTAAGTTGAATATGTTAGCAATGCTCTCCAATCATTTCTTGTATCTCAAGGCACCTCTTAACAGAGAGTCGTTCCTTACGCTCCAAGGAAAAATGGAGTAGCAGATCAAAAGAATGGTAATATCATGGAGATGGCTCATTGCATTTTTCACTCTAAGAAAATGAAGCTTTCATTATGGAGAGGCACTTGTTTGTGCATCCCATATCATCAATATATCGTCAATTCGTGTTATCACCAGTATGACTCCTTATGAGAAACAGTATGGTAGCAAACCTTATATTTCACATTTCAAAAAAATTGGATACAGTGCATGGGCCCATGCTCCTAATGAAAGGTGAAACCTCCACATCTCCAAACTCTTGCTACACTCTAGTTGGCTATAGTAAAGCCTTTTGGGGATACCATCTTTATGACCCCACCACTCACAGGGTGGTTGAATATAGAGGTTATTTTTTATTAGGTTCCAACTCGCAATTTTCCAAGACCTTTCCATTACTTCTTTTAGAAGCTCCTTCAAATCGACCTCAGCATACTTCTATGGATCATCATGTTGCTTCTCATCACCATGCAAACACCCTTCCAAATTATCCTTGTTATGTTTTAATGGACCCTTCTCTCCATTAGAGTATGATGTTAATGCTCTCTCTATTTGTATGGGTACTCTCTCAAATACTTCTACAATAATTGGGCATGTTCCTATGGTTGATGTGGACCCTATTAATGACTCATCCAATCTTCCTATCATAGACGTCTCTTCACTTTTTTAGGATCCTCTTTACAATGACTCATCCAATCCTTGTGTTGTTGATGATGATACTCTTGTCAACACCTCATTCAATCCTCGTGTTGTAGATGCTCTTGATAATTTGACTCCATTATTTAGTGATGATGATGACACTTTGCATGATTCTCTTGCACTAATTACTCTTCCTTTGGATAGGTTAAGGCCTATACCTAAGTGGGCGATATCCACTCTTGTTGATGCAATAGATTTTTTTATTTCCATCCACATGCTATCAAGAGAAAAAACCCCTCCACATTGAGCACATGTTGCCCAAATTGTTAATTGCTTTCAAAGTAAATATAATGCAGTTGAGTTTCTTGTTGGCCCATTAGTGCACTATAAGAAATAATCTTCTCCACCGCAAACCATTACACAATTTTCTAATGTCCCTACCGCACTATAGTGTCTCCTTGCCTAAATCTCTATAGAGCTCAATCTCAACAATTGATGATCTTGATGATTTTATGAAGGAGCAAAGTGTGTTGTTGAAAATGTAACTTCAGAAGATACTCTTATTATTATTATTATATTTATTATACTTTTGTTATTCCTCCTTTCGGAGATGTTGTTCCTCTGATCGAAGATCTCATTAATGTACTTGGTCAAGTAATAATATCGAGGTAAAAACTCTGTTGTAAGTAGGGGCAATAGTTCCCAAAAGAATAATTGTAAAATGTAATTTTCGGTCTCCCAAGGGGAACTTGTCCCAGTCAGTTTAGGAAGTCGGCCTTGTAGGGATTTTAGGTCACCCACTTGAAGTGTATAAATAGGGAGGGGCACTCCCTCATTTCGACACACTGAAATCACAAGCAAGATCGCTCCATAGAGCAAAAAAACAAGTTTGTTGAGGAAGAAAAGCAATGTTCCACGAAGTTTCCAAGGTGGGGGAGCTTGGGAGCGAGGAAACGCACAAGGGGGACGTGTGGAAGCTACCCCAAATTTTAGGGAAACGAGAGGAAACGAGGGGACGTCGAAGTCATAAAAATTAATTTAAAATATAAAAGTGATAAATCCCAACAGTAACTATTACCATGTAAAATGTAAAACTAAAAACTAAATTCATCATTTGTACATCTATTAGTTATTAGCATATCAAATTTCAAATTTGTAAATGATACTGAACTATATTACTATACCCATGTAAAAACTAAAAACTAAATATCATAATTATCATTAGGCAAGGTATATCTAAATTCAAATTTCAATTTTGTAAAAGATAATGCAACAAATGCTGAAGTCTGAAATAGTCAAATAGATACCGAACAATGAACACATAGAAGTTAGAACTTAGAACAGTGATTATTATTCCAAGTTTAGTTGCAATATGATTATGAAATCAAATCGTGAGAAGATGGAGTTTAGGAAGGTCTTAGACTCTTAGGCTAGTCTAGGATTTAATTTAATTTTCGTTTAATTATGTTTTAATTTGTAAACACTTTTTTAATATTTTTATTTGCATTTATTTTTATTGTGAAAGATGAAAATTTGGGGGGGACGGCCCGCACGAGTGTGGCTCATTGGCGATTCGCTTGATATGAAGTCACATGTTGTAAAGGAGGTCACGAGTTCAAATCACACTCGAGCTTACTCGTGTCCCATGCTTGCGGGCTATTGTGGGGCACCTAGGGGTATAGTGGTAGCGAGAATGAATCCTTGGACCCCATGTCACGCGAGTACCAACCTAGTCCCCAGTTGCTGATTCCCCTAGTATTTTTATAAAATTAAAAAGAAAAAAGAAAAAAAAATAAGGACTGGGGGACGCCTAGAAGCACCCCTACGGGGAAACACGTTCCGCACTTGGGGAAACGTGTTTCCCCGAGTTTCCCCCAAAACGGGGGTGTGGGGAAATGTTTCCCCACGAGTTTCCCTGTCCAAGAAGCATGGGGGAGCAAGGGGTCGCGTTCCGCACCCTAAAGGACGGATCCCGATGGAACACTGAAGAAAAGAAGAAGCTGCTACGAAGGATATCTTATCTTGGGTTTTCTATCTTCATCTAACATTGTACTTAGCGACGAATCTATACAGAAGAAGTTGCTAGGTTTTTCTCGAGAGAGGGTTTTCCCAGGATAAATCTTTGTGTCTCTTTTATGTTGTGCTTATCTATCTTTCAGTGATCCTATTGCATTAGATTAAAGATCTAACATATTTGAATTAAAGTGCAAACTCTAACATGGTATCAGAGCCACCTTGAAAGAAGGCACTATGCAACTGAAAAATCTAGGGCTCCACTGTTCATCAAGAAAAGACGGCCAAGTCAATTTGTTCCAAGGAGGTGCATCTTTTGGTGGAAGCGGATTCCAAATCAGAGAAGTTTCATTTTTTACCTAATAACTGATGTCGAGAGAAACTAGGGCATCAAATTTTTGGAGCTTACATCCACCAATCCGAGAAAAGGACAACTCACCTTAAGGAGGCGCATCTTTCTATCCAAGTAGAAGTTCAAGATTCCAAGTTTGAAAAATTAGGGTTTCTTTATTAAACCCTAGGTCATCTAGGTCAAGAAGCAGTTTGGGCATCTCAAATTGGTAAGATCTATTTCTTTACTATTTCGATTTGATGTTCTCATATCAAATAGTCAAATTAATGAATCACACCAATCTTGAGGATAAGCTTGAAGGAGCTGACAACTTCCGAGCATTTAAGTATAGAATTTCTCTTATCCTAGAAGAGAATGACTTGGATAAGTATGTCATTGTGGTGGTTCCAGAACCAAAGGAAGATGAAGCCAAGGCAACTCACAAGAAGAATGTGATTAAAGCCAAGAGGATTATTACAGGCTCCATCAAAGATCATCGCATCCCTCATGTCTTATCCTTGAAGACTCCTAAGAAGTTGTTTGATGCGTTGACCAAACTATACGAAGGGAAGAACATCAACTGGAAGATGACTTTAAGGAATCAACTCAAGAACATGAAGATCCAATACTCAAATGCCATCCAATCTTATTCTTTAAGGATCTCCAAATCAACGAGCAACTTGAAGCCATTGAAGAAGGAGAAAAAGTGATGACCACTTTGAATGGTCTTCCAAAATCTTGGGACTCATTCATCCAAGGGATATGCGCCAAAAAGAAGCTTATCAAGTTGAACAGATTGTGGGAGGAATGCACTCAAGAAGAAGCTCGACTAGTGGCAAGAGAAGAGAAGATGGGAGGAGATGATGATCAAGCACTAACAGTTCATGCAAAGAAGGATAAAAGTAAGAGGGAGAATCATCCTCACAAAAGGCCCAAAAGATTCCAAAAGAATCATAGATCTCAAAGGGACTATTCCAACCTTAGATGTTTAACATGTGATGAGAAACGCCACTTTGCAAAAAACTGCCCCAGAAACAAAGGATCCACTAGGGCAAACAAGAAGAAGAAGCATCATGCACACACTGTTGAAGATGATGAACCAATAAGCAAAGGAACAACAGAAGATTCTTCAAGTGATGAAGAATATGTTTTGATTTCAACTCTCACAAGCATTGTCACTCATGGAAGCAATGATTGGCTTGTGGATAGTGGAGCTTCCAAGCACATGATAGGGTACAAAGTCACCCCATAAGGTAAAGCTTGGAGATGACTACCAATATCCCATAAAAGGGATTGGAGAAGCTTCCTACAAATTGCATTCAGGCAAACCCATCAAAAAGAAGGATGTTCTCTATGTACCAGGTTTGAAGAAAAATCTCCTTTCCATCTCAACTTTAGATGCTAAAGGATTTCAAGTTGCATTTGTTGATGGCCAAGTGCTCATGTGGCCAAGAGGCAAGACAACAGATGATTGAACAATAATTGGGGAGCAAGAGGGAGGCCTGTACAAGTTGAAGGGACAACCAAAACAAGCATTGGTTCATGGCTCCATTGAACCAAGTGAACTATGGCATCGAAGGCTTGTGCATGTACACTATAAAGCACATCCAATTGCAAGCAAAGTGGTAACAGGTCTACCCGAGCTTCAAGCAAAGCATGAAGGCATTTGCAAAGGATGTGTGCAAGGGACGAATGTGAAGAAACCATTTCCAAGCAATGAAAGCAAAGCAAACAAAATCTTAGAGATAATACCGTCAAGATGTATGTGGCCCCATGTCATCCAACTCACTAAGCGGGTATGCATACTATGTTTCTTTTATAGATGATTATTCTCGTAAGACATGGATTTACTTTTTGAAAAGCAAAGATGAAGTATTCAATAAATTCAAGGAATTCAAAGCCTTGGTAGAAAACCATACTGAAAAGAAGATCAAGACTTTAAGATTAGATAATGGTGGAGAGTTCACTTCAAATATCTTCAAAGACCTATGTAGAGAATCTAGGATTAAGAGGGAGATGAGCACTCCCTACAATCCTCAACAGAATGGCATTACAGAAAGAAAGAACAAAACGATATTGGAAGCAACAAAGGCAATGCTCCATGACCAAGACCTTTCGATGCACTTATGGGCAGAAGCAGCAAGAACTGTCGTGTATGTACAAAACAGAACACCTCATCATGTCTTGAACAACAAGACCCCAAAAGAAGAATTCTCAAAAGATAAACCAGAAGTCAGGCATCTCAAAATATTTGGTTGTCTAGTATACATACATGTTCCAAAAGAAAAGAGAACAAAACTAGATCCTTCTGGGAAGAAGGGCATATTCGTTGGATACAATGACACATCAAAAGCATACAAAATATATTTTCCAGGATTCAAGAAGATCAAGGCCGACAGAGACGTTACTTTTGATGAAGACTCGGCTTACAACAAATCAAGATAAACTCACATCGAAGCACCTGAAGAACCCAAAGTTCCCAAAGCCGAAGATATTGTTATGGAAGAAATGACCCAAGAAGACCATGACATGACAAAACCACAAAAAACCTGTAGATCCACCTCGTGAGAAGAACTCTTACGAGATAAGACCAGCATGGGCACGAGAAGCAATCCAAGATGCATAGTGGTATGGTGCTCCAAATAAGACTTTCAAAGAAAGCAAGAGACCGAGACCATCCTCTAGCAATGTAGCACTGCTGTGTGACATCATTGATGAAGAACCTTCCAACTATGAGGTAGCAGCAGAAAAGGAGTGGAAGGATGCTATGATCAAAGAATACCGGTCGATCATGAAGAATGATGTCTGGGAAGTGGTCCCAAGACCAAAAGGAAAGTTCGTTGTGTCTTCAAAATGGATCTACAAGATCAAGCATGTTGCAGACGAAAGCATCGAAAAATACAAGGCAAGATTTGTAGCACGTGGCTTCTCCCAGAAAGAAGGCATAGACTATGAGGAGACATTTGCATCTATAGCGAAATACAATTCCATCAAATCTATGCTTGCTCTAGCCGCAGTAATGCAATGGTAGATACACCAATTGGACGTCAAGACAACTTTCCTGAATGGTGTAGTTGAAGAGGAAGTGTATGTGGAGCAGCCACTAGGATTCGAGACACACGACAAACAGACTCATGTTTGCAAGTTAAAAAAAGCCTTGTACGGGTTGAAGCATGCTCCTAGGATGTTGTATGGCAGGATGGACAGTTTTCTGATAAGCTTAAGCTTTACCAAGAGTAAAGCAGATTCCAACCTCTACTTCAAAGTTAAGGGTGGAAGACCAATGATAATACTACTATACAAAATGACTTGTTTCTAACAAGTCAAGATGAGTTCATTGCAAAAACAAAGAGGAAGCTTTCCGCAAAGATTGAGATGAAGGACCTAGGGATGATGCACTACTTCTTATAGGTCTGGAGGTGTGGTAGAATCCAAATGGGATATTCCTTAGTCATGGCAAGTATGCAATAAAGATTCTGAAAAGGTTTGGTATGATGGATTGTAACACATGGCATCTAACTTGAATTCATTATGTGATTCTACTTCAGAAATAGTTGATTCCACGATGTATAGACCAGTGTTACAAATATCGGCGATTTCTCGCCGACATTGCGATATATCGCGAGTTGAACTCCTCGACGATAATATCGCCAAACATCGTCGCGATATTATGGCAATTTTTCATTATATAAAATCACGATTTTTTCGCTCAGAAAAATCACGAGTCGACATGTGAACATTGTTGTTCGAAAGGGTTAACAAAACACGCTAGTTTTTCGTTTTTTCTCCATCATTCGAGTTGCGGATAGCAGACAGTCTTGGAGGAGAGCACTCGCAAGGGTTTTGAGCAGTGGTTTGTCACTCGTGGTCTGCATAGTGTGCACTGTGGAGGAGAACGCTGCCCGGAGGAGAACATCAGTCCACCATCCAAGCCTCAACCCTTATGTGCATTAAACGAAAACCCCCTGCGTTTATTAATATTTCTTCAAGGTTTATTAATATTTAATATTTATTAATATTATTTCTGCATTATATGATTAAACCTTTGGGCCTGCGTTGTAAAGTTTAAATCTTCAGGCTTAAACCCTCAAGCTACACCCTCTCCTTCAATGGTGACATTCAAAATTTCAAACTTCAGACTGTTAAAACTTCAAACTTCAGACCGGTACCTTATTAGTGTGCCCTCTCCTTCAATGGTGACCAGAGAGCTAAACTTGTTTTTTTTTATTTTATTTTTTTACAGACAACACAATTTGTGCATTAAGGTACTGAATTAATTATTAAAGGATGTCAAATAAAAAGTACCATTACCATGTGGACTGACTATGACTCATAAATTAAATTAATTTCCCCTATTTGTCTAAAATTTGAATTTTTTTTGTTACAAGTTCAAAGTCTTAAACTAGTTTCCAAGACACGATTCATTTTTTATGTGTGATGTAGCACTAGACGTCTTATACATCTTATATATCGGTTTTCTTTCCATATTTATGTAGCAATGTGTTTATTTGATGTTCTTGTTGCTTTAGATGTTTAGAACATTGATAAAAAAATGAATATTTTTGTATTTTTTAAGTTATAATATATTACAGAGGTTTGCCGAAATTTTCACCGATAAATCCGATAATTTCTTTTTGGACCCTTGGCGATATATCCGGCGACACGATATTTGTAACATTGGTATAGACAGATGATCGATCGCAAATGTACTTTACCAACACGAGGATAGACATATACTTTGTTGTGAACACATTGAGTCAGTTTCTAACAAATCCAAGACGTGCTCGCCTAGTTGTTGCACAGCATGTATTGGGGTACCTGAATGGTACAATTGAGCATGGGCTCAAGTATGCTAAGGATCAGAAGATTAACCTGCATGGTTATGTGGATTCGGATTGGGCAAGCAATGCCACAGATAGGAAGAGCACTTCAAGATGTTGCTTCAATATGGGATCTGGTATAATCTCCTAGTTTAGGAGGAAGCAGACAAGCATGGCACTTAGTAAAGTCGAAGCAGAGTACATTGCAACCTATTCGGCTAGTTGTGAGGCAGTATGGCTTCGAAAGCTACTGTCAAATTTGTTTGATCTCGAGTTAGAGGCGACTTGTAACTTCTGTGACAACCAGAGTTGTGTGAAGGTGTCTGAGAATCCAGTGTTCCATGACAAGTCGAAGCATGTTGAGATCAAGTATCTCTATATCCGTGATATGGTGCAGAGAAGAGCAGTGAAGCTCCAATATGTGGCGACAAACGAGCAGACAACCGATGTGTTGACCAAGCCGCTAGCAAGAGCGAAGTTCGAGTACTTCAAGGAGAAGCTTGGAGTTGTCCAAAACGATGTTCCTCGAAAGAGGAAGCGGTGTAACATGTCCGAAACATGCAGGTGCACCTAGGTTGCTATGTACATGTCAGGAAGACACAAGAGATCTGGGATGCTCTCCACTGGGTGGAAGACGCAGATGCTCCTGGCTACTCTCCACATGTCAAGAAGACACAAGTGCTACAAGGGTCGTAATACATCTTGGGTGCTCTCCACTAGGTGGAAGACGCAGATGTTCTTGGGCTACTCTCTACATGTCAAAAAGACGCAGGAGACCTAGGATGCTCTCCACTAAGTGGAAGACACAGATGCTCCTGGGCTGTTCTCCACATGTCAAGAAGACCCAGGTTGACCGAGGGACGTAATACATCTAGGATGCTATCTACATGTCAGGAAGACGAGGGATGCTCCAGGCCTACTCTCCACATGTCAAGAAGATGCAAATGTTCCTGGGCTAATCTCCACTGGGTGGAAGACGAAGGTTGTCCAAGGGACATGATATAGGCACCTGGGCTGCTCTCCACATGAGATGATGAGATGATCTGGATATGACGAGATGACAGTAGGAGACATAGGTGATTGCTTTGGCAATGTAATATGTGGTCCTGGGTTGTACCTACTTGATGGCTTGCTCGTAGAAATGATGAAGTGCTAGATGGGTTCTAGGCCTACATCCAACAGGAAAAGGGGTTGGCTCTGTAAAACTTCTTATGACGTATAGATTTGAGAGATGTTACTAGTCAATGGTTGACAAGATGAGAGTTGGCGCAGTAGTGATGATGTCCAGCGATGGTGATGATCTAGCCCCCTACTCAATGTTAAGGGAAGAAGTAAACTTTGTAATCTTATATGTTAATGACTTTCTTCTATGGCACCCATTCAACTTAAGGAAGGGTTGTTGAAATTATTGGTGGAAGCATACATATGGTCACAACCCATGTATCATTATTACTTGCAATTATGGCTAAGGCCTTATTTCTTATTTCTTTATTCTTTTATTGTATTACTAGGCATGGTTAAGGCCACATGGTAAAACTTAATATGTAAGCTCAATGACCCTCTTACAGTCTATGCCCTTATTTTGTAGGGATGCCTCACTTGAGTTGTGCATAAATACGCAATTCTCATTTGCAAAGTGTTCTATGCCTAAGGGCACCTATATCCTTGGCTCTTTCTTTTGTGTACTTGAGCATTTCTTGTGTAGTGCACTTATACTTGAGCATATTTCTCTCTTGGTGCACTTAGGTTATCTGTCTTTGGCACACTTGTGAATGAGTTACTACAGAAATTGAATTTCTTTTTCAGTCCATTTAATTCCATGTTTTCATCAGTTAATCTCAACACTAAAAAATGAACAATAGTTCCAAGTGAGATATATTACAATACTCCCAGTCTTGACTGAATGCATTTCCAATCTATAAATCTATACAAAGTAGTCAAAAAGGGCTTGTTGGATCGATGAAAGTAGGAAGTTGTTATATCCCCCCGCCAGAGCTTGTTTCCCTCAAGTAATATGTTAGCTCTTGTGGGTTAAAAAGGGGGGCTTCATATATAGGAACCCATCATGTGGCCATAAAGTCAAGCAAGGTCACACACCATTAATTGCTAAACAGGGTCCCATCTCTTAATAGGCAGTGGGGTATTCGACGCATTAAAGCCTAAAAGAAGCATCCTATACATTAAAAATATCAGTGTTCCACCAAGTTTCCGGGACGCGAGGCCGTGGGAGCGGGGAAACGCATATTGGGGACGTGTAGAGACACCCCAAAATTTTGGGGTATTTTGGGGGACGGGGGGGCGGGGAGGCGTCGGGGTCCCTAACATAGGGGGATCGGTCTCTAAAATTATAAGAAAAAAGAAAAATAATAAAAATATGAACCCCAGCATATAAACATATCAATTCTTCATCCCATCACCATTTGCATACTAGCATGCTTATGTTCCCGAAGAGTTTAGTGTAATTTAATATAATTGTTATAGCCAAGCATATCATATCGATGTTTGTTTCTTTTTATTTGTTTCTATTTCGTTTTAAAATGACCATTTAGTGTAAAAGCCTAAAATTTAAGATGAACCGTTTCTTTTTTAAGTAAAAAAATTTAAAAAATCGAGGGCAGTCGGGGCCTCTCGGAGCCCCCCATTTTTAGGAGGGGGCGTGTGGGATCCCCCCAATCCGGGAAACTCCTAAACCTGCATTTCCCCAAGTTTCGCAGAAAGGGGGGCGCTGGGAAACGTTTCCCATGGAGCCCCCAAGCCCCCGGGGCGTGGGAAGCGTAGGGGGCGAGCCCCCGACCCTGGGAGGCGTGTCCCCATGGAACACTGAAAAATATACAAGATGATTTTGGAACTTTAATACTTACATTATAAGTTACCTGATTCGTGATTGTGTTTCGGCAACAATGAAATTCAGAAAAAAAATCGCTGGTGCAAAATAATATGATAAGCTTTGCCATTAAGTTTAGCAAAATGAAGCGAATTATCCTATAACTTCATATAGAACAAAAACAAATACAAATAGTTTTTTATATCTTCAAATTTGATCCAAAAAATATCTCAAGTTAAATGTAGAGACTGAAAACATATTAAAACATCAAATAGTATTCAAACACACACACACATATTCATTAAACCAGCCATTAAATTTTCACTTAAATGTTGCATTAAATTCACCAGTGATTGAGATTCAGCAAACACACTGACTATGCTTACATGCCATGTATTGCTTAGATTTGTCTTAACAAGAAGATTGCCGATTAGCATATTTAACATTATTTCTTATATTTGGTGGGTGGTATCTGATATATCAGTTCATCACTTAGAGATGACATTTTACATGTGCTTTTCCTCGCCCTTGTGAAGCAAGGAATGTATAAGGCCCTTCACACATGCAAAGTTACTGAGCATCCATCACTAGACATAAAAATTAGATGGGTTCATAAGAAAAGCTTACACTTGATATTATGAACTACACTTGATATCCTCTACAAACATTATCATAGAAGGAATTTGGATCTACCATGAAGGGATGAAACTAATTAAAATAATTAGGCATTCATCCAAAAATGAATAAACTACCATTGACCAGAAAGCCAAATAAGTTACCTGCTGGAGAGTTGATTTGCGGAATTCCAGATTCAATGACGTTAACTTCCCCGTCTATAGAGTGACTACCACCATTCTGATTTTCAGGGTGATGAGCAGCACCACCATTCTGATTTTCAGAGTGATGAGCAGCAGCACCGTTCTGATTTTCAGGGTGATGAGCAGCCATGTAGCCAGCTTCCTGCAAAGCCCTACCAAGCTCCTGCATATCCAGGGTCCCGTAATCATCACCATCCTCTCCATCTGTTTCAGGCCTCCACATGTCATCTTCCCACCATTCATCCATATCAAAGTTCTGCTGTTGTTCTTCGCCAGTAGCCCTGTCTGGTGACGGTATGCTAGTTGAACTGGGATTACTCGAACTTGAAGCTTCTAACATGGATCTTCCATTAACAACACCTAATTGAGATGATTCTGCATAAGGAGTATCTTTCTGAACCCTTATTGTACGCCAACTGTACAGACAGTGCAAAGTTTAGGGCCTCAAAAATGGTACTTAACTGTTGATATTTATTTAATGTGAAAAGCATTTCAATTCGAAAATTTTCTAAAAATAAAGGGCTTATATTGACTAATTAAAAGCAAAGGCATTCTAAAGATTATCAAGAAAAGTCGATAAATTGGGTTGACTCTGAGGAGTGCCCTATAGGAAGAACATGATGCTAGTTGGTGGAAATGATTAGAAGAACTAACGCCAACTCCAGAGAAAGACCTGAGTGGACTGATCCCACAATTTGCAAGTGGACAGCCAAAGACAAAGAGAGACCGCTCTTCAATCTGAAGCCTATCAGTCTCAAGAGGAGCATAGACCTGCAAATAATGTTGAGTTATAATCTTGCTTCGAAAAAAAAATATAGGAAGAACCCAATCAAAATCATGAGAAATACAAGTATAACAACAAAGAAAGTAAAAAGGAACAGAGTATAAATAGAATGGACCTGTGCAACAAGCCCAAGGTCTCCCCCACATACACCACACTTCAGCAAGTCACGATTGATTTCTTCTGCTGCCATTGGCCAGTCCTATGAATATACACAAGATTCAGTAAGAAAAAGAACTCCAGTAATTAATATCCAGTTGTTCATTGCTTAGCTCTTCTACAGGTCACTCACCGGCAGGCCACCTATTTTAGTGGTATAATGGTCTGAAGCTTCACAGTTGTCCTCAGCCCATGGACCAGGCATACCCAGGATGATAACATCTTCCTTCGACGGCTACACAAGGACAAGAAAGAGAAATGTTAATCAGAAATCACTAAAATAAGCAGGGAAAGTATTAAAGGCGGCTCAAACAGTCTATAACTCTAAATTGCAGTAGAAATCTAGAATAACAAAAACCTAATGAACATCCAACAAGTTACAATTTACCTGTCATAAAAAGAAAATCTCTAATATTCTTTAGCTAAGTAAAATTGGTATTTATTTTTCCTATCCATCAAATGCAAGATTGTTTACATTGTACAATTGTTCCATCTAAGCAGAAAAAGATGCATTTACAATGTATATACTTTGAAAGTCAGTTTGAGCAAATACATTTTTCAAGTGCCTCAAGAAACATCCTCCAAGGAGTGTGCTTTCAGTTAGGGGAGAGCGAGGATTTCTTTCAGTGTACAGAGACGAGAGGTATCATGGCTTCTCAAGCAGGGTGGGTGGGGCAAGACCCCCCTTACCCAGCCTCCCGCACAGGGAGGAACTGGCTGAATCTAACACCTACACTGTGACACTAGTAAGGCCATCCAAGAATAGAAAAAGGACAAGCCCAAATACAGGAGATGTTTGGAAAAGGCATAAAATAATCCAAGACTGGAGACCACATCCAAAGGGTGGAAGGGACATTCAATATATGAAATATACCATCCAATGATATGCAGATTTGGAATGAAGGAAAAAGGGTCAATAAATCTTATGTTATGTGCAAAGATTTTCTTGTAGCAATCTTCTTGCACGAGGATAGGGACAGAAAATTCAAGCAAGAATTGCACTTTCTAAGCTCCTCAGGGCTGCATATGTGATACTGGTCAAAGAAATTTGACCCAGAAGAAGAGGATTTCTCCAAAGCACCAATATGGATTGAGCTTTACTTTTGGAATGAGAAGATGTTAGATGATATCACATAAATACTGGGTATGTATTAAATCATCTGAGATAGCAAAAGCAAAAAAGTATACCTCATGTACAAGTATGTTTTGATGAACCTATCGAATCTACAACTATAACCAATGATCTTAGAATACCAGGATGAAGAACGGATCCAGTCATCCAATTATGAAAAAATCCCTTTCAAATGTATGATGTGTCATGAGCATGTTCCATGATGTGGCAGAGGAGTGAAGAAAAAATGCAGGAGAAAGATAGCAAACCAGGATCCCAATATAAACAAATTAGAGGCCTTGAACAATGTGAATGGAAAAAAGTGTACCATCTGACACAAATGGAAAAAAATAATCATTAGGAAGAGAGAAGGAAGATTCCAAAGAAAATACAGAAACAAAGAGCATCAGAAGCAATTCATCAGAAGAACCTAAAACAAACAGAGCAACAGCAGAGAAAAGCCCAACTGAGTGCAAAAGACATAACAAGACAGAGAAGGACAGACTGAATGAACAAAAACAAAGAAAGACCTTAGGAAACAATATCCACAGGACAACATAGAGGAGCATTGGCAGAAGGGGCCATTGAAATGATGGAGAAGCAAATCTGGATGAAAATCTGGAACTAGTCAAGAAATCAAGGAGATCCTGATGGTGGTAGACGGAGACAAGGAAAAGGAGATGTAGACATGGATCTACTAATATCAGTATATGATCAGGATATTATGGACATTCTCGCAGAAGCACAAATAATTACAATCTAAGCTCAAAAAAATGAAAGAGTAGCGGGGAATCCTAAAATCAAGTAAGACCCCCCCCCCACCAAATCATTGGGAATAAAATCCTTGTCTTTAAAATCTCAAAAACATAACCGTCCAAATGGAAAAAAGGGTTGTAAATGGAATCAAGAAAAACCCAAAGAAGAAGAACAGCTTCTGATAAACTCAAGGAAATTACATAACTGGAAGAAGGTTTATACTCCAATCAAACCAAGAATTGCCAAAGAATCAAAGGCCTCAAATAAATTGCTATGTATCAATCACTAAATGCTACAATATAAGTTGCATTTGTTCCTTCCCTGTCTCTCATATTTACTAGTCATCCTTTCACGTTGAAGTAAACCTAAGTTGGCCGAGACCAAATGCCAGCGTTGGCACAAGGCCTTTAGGGAGCCTTAAATGGCATCCACCCCCCTTCCATAGGCATGATACTGTATCTATTGATTTGATTTTTGTGGGTGCTGGCAACAAGAACCCTGGTGCTGGTAGCTAGAATCAACCCTAATGCACACAACAACAATAGTAAGTTGAGATAATGGACTCCTTTCATGAATGTTGAGACAATGTCAAGGGAGTTTTGGTTGATGAAGTAGAAGAATCAATAGTTTCAAGAGACATGCTGAAGTCTCTAACTTCAACCTTTATTACCTTGATTCCCAAAGAATCAAAGGCCTCAAATAAATTGCAATGTATTAATCCCTAATGCTACAGATAAGTTGCATTTATTCATTCCCTGTCTCTCATATTCATAGTTGATAAAATTGGCGTCAGCAAAAAATTGACGAGGGTCCAAAAAACATCTTCTCGACAACATCATCGAAAAAATGGACAAAAAATGGAAAACCGCGGCAAGCATTAAAAAATGCAAAATTTGTACTTTAATAGGGTCAATTTGTTTACCGACTTTTTCCCCTATTTCCCGATTTTTCTTGATTTTCCCCTATTTTCTGCCAATTTTTCAGGCCAAAAAATTTGACAAAAAAAATTGTGATTTTTCGGGACATCACCAATTTTTCACCCAACCCCAATGCACACAACAACAATAGTAGGTACCCAAAAAAGGTGTTGATGTAATTGTAACTTCGGAATGTATTCATCCGTATTTCTTATGTATTGTAACCCGATGTTTATTCCGGGATGTATTGTAATGTATTTGAGTCATGTCATGCCCCGATGTTCCGATCGGGAAGTTTCTATAATGAGAAAGTCATGTCAAGTCATTGTGGGTAACCCTCCTATTTATAAAGGGTTAAAGTCCCCACAGTTGTGGGGCCCTTGGGTTATTAGACTATCCTAGTGAAGTCGACCCTAGGTGAGTCATTGTAAGTCGGGGCAATAGTCCCCACCATTGTGTTACCCTCCTATTGGTCGGAGGAGGCAAAGTCCCCACAAGTGGTGGGGCACTAGGGTTATTAGACACTCCTAGAGATGTCGGCTCTAGTAAGTAATTGTTAAGTGAGGCCGACATGTTGGAGTGCACTTCAAGTGAACGGAAGAATATAAATAGAGAGTGAGAGCCTCTCTATTTATCACTTGTGCAACACATCACTCACTCACTCAAGTGTGGCACATTAGTGAGGAAGGAAATACTGGGACTAGACAAAAGAAGAAGACTACTGCTGTCGGGAGTGCATCTTACTGTTTTTCTGGTTTTACCATTTTGGTGTTGATTCTATCTTTGAGGAAGTTGCGGGGTTTTCTCCTTTATGGTTTCCCCGAGGAAAACTCTTTGTGTCTCTTGTCTCTTGTGATGTGCTTATGTTTTATTGCTGTGCTTGTTATTCTCTCAGTGAAAAGATCCTAAGATCATAATGCTAACTTATATGATGAAAAACTAACATGGTATCAGAGCTAACCTGAGAAGAAGACATTGTGTAGCTGCAGAAGCTAGGGCTTCTCATTTTTTGGGTCTCTCTCCACAATCTATCAACAAAAGTATGCTAAGTTGAATCTCCATTGAAGGGCGCATCTTTCTGTCGAAGCGGAATTTGATTCCGAGCATTTTCAGTTTTCGGTGTGGAAATTAGGGCTTCGTACAGAAGAGGAATTTTTGAGTGAGACCAGCATAGGATTGTTCTCCTCATCAAAACCGAAGTTTAGAAACCTGGATCAAGAAATTTGGTTGGGTGAAACTCCGGGAAGGTCAAACCCTAGCTTGACCCCGAGCTTGAAAAACCCTAAATACTAAAACTGATACGTTTTGGTACAGTCGCTATATTCCGAGGTTGACGAAGTCTCAGAAGCTGAAAATTGTAGGGGCCGAATATAAAATCCTTAAGAACACTGCGTCCAAAAATCAGCCTCAGATTCGCTATATTCTGGGAGATATGATCCCTCCCAGTTAGGGTTCCAGCCTCTTCCAGAATTCATCCTTAAACAGGACACCTAAGGAGAATTGCAATATATTGGGCTACATAGGTCCAAATGGAATTCCTGAAGATGTTCCAGAAAGGTCACGAACTGTAATTTCGTTGGTGCGAATATCCGACTCAGAAGATGAACCAATGACACGTGGCATGCCGTACAACTTCGCTGTTCTGAACAGTCCTGTAACAGGTCACCTTGGGAAAAGGATCATAAATCCCAAATGGTGAAACCAATTCTGATGAAACCTGCCGTGTTGGATCAGGGACATGCGAGGTTACCTCAGTACAAAATTTCAGACATAGAGGAGCAGAAATTGCAGAGATATCACAGAAACAGTAACAGACATTGCTACAGAAGAAATTGGAAAATTAAAACTTCCTGTTCCGGGAGCTTCCCTCCACTGTTTTCAGAAAAGGAGTACATTGGACAGCTCCATTTGAAGAGATCTATCTGTCTATCTAATCAGATCTGAAAGATTCCAAGTTCTGAAAATTAGGGTTTCTATGACAAACCCTAGATCAGCCAGCTCCGGAACCAGGACAGTCACCTCAAATCGGTAAGATCTAATCCTTTGCTATTTTCATTTGAGGTTCTCATTTCAAAGTGATCTATCACATCAGTTTGATGATAAGCTTGGTGACGTTCACAACCTCCAAGCATTGAAGTATTTGATCTCTCTGAAGAAAATGGATTGGACACCTACATGAGTATAGAGGTTCCAGTTCCAAAGGGAGATAAGGCTAGAAGCCTTACACAAGAAGAACTTGGTCAAGGCCAAGAAGATCATTGCTGATTCAGTCATGAATCAACTTGTATTACAAGTGACTCCCCAAAGACACCAAAGATGTTTTGATTCCTTGACCAAGCTATTTGAAGGAAAGAACAGAAATCAAAATATGACCTTAAGAAACCAGTTGAAGAATGTGAAGATCCAGAATGCAGAGACCATGCAGTCATAAGAGTCTCTCAAATAAAGAACAACTTGAAGCGGTAAAAGAAAAAGTGAAGAATGCAGAAGTGGTGATGGCCACCTTGAATGGCCTCCCAGGATCATGGAATTCATTCATTCAAGGAATGTGTTCCAGAAGGAAGTGATTACTTTCAGCAGACTTTGACTTTGGGAAGAAGAAGAAGCTCGACTCATAAGAAGAGAAGAGAAGATGGAAGCAATTGAAGATCAAGCTCTCACCATCCAAAGAAGATCCCTCAATCGATGGGGAATATGAAGATCTCAACTCTTGAAGAACTTCTTATCCATCCTAGCATTTGGATAAGAAACGATGCTATCATGAATGAAGAAGACGATGAAGCTGAAGGCTCAAGAAGGAGTATACCCACGAAACAAATAAAGATAAGTATTCAATTGTCATTCCATGATATTGTTCTGTTATGCATTTGTTTATATTCAGTTGATGTATCATGCATGATAGGATGTTTGCATTAACGACAGTATACTACTAATATGCATGTGATGGGTAAGTAGTTCATGGTGCTATACAAATTCTCCATTGCTACTTATCTAGAATGAAACCTCTTTGCTGACATATTGGATTAGTGCACAATCTCAATGTTGTCCTGGTAGAGATGGAAGGCATCTAGAAAGTTTCAGTGAGATATGGATGAATGTTGTATTGGCTAAAGTAGTTGCATGATCATATATTTATGCATAAGTATTTGCCAGTATGAATATTCCTTATGAAATGTTCTAACCATACAAATGCATTTGACTTGTAGGAAAGATTGCATACATAATCACCTACAAGCAAAGAATAATGAAGAGTTGTTTCGAAGAACAAGTGACAACATTTCAAGACAAAGAATAAATATGATGAATGCAGTGACATCATTGATGCAGAACCTTCCAGCCATAAAGAAGTAACTAAGAAGAAATGGAAGACCAGTTCAAGAAGAATGATGTCAGGGTGTAGTATCGAGACCTGAAGAGAAGTTCATAGTTCCATCATGCAGTAGATGGAAACATCGTGGGATACAAAGCAAGATTCGTAGCACGAGGCTTCTCACAAAAAGAAGGCCTAGACTACGAAGAGACATTTGCAGCCAGTAAGAGTTGAAACACATACATGATGATCCTGATGAAGATCTTAACCTTTGCTACAAGGTTGAAGATGCAAGTCTATACACTAGATGATCACATAGAATATTAGTAGCATAGGAAGCTACTTGTCACTCCAGTACAAAATGTTTTCAATGCATAGAGCACAAAAGACAGAGGGAGTACGATGCTTTGCCTCAGAGGCAGTGACTACAGAAGATCCTGAGGTTCGACATGAGATGACAGGATGGATAGATTACTGATGACTCTAAGCTTTACTAAGAGTAAAGAGGATTCCAACCTTTCCTTCAAAGTTGAAGACGGAAGACCAGTGATACTCTTGTTATGTGTCGATGCACTATTGTTCTAGGTATGGAGGTGTGGCAAAGTGCAGATGGAATCTTCCTTGCACCTATGGCATCGAACATGAAGCTATTAAGTGATGCTTCATCAGAGACGGTTGATGCTACGATGTATCGTCAGATGATTGGGTCCTTGATGTACCTGAGACCAGATATTTGCTTTGATGTGAACACATTGAGACATGTTCACCTGATGGTTGCAAAGCATGCAGGGGTACAGTTGATTATGGACTCAAGTACGATGTGAATCAAAATATTAACCTGGAGGGTTATGTTGATTCAGATTGGGCAGGCAGTGCCATCGACAGGAAGAGTACTTCAGGATGTTGCTTCAGTATGGGATCA
>LPNX010247280.1:225842-325871 GCA_001517045.1 Pseudotsuga menziesii
TTTAGCTGGAAGCAATCCTGTGTGGCACTGAGTACAGCTGAAGCAGAGTATGTCGCAGCTTGTTCAGCTAGTTGTGAGGCAGTATGGCTGCGGAAGCTACTGTCTGATATATTTGATCTCTAGTTGGATGCTACTTGTATACATTGTGACAACCAAAGTTGCGTGAAGTTGTCAGAGAATCCAGTGTTCCATGACAAGTCGAAGCATATCGAGATCAAGTATCACTATATCAGGGATATGGTGCAAAGAGGAGCAGTGAAGCTCCAGTATGATGTGACGTAGGAACAGATAGCTGATGTATTGACGAAGCCATTGGCTAGGCTGAAATTCGAGTACTTCAAAGAGAGACTTGGTGTTCTCCAGATCGAGGTTCCCTCCAAGAGAAAGTGATGAGACCCATAGCCATTCTGACATGGTGAGAGGATTGGTTCCTTCCATGGTCAGATGTAAGGGCTGAGCCATTCTGTCATGGTGAGAGGATTCAGTTCCTTCCATGTCAGATATGAGTGCTAGAGATCCAAAGCCATTCTGACGAGCAGGTCAGATGTAAGGGCTGAGCCATTCTGTCATGGTGAGAGGATTTGGTTCCTTCCATGTCAGATATGAGTGCTGACTGCCATTCTGGGAATGGAGGCACCTGGTCAGTTACCAGGAACACTCAGTCAGGGACTGAGAGAGCCATTCTGACGAGCAGGTCAGATGTAAGGGCTGAACCTTTCTGTTCATGGCTAAAGGATTAGGTTCCTCCCATGTCAGATGTGAGTGTTGGCCATTCTGTTGAGTAGGAAAGATGTAAGGGCAACTGCCACTCTCAGGGAGAGTGGAGGCGCCTGGTCCGTTACCAGGTAGCTCAGTCAGGGACTGGGGGCCATTCTGACGAGGGTGTAGGATTCGGTTCCTACCAGGTCAGATGTGAGTGCACGCCATTCTGTCGAGTAGGACAGATGTAAGGGCAACTGCCACTCTCAGGGAGAGTGGAGGTGCCTGGTCCGTTACCAGGTAGCTCAGTCAGGGACTGAGGGCCATTCTGACGAGGGTGTAGGATTCAATTCCTACCAAGTCAGATGTGAGTGCATGCCCTTCTGACGAGTAGGTCAGATGTAAGTGCAGAGCCATTTCACAGATGTTAGTGATGTGATGTCCTACCATGCTGGTGAATGTGAGTGCTGGGCCTTTCTAATGTGATTGTAGTTTACTACATGATCAGATGTGAGCGCTGGGCGTGCCTTTCTGACGAGTAGGTCAGATGTAAGTGCTGGGCATGCCTTTCTGACGAGTAAGTCAGATATAAGTGCTGGGCGAAGACCTACCTGTTGGCTAGGCCTACAACCAGCATGAAAAAGGGCTGGCTCTGTAGAACTTCCTATGACGAGATAGTACACACATGATGATGACCAGAGGAGATCCAGATCCAGTTATGATGACTCCGAGAGATCCAGATCGAGAGATGATCCAGATCCAGCAGTGATGTTCCAGATTGAGAGATGATCCAGATCCAGTCCAGTGATGTTGATCCACATCGAGTGATGATCCAGATCCAGTGATGATGTTCCATGATGATCCAGATCCAGTGATGATCTAGATCCAGTGATGATGTTCCATGATGATCCAGATCGAGTGATGATCCAGATCCAGTGATGATGCTCTATGATGATCCAGATCGAGTGATGATCTAGATTCAGTGATGATGATCCAGATCGAGTGATGATCTAGATCCAGTGACGATGTTCCAGATCGAGTATGATCCAGTGACGAGGTGCGAGATCAAGTATGATCCGGTGACGATGATCTAGATCGAGTGATGATTCAGATCCAAATGAAAGATGACTTGAAGATGACGATGACCCAGACGATACAGAGAAGAAGACTTGTGCTGATAAATTGTGTCGAGCGAATACCTTCCTAGTTAAGAGGGAGTGTTGATGTAATTGTAACTTCGGAATGTATTCATCCGTATTTCTTATGTATTGTAACCCGATGTTTATTCCGGGATGTATTGTAATGTATTTGAGTCATGTCATGCCCCGATGTTCCGATCAAGAAGTTTCTATAATGAGAAAGTCATGTCAAGTCATTGTGGGTAACCCTCCTATTTATAAAGGGTTAAAGTCCCCACAGTTGTGGGGCCCTTGGGTTATTAGACTATCCTAGTGAAGTCGACCCTAGGTGAGTCATTGTAAGTCGGGGCAATAGTCCCCACCATTGTGTTACACTCCTATTGGTCGGAGGAGGCAAAGTCCCCACAAGTGGTGGGGCACTAGGGTTATTAGACACTCCTAGAGATGTCGGCTCTAGTAAGTAATTGTTAAGTGAGGCCGACATGTTGGAGTGCACTTCAAGTGAACGGAAGAATATGAATAGAGAGTGAGAGCCTCTCTATTTATCACTTGTGCAACACATCACTCACTCACTCAAGTGTGGCGCATTAGTGAGTAAGGAAATACTGGGACTAGACAGAAGAAGAAGACTACTGCTGTCGGGAGTGCATCTTACTGTTTTTCTGGTTTTACCATTTTGGTGCTGATTCTATCTTTGAGGAAGTTGCGGGGTTTTCTCCTTTATGGTTTCCCCGAGGAAAACTCTTTGTGTCTCTTGTCTCTTGTGATGTGCTTATGTTTTATTGTTGTGCTTGTTATTCTCTCAGTGAAAAGATCCTAAGATCATAATGCTAACTTATATGATGAAAAACTAACAAAAGGCACCAAGGAAAGTTTGTTCTCAAAATTTATCACGAGGTAACTATTAAATTTTCTAAACCCCAGATCTAGACAAACAAACTCCTAGTGATTTTCCTTGCTCAAATATTAAATTTCAGCACACTGATTTATTTGTACTGTTGGAATTAATTAACACAAACCTAAATAGCGGAAGCAATTTCAATGAAACAAGTCTACTCAAGAAAATAACACGCAAAATTTTTGCCCTTCACATCACCTTTTCATTCAATATATTCCAAGCTTACATGGGCTCCCTTACTGTGAAAATGGCCGAAGAAATACAACAATCAACTCTGGTAAATTGCCCTTCTCCCAACCTGCAAATCCACCCAACAACCCTGGTGTTCACTACTATGGCATACATCCTGTACGGCATTGTTGTAATCTCATAAGAACTGTATAGCTGCTCTTGCACCAACAAATCTACCCGCAAAGACACCCTATTCACTATTAGCCCACGGCTCTGTCTGCTCAACCATGCCCCACAAATTGGTAGCCAGCGGCTCTGTCTGTACGATATCTACAAATGGATTTCGTACAAACTGTAAGGACGACGATTTACTTGGACTTCCTGACTGCTACGATTCCCCCTGGAAGATTCCTGACTGCTGCTACCCTTCTTTCCCTGCCGAATCTGGAAAGTATAAAGTCCTCTCCAACTCAATGCTTGAATTTCTCTCTTGTTGGTGTTGTGTCTTCTCCTCTCACCTTGGTTGTCTTTTATACTATTGGGATGAACCAAAACCCTATCTCCAATGGCTAAGATTAGATCTCAATCAATTGAGATCAATGGTTGAGATTCACTTAATTAACTTAAATCATTAATGCCAAAAACATAGGCATTTCTTCAAATTAACCCCAATTAATCGAAAAAGGCATTCACTTTAATAATCAATTTAATAAAGTGAACTCCTAGGTTCCTGAGAGGTATTAATACCAAATTCCATAACCAAGACACTAACTCAAGGAAATACCTATCTAAGTTAAAAACATCAACACTCCTCTTAGCAAGGAAGGTTTTCTCCACCACTACTAGCTTATCTCTAAAGAAAACACTTTCCTTTCACCAAGGGCTTGGTAAGAATGTCTGCAACCTGCCCATTTGTGGAAACATATTGGATCTTGATTGCTCCTTTATGGACCCTATCTCGGATGAAGAGATATATAAATCTCGATATGCTTGGACTTGTCATGGAACACTAGATTCTCAAAGAGTTTGATACAACTCTAATTATCAGAGTGAATCACTGTAGGCTCCAACTCTTGACCAAATAATCGTGTATGCAATTTACGAAGCCAAAGAACTTCGCAACTTGCCATACCTGCTACCATGTACTTTGCCTCTGCTCAACTAAGTGCTACATAAGTTTGCTTCCTTTTAGAACAAGAAATCACTGCTCAACCAAGTTGAAGCAACAATCGAAGGTGCTCTTCCAATCTACTATACTCCCTGCCCAATCTGAGTCTAAATAACCCTATACCCTCACTCCATCACCTCCAAGATACCTCAATCCATACTTCGTTGCCACCCAATGCACCTTCCACAACTCCACCATGAACTGACTCAAGGTGTTCACAGCAAACATATATTTGGCCTAGTGTTGACCAAACACATCAAGGATCCTATCAACTATTTATATACTTTGGGTACCACCAACTCTGAATCTAAAGAATCAATCTTATTTAGGTTGGATACCATAGGTGTAGTCATCCGTCTACAGTCCTCCATCTGAATCTCTTCAAGATCTCCACTTTGTACTTCCCTTGACTAAGGAAGATCTCACCCAATCTTTGCCATACCATAAACCCCAAGAAATAATGCATCAAGTCGATATCCTTCATCTCGAACTTCGTGATCAAATTTGCCTTGCACCCCACTATAAGCTCCTTTGCACCTGTGAGAAATAAATTCTCTATGTACAACACCAAGATAAGTGGCTCAGATCCAACAAGTATGAAGTACAAGTTGGGATCCACCTCACTCTTGGTGAACCCCATGCTCTACAAGTATCAGCCAAGCTTGGAATACCACACCCTGGGGGCCTACTTGAGTCCATACAAGGCCTTCCTTAAGCCTGCACACATGAGACTCTCTCCCATGTACCTTGGAGACCTAAGGTTGCTCTATATATACTTCCTCCCTCAATGATCATGTTGAGGAAGGTTGTCTTCACATCCATTTGGTGAATCCTCCACCCCATGACTGAGGCAATATATATCACAATGCATATGGAAGCATATTTGGCGATTGGAGCAAATGTCTCCTCGTAGTCCACTCCCTCTCTCTATGAGAACCATCTCGCCACAAACCATGCATTAAGCTTCTCGATGATGCCATCTACAGCATGCTTGATCTAAAAGAGCCACCTATAAGTCACTATAGACTTCCCCTCCGATCTATGCACAATGGCCCACACATCATTCTTCATGATATAGGTCGGCTACTTCCTTTACCATGGCATCCCTCCAAACCTATTGGTCGGCTACTTCCTCATTACCAGAAGGCTCGAAATCAATGATGTTGCTCATCAATGCCATATAGATTGGAAACTTCCTCGACAACCTGTTCTCCCTGAACGATCTCCTGGGAGCCTCAACATGCTCTCAAGCATCTCTCAATGTCTGCTCAAACCATCTGGGTCTCCTGACAAAACTAGAAGGAACTAGCTCCTCCTCCTCACCTGAAGGTTGGCTCCTTGAACTAGAAGTCTGTGAACTTTGTTCTCCCTTCAAAGCCTCCTGCTCCTCGTTCTCTACCACTAGTGGTAACTCATGAGACTTCCTAGATGCCAAGTTCTCCTCGAACTAAACATCTCAACTCACAACTGTCTTCCGTTGCGCTGGCATGAAGATCCTATAATCCTTTGAGGTCTCGTTGTACCCCACAAACACACCCTTCTCTCCTAAAGGCTCAAGCTTCATCCTCTTCTCCTCAGGAATATGGATGCAGACCGAAAAACCAAAGATCTTCAAATGTCCTATCTCTGGTTTCACTCCTATGAATGCCTCCTCAAGAGTTTTGTCCTTCAATATCCTGTAAAGACTCCTATTCTGCAAATATATTGTTGTGTTACATGCCTTTGCCCAAAGAAACATAGGCAATCCTTGATCATGAATCATAGCCTTTCCAATATTGATGATGGACCAATTCTTTCTCTCTACAACCCCATTCTGTTGAGGGTTGTATGAAATTGTCTTCTCCCTCTTGATCCCTGCCTCCTTGCAAAAATCCTTGAAGTCATTGGAGGTGTACTCTCCCCCATTGTCTGACCTCAAGACCTTGAATTTCTTACCTGTCAAGTTCTCCACCTGATCCTTGAACTCCTAGAACCAACTAAAGACCTCATCCTTGGTCTTCATAAGAAGATCCAAGTTTACCTGGAAAAGTAATTAATGAACATCACGTAATATATTATGCTCCCTGCACAGATACTACGAACATCAGCCCACACACATCTAAATGAATAAGATCCAAGAAACCCTTGGACCTACTCTCACTACTTGAAAAAGCAGTGTTGACATTCTTGCCAAGTTAAGTTTGTTCAACCACCTTTTTTGGCTTATGCCTATACATTATATAAGCGCGCCCTCGAGCTGGAAGATACAATCAAACTATGCAAGGTTGTTAGTCCTCTTTTTGGTTTCGGCTTGATGGACTCATTATCTACTTTTGCATCATCCATGTGTCCTTATCCTTTTGCCACTTCATCCCTGCCTTCCTGAATTCCCGCCTTTTGTTCTAGTTCTAGTTTCTCCATGGCACCAAGGTTTCTAATTCTTATTGGTGGTCTTTGCTCCTTGTGGTGTGACTCTAGTCTATTATGTTTGAATCTTTGATGAGTTTATGCCACCTTGTTCCTTCTGCTCCCACCTCATAGTTATCTTCAAAATTCAAAACAACAATTTAACAATTCTTAATCACAGTTGTTGGCTCGCACTCAAGTCAGCTCTTGCCACCTTTACTCAACTCTGCATCCTCCACCTCCTTTTCAAACAAAGGAGCGAACACCAACACCACCTTCAAAACATTGTTCCTAAACTCAAGGAATTCATCTAAATCCTTTACCCATCAAAATATTCAAACCTACCAAGCAGACATTGCTTGGTCAGAGTGAAGTGCTTGAGGTTAAGTCTCCTATACCGATGTCTAGTTGATGTTCATGGAATGGTGCAATTATTGTAATGTATTGTAATTCCTTGTAATGACTAGTCAAAGCTACCTTAATAGTAACTAATATTGTCTGGTGGACTAAAATAATTGATTCAATTCGTCATCTACATTACAGATTTCTTTCAACTTCTTGTCGCTAGCCATTAGATTTATACGTTGTTCAGCTTCTTGTTGCAACCGATTGATCCTCTCCTGGATTACTTCACATGGTCACTCTCATTTCTTCACAATTTGGGCCCAATATTGGGTGGCAAACATTGTTATACCGCAACATGGATTCTTCCCATCATTTGTTCCATCGACTATGTTGTGGTCTCCAAAATTTGGAGCATCTAGGTCATCTTTTGTTGCTTGATCAACCTTTTGATGCCCCACGTCTCCTTCAACTTTTGTTTCCCCTTCTTAATTTGTTGCACTGCTTGTTGTAGTTGATCTACAATATCTATGAAGGGGGTCTTTGGCAATAGTTCATTAATGTCAAAATCCTTTTCTTTGTTCATTGACCACAAGTGGATGATATTGTTGCTGATTTCTTTAACCTGATCCTCTAGCACAAGCTTTTCTCAACTCAAATAACCTGCTTCCTCAAGCACATCATGCAATTGCACTTGTAGCTAGCTATTTTTAGTTTGTAATTGAATTATGTTTCTTTGAACCTATAGTAGATGATGCCCAATCTCATTGGAAATGAAATGCTACCTAATTAAATCCTCAATGGGGACCTAGCTAATATCAGATGGTTGCAATGGCTTGGAATTCAACAATGCATGTGGGTCCATTCATGTTAGGGGTTGTATCATTGTCATTGTTCTAATTGCATTGGGACTATTGCTTACCTCATAATATTATGGATCTATGTTGGTGTCAAGGTGGATGGTGCCATTTCTAATTCTCTCTTAGGCATCAACAGTAATATTACTACAAGATGTCAAGATTCTTTTGGCATTTCTATATGAGTGCAAACTGATGATCTCTATCTTGTGCTAAGCTATAATCTCTATCTTGTGCTAAGTTAGTGATCTGTTACATGGCAATTGTTTGATCTAATTGTGTTGATAGAAATGGACCGAGGTTGGGATGTTGGGCACATGGGTGGCTCCAAACTTCAATGGAGCATCCTCCATCTGTTCATCTTAGTTTTCTTGCTCGGTTCTTTGTTATTCTTGCTCCCCACCCTAGGTGGTGACACACTACCCATTATAGCTCCTCTTTTAGTTCTTCTAGATCTTCCAATTCTTCCTTCAGGCATAGTACTATTTCGAGATTCCTTCATTCAACTTCGAATGTTAGGAGAGACGATTCCAGTGCACCATGACATATTCACCACTTTTGTATACATATCCCATATCCACTCTCCTTGTGCAGCTTTCTTTTGTATCGGCTCTCAATGTACTTATCTCTTCTAGATTAGCTCTCCATCTTTGGAGCTCTTGTTTTGGTTTTAAGCTAGAGTCTTACCTCTTGCTTTATATAGGAGCCGCCTTAGAGCTCCCACTTTGTATTAAAATCATGGTACCACACAATCTCATTGACCCACTTTTGTGGTCATTTGTCGGACATAATAAAATTATCTTATCTTGTTGTGGGGTCGTACGTGCATTTCCTGTTCTTCTTGTTTGTCTTTGTCTTTCTTCTCTTTGTGTTCTTCTTGTTGTTCGTGATATTCTATCTACTAGTTCACCCCACCAACTGGGTCTTGATTACCCCCCTTTGTTGTTTGATGTTCTTATCTCTAGGCATCAAAGCCCTCCTAAATCTGTTTTATTTGGTCACAACCTTTGATCTAGTTGTTGCCTTGCCTCTATTGATTGTTGCCTTGTGTCTGCCAACCCTCATCTATCCTGTGTGTCCCTTTCTAGTTTGGTATCACCCATGGGAGACAGAGGTTGCTCCTCTTGTGTGAGGTCCACCACATCTTGTTTCCTATGAGCTTGTTAGCACGCAAAATGTATCCTGTATAACCCAATAAAACAATAAAATCCATGGGAAAAATGCATGCAACTTCTAAGACTATTACCCAATGTATCACTAATAACCCTCCTCTCTGTTTGAGGTGACGTGAATTCACCCTCAGGGGAGGGTCCCTTAAAACTTCAAATCTGCCCAAAAATTGTTATAACAACGAAGATATGACCATAAATTGCCTTAAAAACAAGAATTCTCGATGTAAGTGCCCAAACTAACAAATTTGAGTAAGATAAATATATCAACATACATCTAATTCCAAAGATTGCAAATTGTCGATGTTCTAAGTGCCCAAAATAACAAATTTGAGTAAAATAAATATATGAACATACATCTAATTCCAAAGATTGCAAATCTACTTAAATACTCTGATATTTCCAACATGCAACCACTCAGATATGCATTTTAAATTGAAAAATAATAGTTAAAATGTGACGTTTAGACTATTGTACCATTAAAATCAGTGAACTAAATACTTATAACAGCGGTGTTTATATTGTCTTTGGCATGCAAATAAATGCAACCAATGAAATTCTTAAAAAATTTGTTGATAGTGGTGCAAAATCTCTTTAAAACCAACACAGTAAAAATGGAAAATAAGAAGTAGAAGGAGCTTCTAAATGGTAGATTTCAACTAGATAAAAGGTTAAGAACTTCTAAATTATTGCACAGAAAACACATCAAAATACCATCAAACCATAAAAGTCAGATACGAGCATAATAAAAAGCTTTATTCTGCATAAATCAAAAAGTTGATTGAACCAAAGAGACGGGCACAGAACCAGTACAGTGATATTCCCTGCATAAAAACATAGAAGCTAGAAGAGAAGAGACAAAACACAGAAGAGAATGAGCTCCTACTGAAAAATACCCAACCCAAACTGTGTGTGCTCCTCTTTTTATAGCATGAATAACTATTAGGTCAAGAGAGGGGGGCACATTAGATCAAGGAGGAATAGAGGCGCATGGGTCATGCACAGAAGTAGTTTCTTTTAGTTAGAACTCCAATGAAGAGACCGAAATCCATGAGCACTGATGTAAAGTGCTCCTCACTCCAGTCTTCTGAGGGACGCATTAGTTAATTGATTGTGACTATGTTTTAACTCATACTGATGCCAACTCACTCATGTATGCACCTTAAATCACTCCAATGGTCCATGCATGTGCCCTGTCTAATTGAATCAAATCCCTACATGTGCTCCTAAAGACTCCAATGATCCATGCAAGTGTCCAAGACTCCAGTGATCCATGCAAGTGTCTTGTCTAACTGAAGCAAATCCCTACATGCGCTCTTGAAGACTCCAATGATCCATGCATACATTATAATTAATTGCCACTTTTTCTCAAAGTGATGCATGTTCGTGCATCTTTCATGCAAAATGATGCATGTCTATGCATGTTCCATGCACATCAAAACCCTAACCCAAAAAAAAGTATCTTGCATGTTGCCCGAAAAAGTCTTATTGGATGCGAAAAAAGTGATCATCTCTACCATACAATCTTCCAAATCCTGTTTCCTAAAAATAGGAATCTTCTCAAAACTGAAAACTTGTGAAATATTTGTATATGTGCCAAGGAAACATCACTGAACCAATCATATATTTGAACTCAATGGGAACCAACCTTGGCTCTAAGAAACAATCTCTGAAGATGTCTAAATAATAGTGTTCCACGGGGACGCGTCACCCAAGGTCGAGGCGCGCCCCCTGTGCTTCCCACGCCCTGGGGGCTGGGAGGCTCCATTGGAAACGTTTCCCAGTGCCCCCCTTTCTGTGAAACTTGGGAAAACACAGGTCTAGTAGTTTCCCGGACTGGGGGGCTCCCACATGCCCCCTCCTAAAAATGGCAGGCTCCCACAGGCCCCCACCCCCCTCAATTTTTTAAATTCTTTTACATAAAACAAAAATGGTTTATCTTAAATTTTAGTCTTTTACACTAAATGGTTATTATAAATCGAAAAAGAAACAAACACCGATATGATATGCTTGGGTATAACGATTACATTTACATTACACTAAACTCTTTGGGAACATAAGAGTTTATATGTTGGGGTTCATATTTTTATTATTTTTCTATTTTTTATAATTTTAGAGACCTCGACCCCCCCCCACCCCGGCCCCCAAAATTTTGGGGTGTCTCTATACATCCCCAATGTGCGTTTCCCCGCTACCACGCTCCCGCGTCCCGGAAACTTGGTGGAACACTGCTAAATACCAGCCTAATGGAATGTGTTGGCCCTTTACCCATCTAGATTGCTATGGATCAAATCTAGGGTTAACAATGGCGGTCCAAAGGGACGGGATCTCCCTATGAGATGTTGAGAATCCCTCAAATCTCGGTACCTCTGGCCCGTAAAATAATGATGTCGATACCATGGGATATGGAGTCAAAAATATGTGACCCTTTAATGATCAAGAAGTGAAAAGAACAAATCCATTTAATAATTTCTATCTTCAACCACAACCCGCAAATAAGTACAGTTCCCCTTGCTGATGAACTAAAGTCAACATGTAGGGCAAAACTACCTATTCAAATGCCAATATTGCAAACACCTGTCAGGCATGAGGATACCCATCAATAAGGAAAATAGATTCCAAGGTACGAGCACAAACCATCAATGTGAAAGATGTTCTGAAGCAAAACACTGAAAAGGATCACTCAATCAAGACCCTATAATGATCAACCCTGTCAAGTTCAAGATGGTCGCCAATGAAGCTAACGACCATCAAGATGCTCCAACTCTCGGGCTACTCCTTGATAAGAGAAAAAACAATGATAAGAAACTCTCCCTCAACATGAAGCAAAATTAAATAAAACAATCGTGTGGTGCCATATCCCTAATAGTTGGATGAGGAGCTGACTCTGGAGACATGACTCAAATGAAATGACTGAATAAACAAACAATGAGATTACTAAAGACTCTTCCTATTGTCTCCTCAACTCTACCCATCCCACTAGACTCAGTATTTTCAAGAAGGTAAGGCAACCCTCCTGATCCAAACTTGACCTATAAAATAGCACAAGGTACTGCTGAAAGTGTCAAAGGTTGACTCATACTCACAAGCTTGACTCAAGTAAAAGTAATGCTAATAAAAGAGAATGATCGACCTACACATCAGTAAGGCATTATTAAACAAATAAACTCCATGCTGGAAAACACAATACGAGAAAGCAAGGCAAAAAGTGACTAGAAATGTAAATGGAAAGTTGGAAATTAGGACAACCATAAAAAAAATAAAAAACTGAAATGATAACTACTACCCTACAGATAACCCCAAAAATACCTTATTTTTTCTTTTCTTTTTTGATATGGACATGGTGGCCCTTATTTCTAAGTGTTTGTCATAACTGACATAATCAATAAAAATACTCAAATGACCAATGTAAACATGCATTCAGATGATCAATGATGCAGGAAAAATCAACATAGTCAACCCTCCAATGCAACAAATCATGCAGACTTCGGAGACGAAAATATGCAATTATTGCATCTTTCAATTGACACTGGGGACATGGGTTGTCATTAGTGATCTAGAAGAAAACCAAAAAGCCAAATCTTTTACAATCTGCTTCTTGAAACATTGCTATCATCCTGGACTCGATTGGGTTATGACTCAACCTGATACTCAACCAATGATCCCTCGAAAGATCTTCCTGAAAAATCAAATCTATTTGTGGGATCATAGGCAAAAAACACTGTGAGAAAGATAATCTTTTGTTTGAATGAAAAGTTGGTCCTTCTACTTCAATGGTATATAATCAAGACATTCTTGAATCGTTATGGGGATGTGCAAGGATAAGCAATCTAATTCATTGAATTTTGCATGGCTGATTTGCTCCTGTTCCTTTTCACCAGCAAAGATTAACTCGTTGAGATCACATGATTCACGACGCTCTTGCTATATGAAACTGAGATTTTCTCCTCCTTCACTTCACAAACTCTGTTTTCAATGCTAGGCATAAGTTGAAGGTGTAGAGCTTCATCTTCATTGCAAGGTTTAGCATCACTCAATCCCTCACTACTGCCACACATTGTTATTGATTTATTGTTGTACACTATTCCCTTTCTACTAGGAAAACTTCGTATTCTTGAGGTTCTCCCCAACAATCCATGAAGATGGTTTCAAAGGTTAGCATTGAATCAATGCCTCCCTTCCCCAAACCACTAAAGTACCAGAATTATCTCACATCTCCACACAAGGTTTTTGAAAAAATTCTCATAACCACATCTTCCTGTTGGAAGTCAAAATTCCTTGCAAATGTATAAAAATTTTCAAGATGCCGCTTTGCAGAACCCCCACATCAAGATGCCGCTTTGCAGAACCCCCACATCCATCAAATGTGGGGAAAAAAGTAAGGCATTTTGTTGAATCAGGCATTGGATTTGGATATCCATGAATAGCAGTCAAATCCAAGGGAGCATATCCCCTGGCTAAAAACTCATCAAAACTCATAATGAACTTTTCAATAATGGAGAAAAATACTGCAATCAAACCATAGAGGACTTTACCCTCAATGGAGTCACCAAGGGAGACTTGAGTGGTATACCTCCGTGTTATGAAATAGAATTGTAGGCACTGTGCCTTGTGCAAGGTTAAATCATAGAGATCTTCTGATTTTCCAACCTGATAAGGCCTTGCAAAAAGTGGAGTCGCCAGGTGAGATGAAATAATTTATAAAACAAATAAAATAAATCACCGTTGTCATCTTGAAAGCCGAGAACTAACGATGATCCCCAACAATGGCACTAATTTGTTATCACATAAAATGCACCCTGTAAAGCCCAATTAAGACAATAAAATTTGTGGGAAAAATGCATGCAACTAAGAGTATTATCCAATGTGTCACTAATAACACTCCTCTCTGTTCGAGGTGATGTGAATTCACCCTCAGGGAGGGTCCCTTAATATCTTTACACTATCAGGAAAACTTCAAATCTGCCCAAAAATTGTTCTAACAACGAAGGTATAACTGTAAATTGCTATAAAAACAGTAAATACTTGCCGTTGTAAGTGCCCAAAATAACAAATCTAAGAGTAAAATAAATATATCAACATACATCTAATTCCAAAGATTGCAAGCCTACTCAAATACTTTGATATTTCCAACATGCAACCACTCAGATCTGCGTTTTAATTTGAAAAACAGCGCACAAAATTTGATTTTTAGACTGTTGTACCATTAAAATCAGCAAACTAAATACTTATAACAGCAGTGTCTATATTGTCTTAGGCATACAAATAAATGCAGCCAAAGAAATTGTTTAAAAATTTGTTGATAGTGGTGTGAGATCTCTTTGTTTGAAGAAGTAGAAGAGGCTTCTGAATTATTGCACAAAAAACACATCAAAATACCATCAAACCTTGAGAGTTGGATACGAACATAACAAAGCATTATTCTGCATAAATCAAAAAGTTGATTGCACCAAAGAAACGAACACAGAACCGGTGCAATAATATTCCTTGCATAAAAACATAGAAGTTAGAAGATAAGAGATAAAACACAAAAGAGAATGAGCTCCTGCAGAAAAAGATCCAACCCCAAATGTGTGTGCTCCTCTTGTTATAGCATGAATAACTTTTAGGTCAAGAGAAGGGGGTGAATTAGGTCTAGGAGGAAGAGGGGCACATGGGTCATGCATAGGAGTTTCTTTCAGTTAGAACTCCAATGAAGTGACTGAAATCCATGCGCACTGATGTAAAGTGCTCCCCACTCCAATCTTCTGAGGGCGCATTAGTTAACAGATTCTGGTTCTGGTTTAACTCATACTAAAGCCAACTCGCTCATGCATGCACCTTAGGTCACTCAAGAGGTCCATGCATGCGGCATGTTTAACTAAAGCAAATTCCTACATGTGCTCCTGAAGACTCCAGTGATCCATGCAAGTGTCCTGTCTAACTGAAGCAAATCCCTACATGCGCTCCTGAAGACTCAAATGATCCATGCATGCACTATAGTTAACAGTCACTTTTTCTCAAAGTGATGCATGTCTGAGCATGTTCCATGCAAAATGATGCATGTATGTGCATGTGCCATGCAAGTCAAAATCCCAACACTAAAAATGAAGTATTTGCACGTTGCCCGAAAAAGTCTTTTGGAAACCTGAGCTTGCAAGGATGCAAAAAATGTGATCATCTCTGTCATGCAATCTTCCAGACCTTGTTTCCTAAAAATTAAGAAAACTTCCTAAAAACTAAGAATCTTCTCAAAACTGAAAACTTGTGAAATATCTGGATTTGTGCCAAGGAAACACCATTGTACCAAAATATATTTGAACTCAACGGGAACCAAACTTGGCTCTAAAAAACTCTGTGAAGATGTTGTCGAAGATAAATCTTGTTGTTGTATTCATGTTGCAATCTCTTGTCAATGCTGCCTCGAGCCATTTGGTAAGGTAGTTGGTTGCAACGATAATATATCAGGCCCTTGAGTGTCTAATTGGGGGCTGATTGGCTTGATAAAGTCAATAGCCCAATTCTCAAATGGTTGTAGTGAAACCGATGGACGTAATGGCAACTCATTTCTTCTAGAGGGTCTTCTGGTTCTCTGGCAAACATCATAGGACATGGTATATTCCTTGGTGTACTCGAAGACCATGGGCCACCACAATGCTCCCTGAAACACTTTCTAAGTTGAGGCCTTTCCTTTGTAATGGCCTCTCACAACTCCACTACGACTTTTAGAACTTCTACACGCTGATGGTCCAACACACACAAATCTTTGGAGATGAGGGTGTGCTTGATCTTCCTCGACCACTCTGGATAGTTTTTTTTGCCACTAAATACAACTCCGACAATGGAAACTAGGAAATGTATCTTTAACAAGGTTGATAAAACAAGCTTTTCAAGACAACAATTTCTGCACAAACTCTACAAAACAACAAGCTTTGCAACAAGAGTTGACCTTGATGAGACTCTTACTCCAATTGTTGGAGGATTCTCCCAAGAAGTGGGGGTTTTCCAAGATGGGTTGATGCATGCACCCCAATTTGGGATTTCAATATCAATGAGTGTGTACTCGTGTTTAGCCTTTTTGAGTTTAGTTCAGAGTTCATTTCGTTATTTGAAAGAGTTGATACATTTGACTTGGCCATGTATATAGATGAGTTCATTATTATGGGAAATTCAAAACAGTTCATGATGTGGGGTAAGAAGATTTTGACCAATGAAGGACAAAGAAGTTTGGCAAGCCGGTTGATGCAATGCTCTTGGTACAAAAGGTTTTCACCTTGAAGATTCTGAAAAGAGGGTTCAGAGTACAGAAAGAAGTGTTGATCATGATTCATGTCTCTTTGAGTTCATTGGTGGTCAATTGTTTGACCAAGCCCCTAGCAAAGAGGATATTCTACACTCAAAGGGAGTATCTTGTGTTAAAATATTGTAACTTCAAAGGATATTCTAAATGTATTTTACTAATGTAGTACCCCTAAGTCACCTTATTCGAATTCGTGTTCGAATTCGACGACCTTGAAATT
The DNA here is from genome assembly GCA_001517045.1 of Pseudotsuga menziesii. NCBI lineage: Eukaryota > Viridiplantae > Streptophyta > Pinopsida > Pinales > Pinaceae > Pseudotsuga > Pseudotsuga menziesii. The sequence continues at coordinate 242,170 of LPNX010247280.1, forward strand.
CAGCAAAAAATCGAGAGTCGAAATTTTGGTGATAAAAATCAACATAAAATTCGACAGTAGGTTCAAATCATTATAAAATATGAAAATTAAAAAATATATGAATTTTTTCAATAAAATTCATTATGCACATTAAACTATAAACACTAAACACATCAACAATGAACATGATAGTTATAAAATCATAGAAATAATTAACACGTCAACATTTCATGAAGTAGGAACATGATAATCATTGAATTGTAGAAATAGAAATATTGCAACAAGAATGATTAAACATATATTTCATAAACACTAAACATATGATAAACATATATTTCAAAAACATTAAACATATATTTAAATGTAAACTTTAAACATATGATTAAACCTTGACCCTAGAGCATTGGATGCCGAAGCGTTGGTCGAGGGCAAATGGTAGTTTGAACTAGAGTCTAAGTCGCCACTGCCAACGGAGACTAGGCCCACGATATAGTGGATACTACTCAGCATGTAAGTGCTCACTGGGTCATTGCACTTACGAGTCTGAGTCACAACTCACGGACTGTCGGCAATCGCTAAATACTTGGATTCGGGAGTCTGAACTTACAATGTAGCAAGTTGCAGGCTTGCAGCAGTTGGCCCTCAGTTTCGACTATCAACAAGACCTGAAGGAAGACACAGGAACACTCACATAGAGAATCGACTCTTTCATTGGAACGCTTACACAAAGAATCAGCGGCACCAGTGTAACGAGCAGTGAAGAATGGCAACAAAAAGAATGACGAGCCTTGACTCTTCGCGCACAGAGGTGTAGGAAAGTAGGATTTACCCGTTAACAGTGAAAAGGGTAAAAAACGATTTTAAACGATTTTCTAACAAATTTTATACAAATTCATAAGATTTGACACAATTGAATTCACCCTTCGATTTGTCTGAAGCAAAAACTCGAAACTACAAATGAAAATCACCAAATTTTATCGATTGAATTCGGCTGTGGCAAAAGTTCGCCGAATTTCAATTTTCAAGGCAGAAAATCGCCAAACACGATGACTTAGATGTACCCCAAGGGAGATGTTCTATTCCTCCATCGAGATGTTATTATTGTAATTGGCCATCATAAAATCATGAGGTAAAGCCTCCATTGTAAGTCGGGTCAATAGTACCCTAATGAATATAATATAATATTGTTTTGTGAGTTCCTAGGTGAAGTCGGCCCAGTCAGTTTAGCAAGGCCAACTTGTTATGGTAAAGTCAAGTGACAAAAAGAGTATAAATAGAGGAGTTGTGTTCCTCATTTGAACACACAGATTCACACTTGTATAGCACATAGGAGAGAGAGAGAGACATACCAACAAGGACGAGAATACCCATTTTGAGGCTTTATCTTATACATCTATATAGAGGAAGTTTTGCTCAGTTTTCTTCCCCTTAAGGGTTTCCCAGGATAAATACTGTGTCTATCTTGTGATTGTGTTTCTTTCAGTGATTCTGCATATGCTATTGTTGTGAATTTGGATTAAACACTAATGATATCTAGCTAAGCATATGAAATATTAACATCTTGTGTTTGGCATTGAACATGTTCCTAGATACGAGGAAGTGTTGGATCTTTAGTACCTTAGAAAGCGTGTGGCGGAGTGCCATTAATGTCAACAACAAGCATAGAAGACCTAGATGCACACAAAGAAGGCATGTGTGACTGATGTGCAGGTCTATACCACAGCAAGGCAACCCTCCACTTTAGCAATTATGTACAACAGTAATGAGGACATATGAGCATTTATGGAGAGAGAGAGAGAGAGAGAGAGAGAGAGAGAGAGAGAGAGAGAGAGAGCATACATGACAAATGCATGTATGCGCCATCCTCAATTTAGTTCTAATTTAGATGCCTTTTATATTTAGCAGTTCAATTTTATTTATGGTTTTGATTTGGTAAGAAATTGCATACATTGAGTTACTAATTTAAGTTGCATGCATTAGCTAGGCAACACGCATGCATTCAAGCTCAATTTAGTGAAGTGCATGTAGGCTAACACTTTAAGGCACACAACTCAAGGATGTATGCTTGCATGCCTCAGATCATCTGCACTTAGGGCACTGTTGTGCATGTGTACAAATTCGTTGTACCTACTCTTCTTCTAAATCCATAAAATAGAAGGCACAAGTATACATTTATTAGTTCAATTTTCAAAGTAGGAAGCAATCAATGAAGGGTAGAGTGTGAAGCTTGCAATGTAATTCATGTTTTCAAGATTAATATATAGTGAAGTGATTCGAGTTTCATATATGTGTGATTGTTTGCTACTTTGTTGTGCTTCAATTCGCAAAAAAAATCAAATTGCAATTTTGATAGGGATTTCCTTTTTTTTGTTTTTCTATAGGTAAGAAATCAACCTAGAATTGTTACCATATACTGAGGAATGTTAACAAGATAGCCTCTAGAATTCCATGCTACAATTTTCAGTCCACTTTGGGTCATGCTTCCCTGTTTTCTCGTTGTTGTTTTTTAAATCCTCAACTTTAGCTCTTCCTTTCTATAGAATCACCCACTTCCCTCCTAAGCTACCTCTTTGACTTTTGTCCATTTGATCTACCTTTCTTCTTACTAATTTGGCTCCACATTATGCCCTTTACCTATGCTCACTTTATCTCTAAATATTTGTTTTTTTCTTGGATGTTTCAGTGGACTATCTTGGATGAATGATCTTGCCCATATTCATTTGTTTTTCCTTGTTCTTTCTACTATCCAGATTGATTTGATCCAATCTAGAACTTCTTTGAGAAAACTCCTCACCACCTCAGTCAATTCATCCTTCCCATCCCTTTCTCTCATGCCCTTCACAATGACATTGCCAAGCTTACTATGTCTCTCCTACTCCTCAATCACTATGTTTTTTTACTTCTTTTGTCATGGTCATCTTAATCACCATCGTCCTTGATTGAGTGCCTACCATTTCTATTTGAGTACTTAAGGTTTTGAGTTGCTTTGAGTTTTGTTTTAGTTTCTTATCCTTTACCATGAACAATTTCATTTATGTTATAACCTCTGGGCTCTTATCCCTTTGGTTTTGGCTTTCCTCAAACTATCTTAATCGATGCTTCAATTGTTAGGATATTGCTACAATGTTTGCAGCTTTGATTTCCAAGTTATAACCAATTCCCTAAATGTCACCAATCTATATCCTAAGATGTTGCTATATTTCTCGACTTTCCCATTGATGTTGTTTAATTGTAGTTTTTCAATCATAGTTTCTAATGCTTTGATCTAGTCAACCCATATACTTAATTCCTCAAATGTGGTGGTTTGTACCAATGAAGTGGTGGTCACATTGTATAAGGACTACATGGCCAACTTCATGGATTTAGATTCTTCATTTACAGTTATGCTTTAAATTTTATCTCTATCTCTAATTTATGAATGTAGGTCTCTATTAACTTCAACTATGGGCCAATCTCAAACTCAATTATAATGTGCCTTTGAGGAAAGAGGGAAGAATCCATCCCTATGCCAGCCATGGGCATTTACGATATGGCAGTGTTTGTCCTTTTATGTGCCAATATCCATAACTTTCTTGTCACTATTGTCCACTTAATTCATGTTAAGGTTAGTTCTCTTTTGCAACCTTTCCAATGCAATCTTCCAAAGAATGTGAGCACCTCACCAAGTAGAGATAAAAATGCTAAACTAGTTCACATTATGTAAATGACAAAACTTGCCAAGTGTCTGAGCTACCAACAAAGCACTCAACGATTCGTTGAACGAAGTAAATGAGAAAGGGAGAAAGAGAGTAAGAGAGAGAGAGAGCGGAAGAAGGGAAGAGAGACACTAAAACACCAAGACAATGTTTGGATCTACGAAACACAGATGTGAAGTATTGTCAATTTTCTCTTTCATGTCTTCGCTAGAAAAATAGCTTTTCCTTCAGGCCTATTTTGCAACTCATAGCCGTGGCAGGATCCTCCTATTCAATGCCTTAACAAAGTTTGTGAAAGCCTTTGAAAGAAAAGAATTTTACCTTTATACAAATACATGGAGTCATCGAAACGGGAGGTGTCACCTTTGCACTCCACACTCCACAAAAATGAATGGGCAAACCTACAAAATCAACTAGAGAAGGTTGAGGCTATGCAGATCTAGCAACCAAAGGCTAAGGGGGGGATGCAAAATAATCAATGCAACATGGAAATGTGAAGCAAGAAGGAAGAATTTTAAGAGGCTTGCCCTTCACGTTATGCATAAGTATTAAATTATTAATGTGAAGTGCAAGGCAAGAAAGCTTGGGGTTAAAATGCTAAAGCTCCACCCTTCACACACCTCTGCATTATGACAAAGAACAAAACTATACACAAAACCTTAAGAAGGAAGTTGAGGCCCACTCTTGGCCACAATGGCCAATACATGGGAAGAAGTCAAAGGATAACACATGGGATATCCATTGAATCATAGAGAGGCACATGTCACCACAAAGATACTTGTTTCCCCCTTCTCGGCCATGTTGGAAAAGGGCAATTACAACTCAAGCCATTTTGTAATTTGTAACTATTTATTGGAGGGATTGGGCATTGGGATAGAATGTTGAAGGAGCTCGAATATAGGCTATAAGACAACATCAACAAGAAGCAAAAGAGTTCGCCTTTTGTTGGAGATTAAAAGGCTATTGGTGAGAAGACTCAAGAAGACGAATTCCTTTCCATGGGTCACAACAACACCAAATTTGCAAAGAATCGCAACAAAGAAGAGACTGCACCAATCTAATAGCAACAACATTTGGTTTGTGGAAGTAGATCATAGCAAGGGAAGGATTTTGCTTGTTAGAGATTGAGTTTTGGACAAAAGCATAACTCCATGCACCTTTTGTAATCTATGATTGCTTGAGATTAATAAAAATCTAAGCAGAAGCCATTTCAATGTTGGAGTTTTCCCAAGTTGGGTTTCTCCAAGGTAAATTCTCTATGCATTATTGTGGTTTGAAAGATATACAACATTTTTTTTCCTTGCATAGGCATGGATTAATAAAAAGACATAGAGGATCTGTATTGGTAAATTGCAAGAATCATAGGTTGTGCTATTATAGATAGGTGGCAAAAGATAACATAGGAAGTATAGAAGATACAGGAGAGAATATTTGCTATTCTGGGACAGATATACAGTATAAAATCAAGGATGGTGAGATGGATCCTCCAGTAAAAAATCAAGGATTCCAAGAAAAGATGAAGCATAACGTTTGATATGATGTATGAGATGAAAGCGCACATGCAGAAAAACAAATATGTTACAAAGAAGAAGAAAGCATACAGCAAGCAGGCCACAACAGTCAATTGCAAGTTGCAACATATCCAAAGTGGCAAAGATCAAGGTCAACTTCTCACTACAGGTGGGTCAAGACTCAACAACTCAACGTTTCATGGATCTAGCAGAGATAGCAGACCAGAACTTGGGGCTCTAACCCCATCTGCGTACAAGTCCTCTAATCATGGTAGTGAATTCCCTTTCGGTGTCTCACCGTAAATAGAAGGAAAAATTTTATGCATATTTTCAATGTTAAAACTATTTTTTTAGTACTACGCTTATCTGTCTATAATCTTCTAAAGTAAGAAGAGATGGGGACTTGGTTTGGAAGTTGAGCCCTACGCTGACTTAATTCTAACATTTCTACTCAATTCTATCATGTATGAGGGTAAGGGATTGGAAATTGGAATTGAATCAAGCACATCAACCTCTCTATGTACCTTGATGTTGGTGGTGTTGATGCCTAATTGTTGAAGTTGATTGAACTTCTCTGTCATGACCTTTATAAAAATTTACCCTTCAATCAAGAAAAATCACTTATTAAGCATTGGAAGGTTTTTCTACCTAAATGTTCCACTCCATGCCCTAGCATATGTCATTACTCCTTNCACCTAGGGTGGAGTTAGAAGAAAACCACACATAGATCCAGAGGTGCAGAATGGGTATATGCTTGCATTAGACAAGTTGGTCCCTGATAGGAGTGTGCTCAAGTAGGAAGTGAATTTTTGAGCAAATACATCGATGAACATGGAGTCTTTGGTAACCTACATACAACCAAAGATCTAGATGAGTTGAGTCCTATCAAATAGTGAAACGTGTATTGCTTCTCTATTGCATATCTGCATAAATTGGTGGTGAGGGTGCCTTCATAGGTTGTTAACATTCCTTGTGTGGAGAGGTGTTGGAGCACCTACAACTTCATCCAAAATATGAGAAGAAACAATTTGAATGTAGATCGAGCAGAAAGTTTGGTTTATGTGCATTACAAATTGACATTGTTGTCCCATTATTGTGATGCGGCCAAGAATGATAGAACATATGACTTGGGACAACAATCCATAGGAGGCTGATTTGGAGGATGGAGCCATAGCAATTGAGTGATTGAGGGTTGAACTTTTGGGTGATCGGGATGGTGATCAAATTCATACAATGAAGATGCCTCACCCGCAATCACTAGTAGGTTTTCAAATGTACGACCTTTGCCTTTATCTTACAAGGCTTTGGTAATGAATATGATGCTCTGTTTCATTTCATGGTTGACGTTATCTCTTAGAGTTTGTTGATTGCAAATATTATATGTTTAAACTTGAAGGTTGATGTTGTAAATGATTGATCATTTGATGACAATGATATAACTTATAGCTCCAAGATGATTGATGTTATGTGTGTACTAAACGATTATATCTATGCTTCCATGTTTTATATAGCTAATTTGGCATTCTACATGTTTTTTTAAATATAAGCATCAAAATATATTAAAATATGTATTATATAAAAAAACGCTCCCAAAACAGACGCTTTTCAAAATTTCACATTTCACTCCCGCTCCCCACTCCTAACAGCAGAGGTTGAGCTCCGAGAACTTAATTAAACCCCCCCTGTTATCTTGAAGCATGCTCATGCAAAGTATTTCCATCTGTAGATCAATACAGAACATTTTAATGACCTAGAAAAAACACACACACATACTCCAAGGAACTGCACCACAGATTGCAAAACATCCTTTTCAGAAGCCAGGTCTAAAGCATATTTATTCTGCCAAAACTACCTAGGATTTGCACCTGGCCTCGTACTTTGAAACCCATGCCATCTAGGCAGGGCAGACTATAAGAGAATGGAACCCTAGTGAGTAGATTAACTCTACTCTATCTCACCAGTGATCCCATGCAAACAAATTATTTTTCTTCTCAACTGAATTTCCCTAAACGTACTAAGAAGATGGACTATAATCCTAAGAAAAGTAGCTTCGAGGACACATAACTTAGTAAATTATTGCTACTGACACATACTGATCATCAAATGGTTCTATGAATTGCTTTTCGAAACTCAAATTTAGGTGTAATTCGAAATGAAAAAGTCATATATCCGGTTAGCATCCCACATAATTGTTCTTTTCATATAAAACATCCAACTTGACTACCCAAAACCACATATTACAAAATAGGAGGATTCAAACTACTGATGCCAATTACATCAGCAGGCACCTAATTGCATCGATAGTGGTTCCATTTTGTATAAAGAGTCTTAATAAATGGGGGTTATATTCTCTTCGTTTCCAAAAAGATCCCAAATCAAAAGTCTATAGGCCAACCTGGCCGCTCATTTTTTCCTGTGCTATTTCAGAAGGCCTGCCATCTCTTCAAACCCACTGATATATCCATAAAAACAGAAACCACGCAGGCAATTCATACCAGAGATCCCAAATTGGAGACATATGGCCACAACACACGAAGCTAAATTTTATAAGAAAAAAGAAAGACAATGAAAGAAAACCCCTTTGCAGTGGTAGGAACCTATTTTATTTTCAGCCTGAAACCCATGAATTAGGAGAGAGGGGAGAATTTATAAAAAAAATTAAAAAATGAAACAAAGTGTTGAATAGGTATATGTACCTTATCTGTGCGGGCAATTCCTGGAGGAAGCGGACGACCCATCGATGCAATCCGTAATATCGATGATGATTATATTAATATTATCTTTCAACGAACGGGAGGAAATAGACCGAGGAAAAGAAAGAATAAGTATAAGTGCAAATTGCTCGCTGAGCTAAAATCAGATCAATTGAATTCCCGCAGACAGTAAGCAGAAGAATGAGATGAGTCTATCTCCAGCGACTCATCTCATCAAAACCCCATTGCCCAGAGAGTCCTCCTTCTCTTTCTTCTTTGTGTATTTTATATTCGATGTTCACACGTATGTATGTATACGCGTGTATATATACATATTAATGAATATACTCGTGACTCTTTCACCTCCTATTATTTTAGAGTTATCTTTCTACTTTTCCGCCGCTGCCGCTATACATGCCATGATCCCCTAAGAACGTGACGAGGCCCTTGTGGCGAGATGCCAGTTCTCAATCGTGGATTTGGTGGGCTTAATTTGCTTTCTCCACTTCCCCTTTATTTAAATATTCTGAACATGAGAAAGGGCGTGGATTCAACTTGGGCCATTATAATTCAAAGGATTGGAATGGCCAGTCACATTATTTTTTCCTTTATTTTCTTAGTGGTAGGTGATTTGATTTTGAATTTGGTAGAGTCTAATGATTATGTCAATGTGACACATATGTATCAAATAAGTATTTTGATTAATGGCATTTTAATTTAGATTTTCGATATTTAGATATTAGATATTTATATTTACATTTTAGTTTGTGCATGAAAAGTTTGCATGGTTGGAATTTATGTAATCATAATTATGTTAATAAGATTATTAAGCTTTAATTTTTTATAATTTCCTTTTCTTTTGACTTTATAGTTAATTTTTAATGATCCTCAAATATGGAGAATTTATGGTTTTTCTAAATCCACAAAATTAAGATCCTCTCAGATCCATTGTAATGGTCATCAATTTCTCAATCTATGCTTTTGCAAGTTTCCTTTTCAACAAACTCTAACCCTTTGTAGGTTAAACCCTTTTTTTTATTGAGAACTTTTCAAGTTTTATCCGGAAAATTAATGGTTTCCATCTTGAGAAGCATGATATTCATGTTAGTTTCAATGTTGTCTCCCTTTTCACAAAAAAATCCCATCACAGAAGCCCTTCATGTTGTCTCCATCCACATTGACCTTGATCTTACCAACTTTATCGTTTTGTTTCTAATCCACCTTTTTTAGTTTCCAATGAAATTTCTATGAGCGAACTAAAGTTTCGGCCATGGAGTGCCCCCTCTCCCCTGTCATTGCAACCTTTTCAAGAAACATTTTGAGGAACAAGCCCTTGGTAGTTTCCACATAAAACCAAAATGCTAGAAACATTATGTGGATGACACTTTGTCATCTAGTCTCATGGTCGATATTCCTTAGATATTTTCCTTGCTTGCCTAAAGAACCTTTCCAAACACATCCAATTTACCATGGAAATTCAAGAAAACATTTGCCTTTCTTTTTTTATGTCCTCTCTTTTTGGCAGTGTTGCTAGTACAAAAGGTTTTCACCTTGAAGATTATGAAGAGAGAGTTCAAAGTATAGAAGGAAGTAGTGATCGTGATTCATGTTTCTTCAAGTTCATTAGTGGTCAATTATTTGACCAAGCCCCTAACAAAGGGGATATTCCAAATAAAGAGGGAGTATCTTGCGTTTGGATGAAAAAATGCTCCTAGATAAGAGGAAGTGTTGGATCTTTAGTGCCTTAGATAGTGTGTGGAAGAATGTAATTAATGTCAAACAACAAGCATAAACGACCTAGTTGCACATAGAGAAGGTGCCTATGATAGATGTGCAAGCATGTACCGCAACAAGGTGACCCTCACCTTTCAGCAGTTATGTACAATAGTAATGAGGGAAAAGGAGCATTTACGAAGAGAGAGAGAGAGGGTGTATGTGCGCCAAAAGCATGCACGGACCATCCTCAATTTAGTTTCAATTTAAATGCCTTTTATATCTAGCAATTCAGTTTTATTTATGTTTTTGTTTTAGTTGAAATTTGCATACATTCATTTTCTAATTTAAGTTTGCATGCATTAGTTAGGTAAGGCACATCTATCTTAACTCAATTTAGTGAAGTGCATGTAGCCTTTCAGTTAAGGCACATAGCTCAAGGATGGTGTATGCTTGCATGCCTCAAATCATCTCCAATTAGGGCATCGGTGTGCATGTGTCCAAATTCATTGTACCTACTCTTATTCTCAATCCATAAAAGACAAGGCATAGGTATAGGTTTATTAATTCAATTTTCAAAGTAGGAAGCAATTGGTGAAGGTAGAGTTTGAAACTTTTAATGTAATTCATGTTTTCAAAATGATCAAATCGTGATGTGATTTGAGTTTCAAATTTGTGTGCTTGTTTATACTTTCTTAAGCTTGATGTATTTCGATTCCTAGTAAAAATCATATTGCAATGTTGATAGGGATTTCATTTTTTCTCAATAGATAGGTTAGAACTCAACCTAAAATTGTTATCATGTGTTGAGGAATGTTAACAGGATGGCCTATAGAATTCCATGCTACAATTTTCAATCTACTTTGGCCTATAGTATTCCAATCTACAATTTTCATGCTTCCCTGTTATTCTGTTGTTGTTTTTCAAATCCCCAACTCTAGCTCTTCCATTCTATATAATCACACACTTGCCCTCCTAAAATGCCTCTTTGACTTTTACCCATTTGATCCACCTTTCTTCTTGCTAATTTGGCTCCATGATATTCCCTTTACCTATACTCACTTTGGCTTGTACGTCCATGAAAATGGTGATGTTGCAAGAGATGTCAGTAACTTGTGCTTCCAACTTTTAAAAAATATCTTCTAACTCATCCTATGGATTGTTATTAATGTTGGCATCCACTATGTATAACATTTTGAAATTTCTTCCTTGCACCACTTCCTAGATCCTATAACATCACAACAAAACCCCAATGAAAACTACTCAAATAAAAATATGATATGTCAATTGTCGTGGATATAACATTGGAAACAATTCACTATGGATTGGAACTAAAATATGCTAGCTTATTGTTGAAATAAATTGAAGTTGAAATGAAAGTAGTAAGCAAATAATACGCCATTTGCACAATGAATATAAGATGTACCATGGGAAAACCAAATACGAGTAAAACACAACTATAAGGTGAGGCCTATGCTATGCTACTTTGCTCTCAACTATGAAATGCAAATATAAAGAAAAGGGCACTTGTTATGGAGTTACCATGGAAAATGTGCCCAATTACCTCGATTTTGCTCTAAAATCCCACTCTCAAATGCTTTGCTTAAATATGGAACAATGGCAAAACAAATAGAATGGAACCCCTTCTTTTCATAGTTGTATAATATTAAACATAACTTCATAGTTGTTAAGGTTAGGGTTAGGTAAGGGTTCTTGCATGATTCAAACCCCGATTATTGTCATGGTTTTGTGTTAGCTGAAAATACACACCTCCTGCGGACAGGAGTTGTTTCCCTATATCTGAATGGTTCAGGTTTAGAACAAAACACAAACACCAAATCTTAAACTTCCCCTAGATCTGGTTAATTACTTGAATGAAATGCCATGATACTTCTCTCAAAGGTTGTCCCCGCTATCCTTGAAGCTTTCTCCTCTGATACTGCTGAAGAATCTGTAAAAGATGGAAGACAACAAGAAAAACATGATAGCATACAATAAAATCATCTATATCTATGCTCGTGACCAAGGAATCAAGCAATATATACAAATGATAAAGTAAATATGGGAAAGAAAAGACATTTTTTTATTAAGAAATGATTGGAAAGACTACAACCTTTATGCCTTGGTGTTGAGAGTTCTTTCCAATGGCTCCTTGCCTCTAACTTCCCCTTGCCTCTAATAGCTCAAGAATTATTTTGACAGAGTTTGGGTGTTCAACACAATTCTTCCTCCTTTCTACCATGGGGAATAAGCCAGTATTTAAATGTGTGGGAGGATAGGAATGGTTGAGGATCTCATGGGTGAGGTGGAGATAAGATCCAAAAAGGGAGGATCTTGAGCTCCAGGTGGTCCTAAACCATAGGGATGAGGCTCCATGAAGGAAAGCTTCGAGAATCCTCTCGAAGCTTCTCTTTTTTCCTTGAAAACTCGAGCACTGCTCCTTTAATGAAGCAAACATGCGGTGTTAAGGGGGTAACGCTTCTTGCAGTAAGGATAGAGGCGGTGGCACCACTCTTTGCTCATGTATTAGGAGCGTTGCTGACTTAGGTAACACTTTTTGTCAATGGGGAAACAACGTTACCAACTCAAAACAGGGAAAAATTGCAAGGGGATAATTTCTTCCTTCATGTCTCTAGGGAAAACTTTGAGGGATTGGAGCCGACAAGGGAATACCTATCTCATAGCATGAGGGTGACGAGATTTAGGTGTAACAAAATTCCCTTCAAAGTATGATGGCTAGAGAGAAACGATATGCATAATACTTTGAAAAAATAAGGTATAGTATCGAGGCAAAGGTCTAAAGGTCGAAAGTTCTCAAGCATGACAAAATTTCTGCAACACCTTTTACATTTTGATACATGTCCCAAATGACTCACAACATGGATGCCGACCAATACAACGTAGATCCATGTGAGATACAAAACATCATGGCTACTAAAATACAATGTAGATCCATGCGAAGAAGACTCAAATTTGGACATACCTACCATACATACAATGTAGATCTATGCCATACAGACACAAATATAAGCACAACCACGAACATACAATGTGGATCCATGCTAGGACTCATACACAATACTCCATCACAACCTCAGAAAAGCAATGAGCGCTTAACAAATACCTAGGGTCTTCGTCTTGACTTCCACAAAGTATGATTCTATCCATGTGATTACAATGTCTTGATGTCGACCATGGTAGAAACCACTTGATTACCAGTCAATGATGAGAACCATCAACAAGTGCGAGGGAAATCACTATTAATGTCAATGATTCCCAAGGTACCCTAGTACAATCTCATAAATGTGAATAGATGATTTGATGTCAAACACTCAGTCGAATCTTTCTATCAAAGGTCAATGATGTGAACCTATGTCAAGAGTGAGAGAATTTGTCATTAAGGCATATAGATCTCAAGGTACTAATTTGTTTTCTAAGACTAATTCCTGAATGATGATCTGAAGTCGATAGGAATAGTCCCGTCGAAGGAGGGACATGATGAATTCCACATCGACGACATGAAACTTGGAACAAAGTTTTGGAATTTTGAGTATGATGTAACCATAGGACTGACTTAAAAGTAACTGACACAAAAAGTTGTTTTGACTACAGGTGTAAAATGTCAACATGACTTCCCTTTGAACATCGGGCGGCACGACCAAAGACTTGGCAGCATTGACTTAACGAGGCGAAACACAATGCAACAATGGACAATGCATTCTTTGAAAAACTCAAAGGAGTGACATGTCTCATGAAAGTGGATCAACTCGAAAACAAGCCGAATACCCAATTGACTGAATGAAATGCAGACAAGTGCCATGTTCAAAGGTGACTAATAACTGTCATTTATTACAAATGAAATGTATTTCCCTCCTCTTAATTTCCCCATCATGATTGATGAGTGCCTCTTTGCTTTTTAACGAGCTGGAAAAGGGTAACAAACGCTCAATATAGCTCATCCTTCGGACGAGTCCAATCTCATATGTTTTACGAACCTGAGAAAAAGTAGGGGTTTGTTCCCAAAAGAGGGTCTTTCAATGTTTGATTTAACGAGTCCAATGAAAGAAAACTTATTTGTCGTTTCATGTTTAGAGAGTCTGAAATGACTAAGAAGACTCCATAATGGAAATTTTCGTAAATTTATTCTTTGAGGCCCGAAAAAAAGTATAAAATAATACCTTAGAGAACTCTTCCAGTCATGGTTGGTTGGAGTGTACCTTTTTCGTAAGTAGTGCCCCCTGGTTCGAAAAAGGGGTAAACTATCCCCAGTGGAGTCGCCACTTTTGTTAGCTAAAAATACGCACCTCCTGCGGACAGGAGCTGTTTCCCTAGATCTGAATGGTTCAAGTCTAGAACAAAACACAAACACCAAATGTTAAACTTCCCCTATATCTGGTTAATTACTTGAATGAAATGCCATGATACTTCTCTTAAAGGTTGTCCTCGCTATCCTTGAAGCTTTCTCCTCTGATACTACAGAATAATCTGTAAAAGATGGAAGACAACAAGAAAAACATGATAGCATACAATATAATCTTTGCTCGTGACCAAGGAATCAAGCAATATATACAAATGATACAGTAATTATGGGAAAGAAAAGACATTTTTTATTAAGAAATGATTGGAGAGACTACAACCTTTATGCCTTGGTGTTGAGAGTTCCTTCCAATGGCTCCTTGCCTCCAATAGCTCAAGAATTATTTTGATAGAGTTTGGGTGTTCAACACAATTCTTCCTCCTTTCTCCCATGGCGAATGAGTCGGTATTTAAAGGTATGGCAAGATAGGAGTGGTTGAGGATCTCATGGGTGAGGTGGATATAAGATCCAAAAAGGGAGGATATCGAGCTCCAGGTGGTCCTAAACCATAGGTATGAGGCTCCACGAAGGCAAGCTTCGAGAATCCTCTCAAAGCTTCTCTTTTTGCCTTGAAAACTCGAGCACCGCTCCTTTAATGAAGCAAACAAGCGATGTTAAGGGGGTAACGCTTCTTGCAGTAACGATAGAGGCGCTTGCACCACTCATTGCTCATGTAGCAGGAGCATTGTTGACTTAGGTAACACTTGTTTTCAATGGGGAAAGAGCGTTACCAACTCAAAACAGGGAAAAATTGCAAGGGGATAATTTCTTCCTTCATTTATCTAGGGAAAACTTTGAGGGATTGGAGTAGATAAGGGAATACCTATCTCATATCATGAGGGTGACGAGATTTAGGTGTAACATTTTGGACCCTTTAGAATGTTCTTGAAAGTCCACACATGACTAGCTCCACATGTGTGAGTAATGGAATCTGACATGGCATCCACTTGATACCATGGTGGTGAATAGGATAGGTCAATTTGCAGGATGCTTGACATTTGCACACGAACACCAATTAAGGTGAATTTTCTATCTTGGAGAGATATCGATGTCTAGAAAAGCATCTAGAGACAGTGAGATATGATTGTGAAGTTTTGACAAATATAAATAAATAATACACCATCCACACAATGAACATAAGACGTACCACATGGGGGCCTCCCTCCCTCAAGGCTATTTTAGTCTGAACGGACAAGCTCCTTACCTCAAATTTATCCCCTAATGGCTTTTTGGGGTTATTGTTTCCTTCCTCATGGCATGTGGTCTTCCCACTTTCCATTTCTTGAAGTGTTTTTTGTTCCTCCTTCAGGCCTACTCAACGTTCTCCTCCTCCATTCACCTTATCCCTCCAACTTTTTTCATTCCATACCCCCTTCCCCTTATCCCTCCATCTTATCCTTATCCCCTTCCCTTTTTCACTCCACACGCCCTTCCCTCATCCCTCCTTTCACCCTTCCCCCTCAATCTTTTTCATTCCATTCCGCCTCGTGCCCTCCTTCCACAGCTGGCTCCCACCTTGTGCCTCTTCCCGAAGGGTCTCCTCACTTCATGTGTTGTCCTGCCTCTTCACACACTCCTGCCGTGTGGACATCACTCAGCCTACACCTCTCCTCGGACAATGTAGGATTTATGGCTCACCTCCCCCGGGTTAATTGGCCCCTCCTCTCGCACGCTCCAGGTCTTATTGCTCCCTACATTATAATGTCTTCTTTCCAAAGCTGCTTGCAAACTCATTTCTCTCCTGGTCTCGGCTCTATCCGTTATGTGATTTCCCCGGAGCGCATCCTCTTGGATGTCATAGCAGGTGTAGACGAAGGGTGGCTGCAGGAAATTCCATGGGAAGCTATCCCTCTCACCAGGACTTTCGTGAAAGAAAGGCTCGCACTTCGTTGTGGTTTGCAAGCATTGATTCCGACCCTAGCCTCCCTTCCGACGCTCAGTCCCCCATTGCTGAGGAAAACTCGATTTTGGGCTGTCACTACTCAGGGTGGAAGGAAGGTGCAGTGGGAACTTTATCCTGCCGAAGCAAGACCGAGCGAGACACCCTCCAACAGGAGCTAAAAACTCTCAAATATATTCTCAGTGGTCTCTCCGTTGAGAATCAGGCTTGTGTGATTACAGGTTCAGTCCATGTTCTTCATAGCAATTTCACCCGTATCGATATTTCTCCTGAACAAGGCAGAATGTCTCAGGCTAATGAAAATGCAGGCATTATGGCTTTGAAGAAGAATCTCAGGTGTCTCTACGAGATGATGGCCATAGGCATAATGGATAGTAAAGAAATAGCTCGGGAGGTCAAGAGCATGGGGGAAGTGGTAAGTTATACATCTCTGAAAATCAGTAATCATGATGCAAGGATCGATGACAATGAGAGCAACCTTAGGGAGATGATGGGTAAGGTTGACAGAATTCAGGAAGATCTCCAGTGCCTGATTAACATGAACCAGTGTAGCAAGGCTCTCGAAACCCTAGCAGCTGTAGCGCACCCCATGGAGGAGGAATCAGTGATTCAGCCCATGAAGCCCACATGCAATCCTTAATTGGTTCTCTCTTAAAAATGTTCTTATGTTTTATTGTCTTTTACTTTGCAGGCAGTTTATAAGGGTATACACTACCCCAGACACTAGTTGTTTTGTTAACTCCCTCTGTGGAGTTCTTTGGCCATCTCCATGGACCAGTTTTGTTTTCAGCATTTTTGAACTGCAAGAACTCTCTGTTCCCACTTTTTATTTTGTAATGAATGGCTGTGCACAACCTATTTTATAAAAAACCTTTATTAGTTTTTGTTTAAAAAAAAACATAAGACGTACCACGGGAAAAAACAATATGAGAAAAAATCCACTATAAGGTGGGGCCTATGCTTTGCTCTTTTCTTCTCAATTGTGAACCGTAAATACAAAGAAAGAGGAACTCACTATGGAGTTTCCATGGACAGTGTGGCCAGTATGGCTACGACATTACCATATACTTTCTTTGTACTACTCCACAATACGCATTCCCAATTTTCTACTCAACTACGAAACAATAATAATTTAAATATAAAGGAACCCCTTCGTTTCCTATCGGCTAAATATTTAACATAGCATGATAGTCGTTTAGGATTAGGATTAGGGTTACACTATCAATATGCTTTCTCTATTCTACTCCACAATACCATTCCCAAATTCTCTACTCAACTACGAAACAATAATAATTCAAAAATAATGGAACCCCTTCTTTTCCTAGTGGCCCAATATTTAACGTAGCTTCATAGTCATATAGGGTTAGGTTTAGGGTTTTTTCACGCCTTAATGTCTAATTAATGTTAGGGTTTTGGACCCTCTAAAATGTCCTTAAAAGTCCATAAGCAACTAGCTTCACATTTGTGAGTAATGGAAGTTGACGCGACATCCACTCAATACCATGGTGGTCAATAAGATCAATTAACTTGCAAGAGGCATAATTTCCACATACAAACTCTAACTAAGGTGATTTTTGTACCATTGGAAATATATCGATGTGTAGAGTATTTTCAATAGGATAAAAGCTATGCGTGCAAATTTTTGACCCCAAAAAAGGTTGTTTAAGCCTCAAATGGGTGTTGGACCCCAAGTCACCAAAGTATGATCTACCTATAAAATAGGCATTGCAAGACAATACCTCAATCTTTCCACTCATAAAGTACTAAAATAGATGAAAAATTATATAATGATCCATTACATGTCACATGAGAAGTAACCTCCATCACCAACCTTCACATCCATATTCTAAGTCAATGATGTTGAGTGCAATGTGCATTGTAATTTTTAATGGTTTATCTTTATTTAGGGAGAAGGCGATCTTAGTCTTCCTTCCATCTTTTCAATTCCATGGTTGATGATAAAGTCAATATCCTCTCTTCAATTATATGGTCAATCCTTTTTTCTAGCGAAAAATTATGCAACGACGTTGTTACAAAACAAAAGAAACTTTTATGTCAATCGATGAATAATTGTCTTTTAAATTTGTCCAGTGTAGTTCTTGTTTCAATGGCTTGTTATTCAGAAAATTAAATAATATATTTTTGGGCCACCTGTTTAGATGTGTTATGCCAATATTTATAAGTTTGGAGAACCATTTTCTTTCTTATTTCTTCATGTGATGTTCTTCTCCGGCAATTTCTTGATCTCCTGTGGTACTAATTTTGTGAAATTTTAATGGGATTTTGCAGAGAAGTGTACGCTGACATGTGCAAGGGTCAATTGATTACTTGATGTGTAATTTCAAATAATTATCTAGATTTGTTTCCTACTTCTTTGTTATCTTGTTCTTTGACAACATCTTTATGTATATGAATCTTCTTTAGTGTCCCATATTAGTAAAACCAACAAAATAACATGTGTTGTAATATAGGGGACTACAATGCAATATAGTTATCAATTGTACGTCATAAGAAAATAACTATATATGAACTCTATCTATCTATCTACACACAAACACATGGATGAAGAGAGCACAAATAACCATAGGCCCATTAATAGGGAGTATGTATTATATTCTTCAATTGTTTTTAAAAAGATAGTTTGATACATATCTATATTCATATATAGATGGAAAGTATTTATAATTTATGTAACTACCTTGGTTAGTCAATCAACTACACCAGTTGTGATCCGAAAACAAAATCTTTGCTACTCTACGACGTTAACATGAATTGCATAAAGAGCATGAATGAAGCTCACAAATCCATAAGAAGAGAACCAAACAACATAGACAATACGCACATAAAGACAACAAGTTGATAACGGAGTTCGTACAGGATGGACTACGTCTCCGGGCCTGCTTCTCAATAGGAGGGCCGATCTATAATCTCAGCATAAGGCAAAATACATGGCAATGATACCATGATACCTTGGCGACAATGGTCAGGAAGAGAACCGCTGCCCAAAACACAACAAGACTGCTTCTAGCAACTCCGAAGCCATAAGATGGTGTAAAATGAGTATAAACACTCATACCTTCCTCCTGCAGAGCTACGCAATCTCCCTTCTCTCCTTTAGCTGCAAAGTCTCCACTCCAAAGCATGAGTGGCAAATGGCAACTAAGGGGGCTTATATAGCCATGACTTGCCCCTCTTCACATTTTCCTCATGTTCTCTTTGGTTACAACAAATTTTCCAAGATTGGCATCTTGTTTCAACTCCTCAAGTTTTGGTTGGGTTCACTTAAAGCTCCTTTTATCATGTAGTTGACATAATTAACAACTATGCCAACCACATACCCAAGTATGGCATTAATAAAATATGGTTGCAAAACTACCCAACCGAACTATGTATAAAACCCAAAAAATTGTTATAACCGAGAAACAATTCTCAACCCACTTTTAACCCAAACTCCATAGTTTATAATTCGACATGTGCTAAATAGAGCGCGGGCTCTCGTGCTGGTCGGAGCTCCCGGTCACGCTGGAGGAAGAACCAGGGTCGGGGCTCGAAATGCCACTGCACTTTAAATAAATTTATTTCCATGCCTTATACAAGGAACACCTTGTGGGCTAACGGTAAGGCGGAGCACTATGTAGGAGAGGTCACGGGGTCGAACCCCGTGGAGGCCAATCTTCCTACTAAACTTTTAACCAATCATCAGGTGCCATGTGGCGAAATATTACTGGGCCAACACCCCTTTTAACCAATCATCAGGTGCCATGTGGCGAAATATTACTGGGCCAACACCCCTTTTAACCAATCATCAGGTGCCATGTGGCGAAATATTACTGGGCCAACACCCCTTCCGTACAGACACGTGTTCCCTCTGGACTGGACCGTACAATTGAATGGGTTGACACGTCATTCGTCTGTACATGCCACATGTCATCCTCCCATTGGTCCATACACATGCCACGTCATCATGTTTGTATAGTACGGATTCCATGTGTCACCCTGTCAGTGGTGCCACGTGGCACCTCTTTTTGCCAATTTTGCCTATTGACCTCATAGAACAGAACGCGATAACTTTCTCATACGGAGTCCGTTTGAGGTGAAATGAACGCCGTTGGAATCGTGTCGACGAGCCCTTCGATCTGGCGCTAGTTTTGCTGAGATTGGAGGAATTTGAAAATTTGACCTTCCTAGATCCTCCTAGATCAAGTTGTTTGATCATATTATACATTTAGTATATCTCTACTTAGTTGACTAAGGCTCTTGCAATGAAACATATACAATACTTGCACATTATATATATTAAGGCCGACACAAGGAATTTGCACCTCTTCAAATTTAACCATTCAAACTTAGGTTAGTTCACTGGTTCACTTTAAGAACTTATTATTATTATTGTGAAATGGAATATTGATTTCACTAACAAATTGTGCTTAATAAGTATTAATAATCCAAATTAAATGCATCACCCCAACATTACGTCACGAGTAATCATAACATAGTAAATAAATAGAAGGGAGTCTCCTCCATGTATACATTAACAACACACATAAAAATTAATATCGACATATGTGAATAGAATCAAAACACATGTAGTATCACAATGATGATTCAACTTTGTCACTATCATCTAGTTGTATGCCATGTCACCCGATGTTCCAAGTAAAAAAAAGGCTAATATCATAGATGCATAAACCTCATAATCAATGCTAATATGTTAACTATGAATGAATACTTAAGAAGTTGGACCCATGAGGTACCTAAATAGATGAAGTACAAGATAGTGAAGTCATGAGATTGAACTTTGGCTTACAATATCTTTCAAGTTTGGGCTAGAAATTTTGAAATAAGTGATTTTTAATTGATTTCTAAAAGAAGGATTGCAACTCTTTACAATCAAGGTCATTTACCACTTTTGGGTTTAACACATCTCAAATCCATAGGGTAAGTTTTTTATATGAAGCGATTGAAGTAGTATTTCAAGTGTCATTGAAAGATGTGATGATCACAGTGAAATGCAACTACTTTTTTTTCGTAAGTAAGCATAACATTATATTAATAAATAGAAACAATACATATCACAAATTACATACAGTTGACCATGGGCACCCAAATATTGGACCAAAAATGCCCATATCTTGATAAGAACCAGAAACAACCATATCTATTACCCTTCCTACACAAATCCATCATTCCCCCCCTTAAATTTTCCAATACATCAAGCCGAAAAATTACTCTTCCAAAAACAAAACCCTGATAGCAAAGATACAACTGAAGGACATTGATCCTATACTCCAGACACATTACATAACACAATACTCAAAAGAGAAAGATAGAACTAGACCCAAAAACAACAAGGCATATACCTCGTAATGCGCAACTGGGAAACCTAAGAGGGAAGTAGGTGGCCCAAACAAACAACTCCTAGCCGATGACATAGGAAACTCCTGAAAATAGATCCCAAATTCCTTAGCAATGAAATTTATCTTTAAGTGCATCACCCTAGATTTATAATAATGATCCTTCTAGTTTTGTACCAGGACATCTACACCATCCTCCAATTTCCTCTCTCATATGGCATGCCCCATCATATTCTTCATAACCCAATAGAGGGCCACAATTTGCTCATACAGCCCCAATCGGGTCGCATTGTTCCTGGGGTCTATGACCAAATATTCCATCACCTTAGCCTCTTATTGCAGCTTATATTCATCCAAATATGCCCACATATAAACTTCCAACACTTACCATTCATTTTGGGCATCACAAGGGAGCCCTAATTTGAAGAAATGAGCTTACATGGCATCTTGATCTAGAAGGATCTCCCATTTTATTGATATTTTTCTTCTTCAATTTCTTAAGGGGAGGTTATAGTTGCATAGTGCTCGTCGAGAGCTTTCTAATGATACTAATTTTGTCAAATTCAAACTTCAAATGACTAAGTTACAACACTTTGAAATTTTGGCATCGGAGTAGCTGAGCGTAGGGAGTCGGCGTGGTTAAGTTGGAAGTTTGTTGGAAATGTCGACCATCGACCCCCAACATTGGGCAGTCGAGAGTGAAACATTGGCATGTTTACACGGCATTGTTGTGTTGTTTGACCCGACTTCCAACTCTCGAATGTAAAAAACAGTGGAAAAGTCAGGAGTCGAGGCTCAACAACATTTTTTGTTGCAGATCCGACATCATCGACTGCTGACCCCTGACATCGGCTAGTCGGAGTTGGCAACCTTTCAGTTCAGCATCAGATAGTTGGTATAGGAAAAGTCAGCATAGAGTTAGTCAAGGTGTTAAAGATCGATGGTCCAGATTGATCAACAACATATTTGATCAATTGTTTCAGTTTAATCTGGATATTTCAACTATGGGTTTTGTTTTTCGTATTTGCAGAGAAGTTTGGATTTGATCCACTATTCTTGCCATTTTATGCTTGATTTGGGTATGAATTATTATCCTTCAAGTTATCTTGGATATTGAGATTGATTTTGTTCAAAGTTGGGCACTTTATCCATGAATCTCTATTGGTCAATTCCTTTTATTTAATAGTTGTGAATAAGGTTGGTAAGAAGACGTAGTCAAAGGAGAGGACAAGCAGAATGAGCAAATCATATAGAGAGATAGAGAGAGCATTGGTTAGACCTTCATTTAGATTGTGGATGGGTTGTGGTTCCCATGATTGAGGATGTTGTGTTGCACATGAACACTTGAGGTATCGCATGGGGTAAATTGCAGTTCTTAAGCATAACCTTGTCTCTGTAAATTCTTAATTTCATTCTAACATTTGCATTTGAAGAATTAATAAGATCGGTTGCACTGGAAATGGACCCAAAGACGTAGGAATTTTGACAAACTTTGTTATCAATTTATTGTCTTCAATTTTGTGTTTGTAATTATTTGTTGAAGTGTTGTCCTTAAACTTGTTACGTCCTATTACTTCAAAATTTGGCACAATTCACATTTTAATTTTTTGCTTGGTTAACTATAAACATCGTAGTGTTTTTGGATCAAATGGTATCAGAGCTCATGTTAACCCAAGAACTGTGAGTCTGTGAATGCTAATTAGGGTGAAGCTTCATGATGGTAAAGGAGAACTTGAGTCGTTTAATCCATAAATTGGACATGAGAATTGAACCAAGAAAATGGTGAATGAGGACTATGAGGTAGAGTATGAGAAGGATTTATGTAAAGCTTTCTATAAGATGGCTGACATGTAGAGAAGTTGTTTGCATATTATCAAAAAAGAGTGGAGAAGAATATAATGAAGCAGATAAAGACAGCAGGGAGTACTTCTAAAAATAAAATTAATGGAGGAGATCATCCTCGTACTCCCCCTTCTCCATCGTCTTGACTCTTCATCATCATTGTCTTCTCCTAATAAATATTCTTCCATTACTTCATCAAATGCAGATAAAAAGAACTCCAATAATAGTTATATGAAGACCCCATTTTCGAATCTTGACATCAAGTATAATTTACCTATGTTTAATGGAGAAAATTATGCCGAAGAAATGGATGATTGGCTTAGGAAAATGGAAGTTTATTGCAAAATCCAGAAGTTGTCAGGAGATGAAGCCAAAATTCAGTTGGACTCATTACGACTTGGAGGCACTGCTCTTGTATGGTGGGAGAGAAAAATTCAGGAGGACTTGCTTACTAAAGGTAAGGTGTTTTCCTCATGGTATGATTTTGTTGTTTTATCCACTTGGGTATATGCAACAGACTGTGATGAATTGGCAAATATTTAGACAGGGAAAAGGACAGAGTGTTCAAGATCACACTCAAGAGTTTAGGAAAATGGTTTTAGTATTGGGTATTCCTCTCTATACCCAGAAAATCCTTCTTAATATATAGGTGGTTTATGTGGCTACTTAAGGCATTCAACTTTGATGTTTAATCCTAACAATTTGGATGAAGTATGCATATAGGCCACCGATATTGAATCTAAGGGGAAGATTTATGTTGATAGTTATTCCATGTAGCCTACCAAGCCAAAAGGAAGCAAGTTCAAAGTCAAGGGGAAAGGAAAGAAGAAAGCCACCATTAAGAAGGAAGGTGAGAAGGCCACATGTTCCCATTGTAAAAAGGGACATGATGTTTCATAATGTTGTAAGATACATCCAAAATTAAGACCAAAGAAGTATGGAGGGTACAAGGATAAAGGCAAAGCAAAGAATGTTGTTGTAGCGTTGCAGGATGTGGGATCAGACTTTGGTGATGAGTCTAAGGTTTTAGTTGTTGGAATCCAAGGTAAGGATGAAGGTATATCTCTTTCTCAACATTCAAGCACAAGTGCAAATGTACATTCATCTCCTAGTCAGGATGAAAATAAAAGAGGTGAACTCTATCATGTTAGAGTCATTACAAAACATACAAAAGTAGATATGTTATTTGATAGTGGATCTCAAGTCAATTCAGTTTATGAAGAAGTGGTAAAGAAACTAGGTTTAGCTACTATACTTTCATGAAAAAACATATCCACTAGGATGGGTTACTAAAAATGCACAATTACAAGTAACTAAAAAGTGCATTTTAAAGTTTGCAATTTCTGATAAGTTTAAGGATGAGGTAGAGCTTGATGTAGTATCATTGGATATATGTGGCATTGTACTTGATAGCTCTTATTTGTATGATCGTAAGGCTATATTCTATAGGGAGAAAAATCAATATCATATTTTCAAATGCGGTATTGAATATGGTATACATGCACATCAGATGAAAACAAGCATGTCACTAATCTTTATAGGTCAAATGAAAATGTTAGTGAATGTTAGCAAGAATTTTGTGTTGATGACGATTAAGGTCAAATAGAATAATGATGATGCATCCAAAGCCTTTGTAGGGAGCGATCCAAAGCATAAATTTGAAATGTTTAAAACAATTTTTAAAGATGATGAAGTATTTCAGGAACCAACATGATTACCACCCTAAAGAGGGATTCAACATGAAATCCACCTGTAGCAAGATGTGCCACTTCCAAACATTGGCATGTACCAGATGTCTGTGATGCAGAGTGAGGAGATCAAGAAGTAGATTCAGGATTTGGTTGGAAGAGGAATTATCTGACCTAACACTTCACCACACGGTTCACTAACTGTGTTGCTGGTAAAGAAGGATAGATCTTGGAGAATGTACATAGACTACTAGGATTTGATTAAGATCACGATAAAGAACATGTATCCACTTCCATGTATTGATGATCTGCTTGATTACTTAAAGCATTCAATTTATTTTTCTAAGTTAGACTTACATAACGAGTACCATCAAATTATAATTTTTGAAGATGATATATGGAACACTACTTTCAAGACAAAACATGGGTTGTCCGAGTGGTTGGTTATGCCTTTTGGGTTGTGTAATGCCCCAACTACTTTTATGACAGAAATGAATGATGTATTCTAGCCCTTCATTGATGATGTTTCCATTGTCTACTTAGATGATATTCTTGTTTTTAGTCACACTTGGGAAGAGCATGTTGCTCATGTGAAACAAGTGCTTGATGTATTAAGGAGGAAAAAATGATATGTAAAGATGACAAAGTGTGAATTTGCTAAAACATATTTAGTGTACATAGGACATGTCATTGGTGGGGAGAAACTCATAGTAGACCTTTCCAAAGTTGAAGTTATTGTAAACTAGCCAAGGCCAAAAACTGTCATAGAGGTTAGGAGCTTTCTTAGTGCAGTTCAATATTAGAGATAGTTCATAGCCAGTTTTTCCTCCATTGTCGCACCATTACATTCTTTGACGAGTGTGAAGTGATATTTCTAGTGGGGAGGAAAGAAACAAAGAGCCTTTGACACTTTGAAGGAAAATATCGTCACCACACTGGTACTTGCACTGCCATATTTACAACAACCTTTTAAAATTGATACAAATGCAAGCGATTTTGTCATGGGAGTCATTCTTATGCAGAGATGCAAGTCGATCTGTTACCATTCTAATATTTTTCACTTGCAGTAAGTAACTATCCTACCTATGATAAAGAATTGTATGAGTTGGTACATAGTGTTAAAAAATGGAAACACTATCTGATGGGAAAAGAAACAATTATACACACTGATCATCGACCATTGCAACATTTGCACTCACAAACTAAGTTATATCAAAGCATACATTTTAAATGGATGGGGTTTTTAAAACAATTCCATTCAATCATTAAGTATAAGAAAGGAGCTCAAGATAAAATCGTAGATCTATTGTCAAGACCACTAATAACAACTAACGCATCTATTGTTTTACAACAAAGTCCTTTGGCTCGTGACAAGTAAATTGAAGGATATGCTAAGGATGGAGATTTTAAAGATTTGTATGAATCCTTAATGCATTGCTCTCAGACTGAAGAATTGAATTATCATGTTCATAGAATCTCATACTTTTCTTATATTTGGCCACTTTAGGGTAAGCAAGACAATAACTTAGCTTTAGAGGTATGGTTATTGGACTCAAATGAATGATACAATTTCCAAATTGGTAAAGGGGTGTATTCTATGTGCTACAAGTAGGCCCAACAATAGGAAATTGGGTTTGTACACATCACTCCTTGTACCTTCTCATCCTTGGGAAAGTGTGTCTATGGACTTTATGGGAGGGTTACCTATGTCAGGAAAGGTCATGATTACTTGTATGTGGTTGTGGATAGATTTAGTAAGATGTGCATTTTAATGCCTTGTAAGAAGCAGGTCACAACAAAGATGACTCCTCAATTGTTTTTCAGTTTGTATGGGTTCATTTTGGGTTACCCACTTCCATTGTATCTGATCGAGATTCTCGCTTTCTTGGGAAGTTTTGGTCAACTTTGTGGGAAATTATGGACACCAAGTTGAAGAACATAATTACTTTTCATCCACAAACCGATGGTTAGATCGAAGTAATCTACCGCACATTGGTACATCTACTTCGAGTTTATTGTTCCAAACATCCTAAGATTTGGGATGAACAATTGCACTATATTCAACATGCCTACAATCGTGCCTTACACTCTTCAACACAAAGACCGTCATTTGATACATGTTTTGGTTATTTTCCAAAGTCTCCTTTAGACTTTGTGTTTGGAAAAGACTTTGTGGGAAATGGACAAGTTGATGCAAACAAGGCCTTAAAGTTCATCCAATAGATCCAGTTGATTCACTAGGCAATTAAGGAACAGTTGGAAAATATCCAAGTCAAATACAAGTCTAGGCATGACCAACATCATGTGGATTATCATTTCCAGGTTGGTGATGAAGTATGGATTGATATCAACAAAGATCGACTTCCAAGTGAAGGTAAAAAACTTAAACCATTGAGGTATGGACCCTTCACAATTTTAGACAAAGTTGGTAATAATGATTTTCGGTTAGATTTGCCTCCATACATGTATATGCATTCCATTGTGAATGTGGACAATTTGAAATTGTATGAGACTCCAATGATTATGGATCAAAAGGAAAATGTCCATGTTCCATCTGTTGATGACTTTGCACCTAAATACCTTGATGAGTTACAGGAAGACATCATTCTTGATAGAAAAGTACGGACTTCACAAAGGGGAAATGTGGAATACCTTCATGTGAGTCTCAAAGGAATGCATCAAAGTAAGGCTCAATGGATTGAAATTTGAGACTGAAAGGGTGAGGGAGCTATACCCTCACTTAATTGTTGATTGATTCCAGGATTTTGGTAGTCCAAAATATTTTCAGCAGGGAGGTTTGATCTAGGAGGATCTCCCATTTGATATATCTTCATATTCTTAAATTTCTTAAGGGAAGGTTACAGTTGCACATTGCTCATCGATATTTCTTCGATGATACCAACTTTGTCAAATTCGAACTTCAAATGACTAAGTTACAACACTTTGAAGTTTTGGCATTAGAGTAGTCGTGCATCAGGAGTCAACATGGTTAGGTTGGCGGTTTGTTGGAAACAATGAATACCAACCCCCAATATTGGATATTTGGGAGGAGAAAGTCAGAAGGTTTATGTGGCATTGTTGTGTTGTTTGGGTTGACTGTCGACTCACGAATGGTTTAACAGTGGAAAAGTTAGGAGTCGGGGATCGATATAATTTTTTGTTGCAAATTTTCCATCACCTACTGTCGACCCTCGACATAAGCCGGTCGGATTCAACAACATACAGTCGGTCGCCTTGCAATTTGGCATTAGATAGTTAGCATATGAAAAGTCGACATTGGAGCCAATCGGGCCATTAAAGATTGATGGTCTAGATTGATTGATGACATATTTGATCAACGCTTCTGGTTTAATTTGGAGATATCAACTGTGGATTTGGTTTTTTCATATTTGTAGATATTTTTAGACGTGGATCTTTGAATTTGATCCACTATTCATGCCATTTTACTCCTGATTTGGGTATGGATTCTAATACTTCAGGTTATCTTGGACATTGAGATTAATTTTGTTCCAATTTAGGTACTTTATCAATGAACCTCTATCAATCAATTCCATTTATTTAACAATTGCAAACAAGGTTGGTAAGAGAGGCATGCAAAGGAGAGGACGAGCAAATCATACAGAGAGATAAAGAGAGAATTGGTTAGACTTTAATTCAAACTGTGGACGGCTTGTGATTCCCATCCTTGAGGATGTTGCATTGCACATGAACGCTTGAGGTATCACATGGGATAAATTACGGTTCTTAAGCATAATATTTTCTATATAATGATTTCATTACAACCTTTGCATTTGAAGAATTAATAAGATCGATCTCACTGAAAGTGGATACGAAGACGTAGGAATTTTTCCAAACTCCATTATCAATTTCTTGTCTTCAATTTTGTGGTTGGAATCTTCGTTGAAGTTTTCTCCTTAAGCTTGTTACGTCATGTTACTTCAGCATTTGGCACAACTCATATTTTATTTTCTTGCTTGGTTAACTATAAATATATTGTCATTTTCGGATCACAACTCACTTTTGATCGCGATTAATGCTATGGAGCTTTTTCAAATCTTTCCCCTTGGACACCTTCCTCTTCCTGGTCGCACTGCCTCCCATTGCATTACTCGTGGTGTGCATTTTGGACCTAGCACTATCTAGCCACCCACACTTCAAGAGCATAAACTCTGGTTGCAAGCAAGAAAGGCAGATCAGACAGAGAGATAGAGAGAGCATTGGTCAAACTTTCATTTAGACTATGGATGGCTTGTGGTTCCCATGCTTGAGGATATTGCGCTGCACATGAACACTTGAGGCATCGCATGGGATAATTTATGACTCTTGAGCACAGTCTTATCTCTATAAATTCTCAATTTCACTGTCACCTTTGCATTTGAAGAATTAATAAGATCGGTCACACTTAAAGTGGACTCAAAGACGTAGGCATTTTGCCAAGCTCTGTTGTCAATTTCTTATCTTCAATTTTGTGGTTGCAATTCTCCATTGAATCCTTATACTTAAGCTAGTTACGTCTTGTTACTTCAACATTTGGCACAATCCACATTTTATTTTCTTGCTTGGTTAACTATAAATATCTTGGCGTTTCCAGATCACAACTCGCTTTTGAGATCGATCAATGCTATGGTTGTCTTTCAGATCCTTCCAATTGGATACCCTCCTTTTCCTGGTCACACCACCTCCCATTGTGTTGATCGTGGTGTGCATTATAGACCTAGCACTATCTAGCCACCCACACTTCAAGAGAATAAACACTGGATACAAGCAAGAAAGAGAGCGACCATGATGGAGGAGTTGGACACCTTTCCTTAAAATAAATAGAAAGCTCCCATTATTGCCAATGATGAGATTCATGACCCTACTGATGTCAAACCTCTATACTACATTCCTTGCCAAATCTTTCTCGGTTTCTCCCATGATACATCACCCCCTATGATCATAAATTTGCATATGAATAGCCTTATCCCCACATCATGCAAAGAGGTTAGCATTCACTAACCTTGTTTCCATAATTAATACCTATGACCATATCCACATGTCACCTTGTACAAGTAATGAACGTCCTCCCCAGGTCGTATGTCCACCTCTCGATGCCATTACAAATCTTGAGATACAACACCTTCCCAATGGAACATGTCTAGGGTATGCTGAGATTCACATTGTTCCCTAAACGTCCTATCAGTTAGATCAGTTAGTGTTCCCCCCATCACAAATCTTCGGTCCTAGATCCCTTTATTTATTAATAAATCTACCATGTTGCTCCCTTTCCTCTTGACGCGGCAATAGGAACAAGCTCACGTATCCAAAAGAATGCTTGCTAGGCATTCTAACCTATGTTCTAACAACCAGTTTGTGGACATTTTGGATCTATGGTTCCATTTTGAATGCAAACATCCATATCTAGGTCAATCCTCAAGTCCCTTCCACAACTAGAGGAAATCAGTTATGTCTTTGAGCTAAAAGAAAACCATGAATCATACCTTCCAATTATTTATAATTATTGGTATCATGCCCAATGAACCCTATGTAGAGGCCAAGAATTTTTCCTTCATGTTTCCAAACACCCTTGGGATAGCGTTCCCTTTGAAGGTTCCATCGAAATTAAGATTGAAGATCCCATGAGGTGGGGCAATCCACCTGTCTGGGATAGATACCTTCTGAGTTCAAGTCTTCAAATTTTTGAAGCATTGGAGGGGACTGCGATGCCACATACTTAGAGAAATAAAGTTTCAACTCCTTGATCATTCCCTTCCTCAGCCACCCATGAATTAATCCAGATGGATTCCATCATTTTTTATTGTATAATGATGGAATGTTATGAGGTTTCGATATTTCCAGAATTTGTACACCAGATTACTTGGGAATATTTGTCACAAACAGTTAACAAATGAATTCTAGAATGGTTTATCCGACCATTCCCTAATGATTAGGTTCAGATGGCCTCGAGTCCTGTTGGACTGCTTAAAGGATACAACCCTTATTGTTGATGTAATTGTAACTTCATAATGTATTCACTTGTATATCTTATGTATTGTACCCCGATGTTTATTCTGGGAAGTGTTTGTAATGTAATTGAGTCATGTCATACCCCAATGTTCCGATCGGGAGTTTCTCTAATGTAAACAAGTCATGTCAAGTCATTGTGGGTAACCCTCCTATTGTTCAAGGGTTAAAGTCCTCGTAGTTGCGGGGCCCTAGGGTTATTAGATTCTCCTAGTGAAGTCGGCCCTAGTGAGTTATTGTCAAGTCAGGAATTAGTATAAATAGAGAGTGAGCCTCTCTATTTATCACACACTCATGCACACTCAGTTGTAGCACATAGTTGAGGGAGAAGAAGTTGCTGGGGCTAGAAAGAAAGAGGCTACTACTGTCGGGAGATCATCTTACTGTTTTGGGGTTTTACTTTTGGTGCTGATTCTATCTCTGAGGAAGTTGCGGGGTTTTCTCCATTTATGGTTTCCTCGAGGAAAAACACTATGTTCATTGTCTCTTGTGTTTGATTGATGTGCCTGTTATTATCTCAGTTAAAGATCCTAATATAATGCTAGCTTAAATGTTAAAAATATAACATGGTATCAGAGCTAACCTGAGAAGAAGACACTGTGTAGCTACGGGAACTAGGGCTTCCTACTTTTTGTATCTCTCTCCACAGATTATCAGCAAAAGAAGGTTGGGATGACTCTCCTCCCTAGGGCGCATCTTTATGTCGAGGTAGAATCTAATTCTGAGCATTTTCAATTTTTTATCCGACATTATTGCCGAAAATTCGGGCTTTCCACAGAAGTGGAATTTTTGAGTGAGCCCATGCCTGGATTGATCTCCTCCTCAAAATCAAAGTTTAGAGACCAATATCAAAGCATTTGGTTGGACAGAACTCCGGGAAAGTCAAACCCTAATTTGCTCCTGAACCAGCACTGTAGAAATTCAGCTCCAAATTCAGATCCGACATCTTGACCTGGTAAGATCTAAATATTTTGTATTTCCATTTGAGGTTCTCAGTTAAGATGTCTCATCATACCAAGCTTGATGAAAAGCTTGAGGGAGCTGATAACTTCCGAGCCTAGAAGTATAGGATCTCCCTGGTCTTGGAAGAAAATGAGTTGGACTCCTACATCAATGAGGAGGTTCGAGTTCCATAGGAAGATGGGGCTAAGGCCTTACATAAGAAGAAGTTGGTTATGGCTAAGAGGATTATTGCTGATTCAATCAAGGATCATCTCATACCATAGGTGTCCTCCCTCAAGACACCTAAAGCTATGTTTGGTGCCCTAACCAAACTATTTGAAGGGAAGAACATAAACCAGAAGATGACTTTGAGGAACTAGTTGAAGAATGTGAAGATCCAGAATGAGGAGACCATATAGTCATACTTTACAAGGGTCTCCCAAATCAAAGAACAACTTGAAGCAGTAGATGAAGAAATGGAGAATGCAGAAATTGTGATGACAACCTTGAATGGTCTCCCTAGATCATGGGATTCTTTCATCCAAGGAATCTGTGCTAGAAAGAAGCTAATCAAGTTCAATAGACTATGGGAAGAATGCTCACAAGAAGCAGCTTGAATAGTAGCTCGAGAAGAAAAGATGGGAAATGAAGATCAAGCTCTCACAGTACACTCCAAGAAAGGAAGAAGGGAAAATCATCATCACCAAGGTAAGCATTCTCATCAGAAAGATAATTTTGTGAAGAAGGATCCATCCAAACTCAGATGCTATATGTTAGTGCCATACATTGTTCTTAGACTACTAAAGAACAAGCCAACACAATCTCATAAAATAAAACTAAGTAAAATAGGTTTTTAGGGTTTTCATTTATGGTTTTGGTTTTAAAAACTTCATCAGTAAGGAGGAAATAAACATATACAAGCTAATACAGAACTAAATCATGCAAGTTGGATAAACTGAGGATCAAACACATCCCAATAAGCCATAAACATTACACATGAAATACTAATTCCACCCACAGGCTACAAGCATTTACAAGAATAAACCTTTAAACAAGAAATGAAATTGTAGACTGAGCAATCAACCAGATTAGAAATGAAAAATCATGACTTGTAAAAGGGCTTATCAGTTTATATATAATCAATAACAGTCATCCACTTACATAAGAGTTATAAATGCTAGCTTGAGAAATCAAAGCTCTAAAAGCCTCTCCTTGAGTCAAAAATCCCCTCCCAAAACTGTATGTTTGTATTCCTTTTATCATTACAAAGGTAAAGTAGTTCCATAACTACCTTCTAGGTTGAAATTTGAAACAGTTACATCAATTAGTTACATGATAACTCAAAATCTTTAAAGACAATTAACCCAAAAATAACAAATCGGATTTGGGGAAATCTGGCGAATTTATGAAAATTTGGGTCTCAAAGACGTCTTCATATCTCTCGATTCGAGACACCTGTGTAAAAAATGAGAGAGGTTTTTTTAAAAGAGTCTGTTATGAACAAAAACCTCTATTGGTTCAATTAATCAGAATATGTGCTGGAAATTTGTGACTAAAACAGGAAATTATTAAATAATTCAAACCCTGAAAATAGGCCACAAAGATGAATTCGAATCTCTCAAACGATAACGACAGTTGCAAAACTAGGAGAGGTTTTTGTGAATGAGTCTGTTGTGGAAAAAAACTCTATTGGTTTTCCAGAATTTGTTTCCATCACCTCGTAATATGATCCCAATGATAATGACAAAAATGGGAAAAACAAAGCTGCTACAGGAATCTCCTCATGAAAATATTTGACATAGGACTAAAAAATTAGGGTTAGATTATAAAGCAAACTTGGAATAAACTTTTATTATAAGTTTTTGAAAGCTTAAAGATATACATATTAATTAATAAGCCCAAAAGACAAACCTTAAAACTAAATTAATGAAATAATTCAACCATTAAAAGCATTAAATCCAACAAAAAATACTGATTGTCAAAAATTCTTAAAATCAACATAAAATGTAAAATCATTTTAAACCAACGGTTGAAAATTAGGACAAAAATAACAGATAAACTAAGAACAAGATTTAGTTATAACTCTATACATGTGATGAAAGAGGACACTTTGCTATAAATTTTCCCATGAATAAGAATGGATCTAAGAAGAAGAAGAACTCCAAAGAAGACATCATGCTCACACTGCTGAGGATGATGATCCTCCCAGAAAGAGAGGAAAACAAGAAAGTGAAGACTCTTCAAGTGATGAAGAATATGTTCTGATCTCCGCTCTCACGGGAACTGTCACACATGGAAGCAAAGATTGGCTTAGTGACAATGGGGCTTCCAAACACATGACAGGATTCAAGGAATCCTTTGAGAAACTATCCGAACATAATTCACCCCATAAGGTGAAACTTGGGGATGACTACCAATATCCCATAAAAGGTAGTGGTGAAGCCTCCTACAAGCCAGACTCTGGAAAGTCTATGAAAATGAAGGATGTCTTGTTTGTGTCAGGACTAAGGAAGAATCTTCTCTCCATATTGGCATTAGATGCAAAAGGCATGAGGGTTGCATTTGTAGATGGCCAAGTCCTCATGTGGCCAAGAGGAAAGACTATTGATGATGCAATAGTAATTGGAGAACAAGAAGGAGGATTATACAAATTGAAGGGCCATCCAGAACAAGCTTTGGTTCATGACACAGTACAGCCAAATGAAATTTGGCATAGAAGGATTGCACATGTGCATTACAGAGCACTACCACTTGCAAGCAAAGTTGTTGAAGGTCTTCCAGAAATTCAGGCAAAACATGAAGGAGTCTGCAAAGGATGTGCAAAAGGAAAGAACACAAAGAAGACATTTCCAAGTAGCGAAAGCAAAGCAAAAGGAATCTTGGAAATCATTCACTCCAATGTATGCGGTCCAATGTCATCCAGTTCTTTAAGCGGGTATGTATACTATGTTTCTTTTATTGATGATTTTTCTAGAAAGACATGGATATACTTTATGAAGAACAAAGATGAAGTATTCAACAAATTCAAGGAATTCAAAGCCTTGATCGAGAACCACACTGAAAAGAAGATGAATACCTTTCGATCAGATAATAGTGGAGAATTCCCATCAAATGAATTCAAAGAGTTATGCAAAGATTCAGGGATTAAGAGGGATTTATCCACTCCATATAATCCACAACAAAATGGGGTTGCAGAAAGGAAGAATAGAATGATCATGGAAGCTGCAAGAGCAATGCTTCATGATCAAGATCTTCCTATGCATCTATGGGCAAAAGCTGCCAGAATAGCGATGTATGTACAGAACCGTACTCCACACAGAGTACTCGTGAACAAGACACCTGAAGAAGTTTTTTTGGCAAGAAACCAGAAGTCAGGCATCTTAGAATATTCGGCTGTCCAATGTACATACACATTCCGAAAGAAAAGAGGACAAAGTTAGATCCTTCAGGAAAGGAGGGTATATTTGTGGGATACTCTGAAATCTCAGAGGCTTACAGAATATACTTCCCAGAATTCAAGAATATCAACATTTGCGGGGACGTAACATTTGACGAAGACTCAGCTTACAACAAATCCAGAAAGAAACCTGCTCAAGATCCTGAAGAAACAAAAGCACCCAGAATTCATGACACAACCATGAACGAAGAAATTTAAGAAGAAGATTGAGAATTAGAAGAACCTCAAGAACATGTAGATCCACCTCAGGAGAAGAATCCTCACAAGAGGAAACCTGCTTGGGTACAAGAAGCTATCCAAGGTGCAGAAAGATATGGGGCTCCAGAAGAGAATCACAGAGAAAGAAAGAGGACCAGGTCCTACTACGGGTATGTAGATTTATTATGTGACTTCATCGATAAAGAACCTTCCAACTATGAAGAAGCAACAGAAAGGAAAGAATGGAAGGATGCTATGATCGAAGAGTATCAATCGATCATGAAGAATGATGTTTAGGATGTTGTCCCAAGACCAGAAGGGAAGTTTGTTGTAACTTCCAAATGGATCTCCAATATCAAGCATGCTGCAGATGGTAGCATAGAGAAATATAAAGCAATATTCGTGGCTTGTGGCTTCTCACAGAAAAAAAGGAATAGATTATGAAGAAACTTTTGCACCTGTATCCAGATACACTTCCATTAGATCAATACTTGCTCTAGCTGCAGTGATGAAATGGAAGATACACCAAATGGATGTCAAGACTGCTTTCTTGAATGGAGTAGTGGAAGAGGAAGTGTATGTGGAGCAACCACTCGGTTTTGAGACACGTGACAGGGAGTCTCATGTGTGTAGATTGAAGAAAGCCCTGTACGGTTTGAAACATGCACCCAGGACATGGTACGGCAGAATTGATGACTTTCTATCCAGTTTGGGCTTTACCAAAAGTAAAGCAGATTCCAACCTTTTCTACAAGGTTGAAGATGGTAACCCAGTGATACTCCTACTGTATGTAGATGATTTGCTTATAACAGGTATGGATGGGTTGATTGCTGATACAAAGTGGAAGCTTGCTGTCGAGTTTGAAATGAAGGACTTGGGTATGATGCACTATTTTCTAGGCATGGAGGTGTGGCAGAATGCAGATGGAATCTCACTCGGACAAGGGAAGTATGCAATAGATATCCTGAAGAGATTCAGGATGATGGACTGCAAGGCCATGACCACACCTATGGAATCAAACTTGAAGCTATTGAATGATGCTTCATCAGAAGTGGTTAATGCTATGATGTATCGTCAGATGATTGGGTCCTTGATGTACCTGATGAACCCGAGACCAGATATTTGCTTTGTTGTGAACACCTTGAGCCAGTTCCTGACAGATCCGAGACATGTTCACTTGATTGCTGCAAAGCATATTCTGAGGTACCTGACGGGTATAGTTGATTATGGGCTCAAGTATGAGGCGAATCAGAAGATTAACCTGGAAGTTTATGTTGATTCAAATTGGGCAGGTAGTGCCATCGATAGGAAGAGCACTTCAGGGTGTTGCTTCAGTATGGGATCAGGTGTGATCTCTTGGTTTAGTAGGAAGCAATCCTGTGTGGAACTAAGTACAGCTGAAGTAGAGTATGTCGCAGCTTGTTCAGCTAGTTGTGAGGCAGTATGGTTGAGGAAGCTAATGTTTGATTTATTTGATCTCCAGTTGGATGCTACTTGTATATATTGCGACAACCAGAGTTGTGTGAAGTTGTCAGAGAACCCGGTGTTCCATGACAAGTCGAAGCATATCGAGATCAAGTATCATTATATCAGGGATATGGTGCAGAAAGGAGCAATGAAACTCCAGTATGTTGCGATGGACGAACATATAGCTTATGTGTTGACAAAGCCATTGGCTAGAGTGAAGTTTGAGTACTTCAGGGAGAAGCTTGGTGTTCTCCAAATTGAGGTTCCGTCCAAAGGGAAGTGATGAGTCTGTGAGCGATTCTGACATGGAGAGAGGATTGGTTCCTTCCATGGTCAGATATAAGAGCTGAGCCATTCTATCATGATGAGAGGATTGGTTCCTCGCATGTCAGATATGAGTGCTGAGCCATTCTGATGTTACTGTAGGATTGGTTCCTACATGATCAGATATAAGTGTTAAATGCCATTCTTGGAATGGATCCACCTGGTCAGTTACCAAGAATACTCAGTCTGGGACTGAGGGCCATTTTGATGTGACTGTAGGATTGGTTCCTACATGATTAGATATAAGTGCAGAACCATTCTGATGTGACTGTAGGATTGGTTCCTACATGATCAGATATAAGTGCACAACCATTCTGATGTGACTGTAGGATTGGTTCCTACATGATCAGATATAAGTGCAGAGCCATTATGAGGCGATTGTAGGATTAGTTCCTACATGATCAGATGTAAGTGCAGAGCCCTTTTGACATGTAGGTAGGATTGGTTCCTCGCATGGTCAAATGTAAGTGCTGGGCCTTTCTGACATAGATGACTGGATTGGTTCCTCTCATGGTCAGATGTGAGTGCTGGGCCTTTTTGACATAGATGACTGGATTGGTTCCTCTCATGGTCAGATGTGAGTGCTGGGTGTGCCTTTCTGACATGGTGTTGGATGTGTTCCTCTCATGGTCATATGTAAGTGCTGGGTGGGCCATTCTGACTTAGGGTCAGATATAAGTGCTGGAAAAGACCTACTTGGAGGCTAGGCCTACAACTAGCATGAAAAAGGGTTGGCTCTGTAGAACTTCCTATGATGAGAAGAATCAAGAGATAGCACCCATGATGATGATCCAACATAGATGTTCCAGAACCAGAGATGATCTAGATTGAGTGATGATCCAGATTTAGTGATGATGATCTAGATCAAGTGATGATCCAGATCCAGATGAAGATGACTTAAAGATGAAGATGAAGATGACTTGAAGATGACGAGAACTCAATGATGATCCAGATGATACAGAGAAGAAGACTTGTGCTGACAAATTGT
Organism: Pseudotsuga menziesii; assembly: GCA_001517045.1. NCBI lineage: Eukaryota > Viridiplantae > Streptophyta > Pinopsida > Pinales > Pinaceae > Pseudotsuga > Pseudotsuga menziesii. The sequence goes on from LPNX010247280.1 coordinate 280,281, forward strand.
GTCGGGAGAATACCTTCCTAGTTAAGAGGGAGTGTTGATGTAATTGTAACTTCGGAATGTATTCACTTGTATATCTTATGTATTGTACCTTGATGTTTATTACGGGAAGTGTTTGTAATGTAATTGAGTCATGTCATGCCCCGATGTTTCGATCGGGAGTTTCTATAATGTAAACAAGTCATGTCAAGTCATTGTGGGTAACCCTCCTATTGTTCAAGGATTAAAGTCCCCGCAGTTGCGCGGACCTAGGGTTATTAGACTCTCCGAGTGAAGTCGGCTCTAGTGAGTTATTGTAAAGTCAGGAATTAGTATAAATAGAGACCGAGCCTCTCTATTTATCACACACTCACTCACACTCAGTTGTAGCACAAAGTTAAGGGAGAAGAAGTTGCTGGGGCTAGAAAGAAAGAAGATACTGCTATCGAGATATCATCTTACCATTTTGGGGTTTTACTTTTGGTGATGATTCTATCTCCGAGGAAGTTGCGAGGTTTTCTCCATTTATGGTTTCCCTGAGGAAAAACACTATGTTCATTGTCTCTTATGTTTGACTGTTGTGCTTGTTATTCTCTCAGTTAAAGATCCTAATATAATGCTAGCTTAAATGTTAAAAATATAACACTTATATCCCATAGCTATGCAGCAAATGAGCATGAGTCCAACATATGATCAATGATGTCTTCAACTTTCTTGCACATACAACATATAAATGGTCGTCTTAGTCCTCTCTTCATAATATATTTTCCTATTAAAATTATTCTTTTAATAAGTAGCCACAAAATGTAGTAATTTTGGGCCATACTTGGGCCACCCAAAGCTTCTTCCATACTACTTCTGGAGGAGGGAGGTGATGCCCAATCCATATATCATATGCTTCCTTTATTGAAAAACACCCTTGTATTGATAGCCCCACTGAAGTTTGTTCGTCCATTGATGGTTGTGAATGCACCTATTGTGAAGGGCTTCCCAAAGAAGATGGGATTCCTCTTGGGATCCCAAATGGATCCACCATTCTAGGGGAATCCACTCTTGAAATTCCTCATCCCCCATGTCACCCTCCCACAAATCCCTGACTCGCCTTTTCTGCAGATCCTCACACACTTGACAGAGTCTAGGAGTATCGAGAAGGCCTTGAAGCTTTGGCATTTGCTACCAAGAGTCCTCCCAGAAGTATGTGATCTCTCCATTTTGGATCTCCCATAAACTATTTTCGTAGAGCAGGCCTCTTCCTTGAATTGTCAAATGCCAAATGCGAGAACCCAACCAAGACTCTGCGTAGTGAATATGACCCCTCATGAACCAACTAGAGGCACATTTATAGTGAGGTAACTTTTCCCTTGGTTCTAAGTTGTGCGTGACTCACCTCCAACATACTTTAGCTCCACATACCTTAATTTTTTTTTTTTCAGGTCACGAAGACCCAACCCTCCATGTGACTTTGGAGCACAAAGAGAGTCCTAGTTGATGAGGGCCCATTCTACTTCTCGCTCGACCCACTTCACAGGATTTTTCACTAGATGTTGCAAATTTCTTTTAAAATATCCTTGGCGGTTTGCAGTGCTAAGAAGAGATATATTGGCATGGCTTGAAGGACCACCTTGTCAAGAACCACTCTGCTTGCAAAATTGAGGGGGCAGAACATCCAACTTGCCAACATATTCCTCATTCTATCCAACAATGTCGTCCAAGAACCCTTACAGATAATGGAGTCAGCGGCTCGAACCTCAAAATATTTGGATGGAAGGGAGTTGTCTTGAAATCCCAAAATGCGGCAAATATTCTGCTTGGTAACCTGAGAGGCCTGGAAGAAAAACAATTGCAAATTCTTGGAATTCACCTCAAGATCGAATGCGTCTGCAAATTTCTTAAGGAATTGATTAATTGCTCAGGCTTCTTGAACCAAAGGATGCCCCATGAGCATGTTATCATCCACACATTGTTGGTGGGTCTGTTGTTTAGCTTGGGGGTGGACATTCAATCCCTATAATTCATGTTTTAACATTATTGATTTGATAGCCCTACCAAACACTTATTCCATTAACATGAACATAAAGGGAGATAAGGGATCTCCTTGTTTGATTCCCTAAGAGGGCCTAACAATTCCAGAGGGGGAACCATTAATAAGGATTGAGAAGAAGGTCGAAGAAATAAGGCTCATAACCCACTGAATCCACTCCTACCCAAACCCAAAAGCCTTCAACATCTCTCAAATGTATTGCCACTTGAATTTACCACAAGCCTTGCCAATGCCAATCTTAAGCATCATTCTTGGGATTTTTTCTATTTTCAAAGAGTGAATAACCTCTTAAACCAAGATTATGCCATCTATAATTTTCCTTCCCTCCACAAAACCAGGTTTATCCAAAGAGAGTGGAAGTTGGGGGTCGTATTTAAGATATTGGCTATCACCTTCATGATATTCTTATAAATTACATTGTAGAGGGTTATAGGTCTGAACATACCTAGAGAGTCAATCACATAGGCCTTGGGAATTAGAGTTAGGAAGGTGGCATTGAAGGCAAGAAGGATACTTTGTGAGTAACGAGAATCCTCCACAATTCTCATAACTTCATCTTCAATCAAATCCCATAAGTGGTGGAAGAAATTGTCAGTGAACCCATCAGGCCCTAGAGGCTTACCATGTTCCATTTGTTGAACCACTTCCTCCACCTCCTCCATCGTTATTAGTTTCATTAATAAATCATTCTGGTCCTAAGTGACCAAAGCAAGAATATGTTGGGTAATATGCGTTATGTCATCACTTTTGTCTCGGTGAGGCTGCTCCATGATTCCCTGAAAAAAGTGGAGAATATCCCCATCAATTTCCTTCCTAATATCCAAACTCTCCCCTGCCTTATTTCTTAGCATATTAATCTTATTCTGATTGCAATGTTGAATTGTAGAACGGTGAAAATAAATAAATTTCGTTCTCCTTCTTTAATCTAGGTCACCTTGGACTTTGCCTTCATAGAATTTTCTCCTAACTATATCTTCCATCAGTTGAGCACTAGTATGAGACTCTTCTTCTCTCGTATAATAGGAGAAGCCTTCCTGCATACCCTATATTTGCATTTCTTCCAGCCACCGTTCTAAAAATAATTTGTCAGCAACTATGTTTCCAAATTCTTCCTTGTCCCATTTCTTTGTTTACCCTTTAAAAGACTTCAACTTTTGTTAGAATTGGAACATAATTTGACCCCCTCGAGTTTACTTCTTCCCAACATTGTTGCACTTTGGATTTAAAATCTGGATGGCTAAGCCAAAACTACTCAAAGCGAAAAGGTTTCTTAGATTGAGACCCCAAGCCACTCCAAAACAAGCTGACAGGCCAATGGTCCAACCCTACAAAAGGAAGGAACATAGTCGAGATATCACTCTTTATATCCATGATAGAGACTGAGATTTGGATTTAGTCGAGATGGGATGCAACATGATGGTCCCCTCCTCTCTTGTTGTTCTAGGTAAAGTTTCTGTTCCCAGTCACTATATCAACAAGTTTCAATTCTTCAATGGTCTTACTAAAGAGAGCACTATCCATTTCCATTATCCTCCTTTCCCCCTTCTTCTCATATAGGGAGATCATATTGAATTCTCCTCTAATAATCCAATGTTTACCAACCACCCATCAACTCAACCATTTCAGGAATTTCAATAAATCCATCTTCTGTTGGGAAAGATAAGGGCCACAAACATTTGTAAACACTCCCCCAATTGGAAAGCCAAACACTTATAATTCCACCAACATGGATAGAGGAGTGGCCATGAAGTTTGATAAATACATTTTATTAGGGTTTCAAAGGATACCCAGATCATCGATAGTCCCAACCGCATCAATCCCTACCACTTCACATTTGCGCCAAGCCTTTCTACCTACTTCTCTGAGGTGGGCCTCAAAACATTTTGTTTCTTGTAGAAACATAATTGCAGGACTTTCTTTTTGAATCTTCTTCGTGAGAATCCTAATTTTATAAGGTTTGTTTGAACCCCTTATGTTCAAGGTTATAATCTTCATTAAGAAACCAGAGAACCTAGAGCCTACCTAATAGTAGGGTAATGACCTGATTCTAGTAACTTGAGTTTTTCTTTATCAATGCATTGTCGATTAGTCTTCCTCCCTGGTTTCCTTCTTGAGTCTTCATGCTTCCGCTTATTACCTTTCTGGGGTTCTGGCTCAATCACAAAGGGGTGCATTGATTGAGCCTTGTTGATAGCAATCTGAAGAAGATAAACTTGATGTTGGGGAACGAATCCCCTCTCATTATCTATAAAACATTGTTTAATCCCTCTAGTTTAAGATCTCCTATATCCATATCCTCATCTTCTTCTTCCTTCATTACTAGATCCTGCTAAGGTCAGATTTTCCCATCCCCTCCCTCCTCCTTCCTCACTTCTTTGATCTACGCTATATTCTAATAGCCATGTTTTTTTCATCTCTCTCATGGATTTGCCTTGTATTGGTCTGTAGCCATGATGAGGAGACATTTGGTTATGAGTCAAAAGTATTGATGTATTGGAGATGCCTTGTTGATGATGATCTTTGATCAAGCGAATTCTTGCCTCGAAGTGATAACTTGCTCTTTCAAAGCTCTCGCTTATTGTATCCCTCTAACCTCATGCTTTGGGGGGCATTTTGTTACTCATAAATCTTGTCACCATCATGTGTTGAGGTCCCAAACATCAACAATTTCCTTGAAATTTCAAATTGTGAAGTGAAACACTGGCTTAGACTTCAGTTCCACATATAAAAGTCCAGCACCAACTTTTCCCTTAAGGAAAGGGGCGTTACCTTCTTCAATAACGCCCACCATCTCTTGATAGTAGGCGGTGCCACTGCTTCTTTCCCTTGTTTAAGGAATGATTCTACCCTATCACTGCTCTGTCATAGTGGAAGAAAAGCGGTGCCCGAGGGAAAAAGTGAAAAAGAGAAGATTCCATGAAGATTCTCGAAGGAATACTTCGTGGCACCCTCATCCCTACTCCCGAGGAGCACTTGGACTCGAGATCCATCCTTTTGGGATCTCCCTTCCACCTCACCGACCATTTAGTCAACCATGCCTATCCTCCCAAGGCCTATAAAACCTGGCTCATTCCCATGGTTGAGAGAGAGCAAAGTTATGTTGTTGCATTGAGGTTCTGGCCAAATTTAGGGTGAGCATAGAAGAAGCAAGTTGGAGCTTTTGAGGACAAGGCATTGGCATGTGAAGGAGCATCACAACACTAAGGTGAAGGTTGTAAGCTTTCTTCTTCATCTTTAATGCAAAGTTGGTTCCTTTCCCGTAAAATATGTTATGTTGTAATCATGTATTTTACTGTTGGATTCCTTAGTCACTGACATAGAATTGTGGATTATATTATGGTGCTTTTGATCTTGTTTTCTTGTTTCATATGATTGTGCAGGTACATTCGTGAAAAATCCATCACCATAGTAAACAACTGCATCACTCTATCAAAGGACTCATTCCAAATCTCTGCAACTTCTAGGGGAAGTCTTCCATCTCTGTTGTAACCCATTTGTTGTATATATGAACCATTAAGACTAGAGGAACAACTCTTGTCTGCAAGAGGTGCATTTTTCCTAGCAACGAGATGATAAGTTGTGTTCATTTGCAATTGGGTTCCATATATTTTGAACAACTCTTGCAAAATTTTTCTAGTGAATGTGGGATTCCTATCCAACACAATGCAAGTGGGCATACCATGGACCCTAAAAATTTGATCCATAAAATCTTGGGAAACCAATGTTGGAGTAAAGGAATGTTATATGGCACAAAAGTGAACATATTTGGAAATTCGATTGACTACCACCATGATCACTGATTTGTTGCTTGATTTTATAATGTCTATTATAAAATCCATGGAGATATTCATCCAAATAGTAGCTGGGACTTGCAATGGATGCAATTCCCTTAGAGTCTTCTCCATCTCACCCTTGTTCCTTTGAAAATGTTACATTCAGTCACAAAAATATGTATATCTTTTTTCATTGATCTCCAAAATAAATATCAACAAGTGCATTCATAGGTTTTCTTAAATCTTGAGTAACTCTTCATAGGAGATGGATGCAACTATTCTAGTATCATTTTCTTATAGGCTAAATTTAGTACCAAAAAAAGTGACCTTTATACTGCAATGCCTCATGTTTCCATGTGTAGCCTTTGGGACTATTGGGGTCATATTAAAGCCATTTGATGATCTTAGACACTTCATCTATGGTAAACCACTCTTATCATGCTTCTAATAACCATTATGGTATCGGCGAGGATAAAGCAAATAGATCTATGTCCTCCTCATATTTCATGGATAAGGCACTTACAACGACATTGTCTTTCCTACTTTAATAGATTATGTCATAAGCATTCCCTAACATCTTAGTGACCCACTTGTGTTGCTTTAGAGATGAAAATCTTTGTTCCAAATAATACACTATGATGACCTGTTTTTGTTTGAGAGTGTCCTCCAATGAGATAGGGGTGTCAATTTTTGATTGCATAAATGATGGCTATCATATATTTCTCATAAGTGGATTATCTAATTATTTATTATTGAAGTCCAAGGGGTTCCTTTCTTGAATGAGTATTGGTCCTAGGCTGCAACACAACGTGTCGCATTCCAGTATAAAAGGATTTGTGAAATTAAGCACTACTAAGATTAGCATGGTACACATAGTTTTTTTAAATTTGAAAATGCCTAATTTGTGGGCTTGCTCCAAACAAATGCATTAATTTTTTTAGCAAGGTTATTAATAGGGAAACAATCTTCCCATAATTATGCACGAATTTTCTATTATAACATGTGATCCCTTGAAATCCATGTAAGGTTTTCAGTGTTTTAGGTTGTGCCTAGTCATAGATAGCCTCAATTTTCTTAGAATATGCTTATACCCCATGTTGAATAACAAGGTGATCCAATAATTCAACCTCATAAGCACCAAAACCACATTTGGACCACAGTGAGAAATAATTGTTTGTCCCTTAGTAGTTGAAGTACTTTATCAACATGTTCCACAAGTGCTTGCCAATTTGCGTTGAAGACCAATATATCATCAAATAATACCAACACAAAGTATCATAAAAGTGGATAAATATCTTGTTCATGAGGTTTTCAAAGATTGGATCATTGCAAAGTCCCAAGGGAATCACCAAAAACTTGTAATGCCCTTCATCTTTGCAAAAAATAGTCTTGGGGATGACCACTTGCTTCATTATGATTTGGTGGTATATAGAGTGAAATTTAAGTTTGCTGAACAATATGGCACCATAACGCTCATACATAATGTCATAAATCACAAGAATTAGGAATTTTCCCTTCATTGTCCAATTACTGTGAGCATGAAAATATGGGTGCATCCGCTACATGCCTTATTTTTTCAGGACCATGACCACCAATGATGAATATGAGCTGGTATTGGGACATATGGCATCTGCTTCCAATAGTTCATTAATAATATTTTCAATTCCATTCTTTTGTGTAGAGGGGCATATATAAGGATGCACATTTGATGGTTGACTACCTAGAATCAACAAAATACCATGGTCATGTTCTCCTCATGATGGTGGTGAACTTGTCAAAATATCAAATAACTGACGACATTTTTTCAAAACTTGCTACAAGATAGGGTGGATTTTTTGCATGGGAATATTCATAACTCGTAAGGCATTGAATTGGGAAATAATGTCAAAGTGGTCATCCTTTAATAACTTCTCCATACCTAATGATTTCAGAGGAGCCTGATTGAAGCCCTTTAAGTGTGTGTGTATGAGCATCCCTAGTAAATATCATGTATAATTCATTGAAATCCATGATTATTGGCCTCAAGATGTGTAACCATTATTCTCCCAAAATTTACAACACCATTTATGATTTATGCCTGTAATTCAATTTCTGGTCCATACAACTCCGATATTGCAACTAGAAGCTCTGATACCACTCTATAATGTCCCCCTCACCCAATATGACCACCGGGAGGGGCCATTACATGGATTTGTTCTTCCAAATTCATCCCAAATTTAATTTATGAATTCACAACAAATAAAATACATGTGCTGAAAATAAACAAACATATACAATAGAAATAAAATCGATCCACACATAATTAACATGCATATACAAGCATAAACATTACACGAATCAATTAAATACATTTCAAATTCAAAGACACAATAACACTTATCTTTAAACAACGTATATCCAAGCAACAAGCTATGCAAGAGTGATTTTCCAACCAATTGGATGCACTCTGTCTATCATATATACTCTTTATGCTAAGAGGCCACCAGGGAAAATGAAAGATCTGCAAGATTCTCTCTCTCATACCATAACCGTATTTTCTCTCTATGCTTATCCAAATGCTTATATAGAGCTCTATAGCATTCTCACTCAACTCTCACAACCTTGGCTTCCACAATATCGTCTTCACACAACACTCTTCTTGGCTCAGACATCCCCTTCACCGATTCACGACTCTCTTGGGTGATACATATTGCCAAGTGATTCCAATGTGTGCATAGAAAAAGACCAACCTGCTGAATGCCATTGGAGAACCACCTACAGCCTCAATTCATGGATTTTCAAGCATCTACGAGCAACATAAATCAATGGGAGAGGTTTCCTAGATTTTCCATCCAATCTGGTGACCTAAAACCATTGATTTCCCTTCCAAATCACCAAATCCATCCCTAAATTCCAATTTACTGGTTTATACATAGTCCTGAATAGCAATACAAAGCTCGATAGGAAAAAATACATAGTCATGAGAGTGTGATAGAATGAGGGTTGAATCTAAGGGATAGGAAAAAATGATGAAAATAAAACTGACATTACTTTTGGTAGAAGAAAGGACTCCTAGAAACTGCAAACTGACTTATCACAACTGACAAAACTGTCACAAAAGTGTAGTCAATCCCATGCTTCAATAGCTGCATGAGGTGACTTTTCCCACCAACCCCACACATGCATTCAATGATTAGAAAATAGTAATAAAAAAGGATATAATTGGCTTATTAAAGGCACATGACAGAATTTGTGTGAGTTCTAAAGTTAACACTTGGTAGCAAAGATTTGGTCTCCCATGGATCCCATTTCCTCTTCCCTTCTGATGGAATCATAGCGCCTTTGTTTCTCTTTACACAATCATTCTTGGACCATTTTATTATTTATGCGCATAATATTTACATATATTTGGAATGATAAATACAATCCACCAATATGGTCCAAATAATAATATTTACATGATACATGCCTAGACATTCACTAGTCGAGCCTTGGCCTTGAGCTATGCACTAGGAATCCATAGTAGAACAATTGCATTATTTACATAATTTTCATTAAATACATTCCTAGACAAAACTAGGGGTATTGCAAAACATTGAGGATGGTGTTATTCCAAGGGGGAGGGGATTGTAATACCCCCATTTTTGACTTGGAATGTATTTAATCAAATTTATGTAAATGATGTAATTATTCTAGTATGGATTCCTAGTGCAAAGCTCAAGGCCAAGGATCGACTAGTGAATGGCTATGCGCGTATGATGTATGTTGAGAACATAGTTGTCATTGATGTCAAAGGAGTTCAGGAATGACAAAGGAATAACCAATAGACATGGTAGCAGGATGAACTCAATAAAATACAAATAATCCATTATGTGGATTGTTAATTGATGTCAAAGGAGTTGAACAATAACAAAGGAATAACCAGTGAACATGGTGACCGGGAAAAATCAGTGTAAGACAAACGAATTACAAAGACGGATGGTAGTTCGATGAGTAGCGGTCAAATCGATGCAAGAGGTAGAGGAGATAAGGATTTGCAATAGACCGTAGTTCGAGGAGTAGCGATCGATCGATGCAATAGGTAGAGGAGATGAGGATATGCAGCAAAATTCATTACGAAGACTCAACAAATGTTTGATCAAGCGATCAACGGTGCAGATTGATTTCGACGATTGGGATTTCTCCCACATTGACAACGTGTTTGAGTTTGTATGTGTTTATATGCACTGGCCTCATTATAGTTATTTGACGCGTAGATCAAAGGTATTGTGGGGGCTCTAGGTGCTTGGACTCCACGAGAAGTCACCAACCTAGAGCCCGGGATGACCTGTCAGCCCCCTTACCTTTTGGAAGAGGCGACAATGAACAAATCCGATGGTTAGAAGAAAATCCACAGAAGATCTACCATTGCAAAGTGATCTGCAACGTTATAGCGTAAATCCACATTTGATCGTATATCGATGGTTTGGAGTGAACCCGCAAAGTTTTGGATGGCCCAGATCATTCAAGAGACAGAGATAAATGTTCTATAATAAGACCCATAAATTAGAGTGAAGTGAAGAGTTGGACGGTCTAGATCAATCGAGAAAAATTTGCGGAAGCCAATTTTGAGAAGATCGACGGTGGTGAATGATTTTCGAACAAGAAAAATGAAAATCTGCAATCCCTAATATTGAAGGTCAGGAAAGGATTTGCAAGATATCGACGACGTAGAAGCAAAATTGTGGAAACCGAATTGCAGAAGTAGTTGGAATAAAATTGGAAATCCCACAATCCGCAATCTGCAAGATCGTCGATTAGGAAAGACTATGCAACAGATTGATGACGTGGAAGCAAAATTGTGGAAAAGGAATTGTGAAAGTAGTTTGAACAAAATTGGAAAACCCACAATCCACAATGCGCATTTGATCTAAGATTGACAATCAGGAGAGATCCTGCATGAGATCGATAGAGCAGAAGAAAACTTGTAGAAAGAAAATTGCGGAAGCACTTTCAAGAAATTTGGAAAACCCGCAATTCGTATTCCACATCTGTTCTAAAGATCAACGGCTGGGGAAGAGTCTGCAAGAAAGAAATGATGCAGAAAGTATCTTGTGGAAAGGTAGTTGAGGAAAGGAAATTGCAGTCCACATCTGATCTTATATCAATGATAAGGGAAGAGTGCGTAAGAAATCAATGGTGCAAAATTTACCTTGCAAAAAGGACATTGCGGAGAAACCTTTTGAAAAAAATCAGAACGTGCGTCCGTAATTTGTAATCCGATCTCAGATTGACGGACAAGAAAGAGTCCACAATGGATCAACGACTCAGGATGGTTGTGAAAAGGATCTTTTACGGAAAGGAAATTGAAGAAGGATTTTTGTTGCGGAAATATCATTGCGGAGAGGTAATTCTGGTAATATTTTGTTGTGGAAAGGTATGACTGATAAACCTAAATAGAGTTAAAGAATTGTTAAAATGAGGAATTGAGTTTTCATGAAGAGGCACGATCTAAGAATGAAAAGGCACAACGATGAAGAGATGCATTCAAATAAAACATGTTAGAGGGTATTTATAGATAGAATGCCGAGTTAAAGAAATGGTCTCTGTAGTTCAGATCGTAGAAGTAGGTAAGAAGTGGCAGAGACAAAAAAATGTGTAGAAGTATTTGTGACAAAGAGTGAAGAAAAACAAGATATTGAAGTCAAATAAAAACATACTAGGGTGGTAGGGTGGTGATAGGGCAGTCAACAGGCTTGTAGGGGGTCGTAGCCTCCTTCTAGTAGTAGCTGGTAAATAGGGTGTTGTAGCATCCTTTCAGTAGTAGCTGATAAAACCAAGGGGTCATAGCCTCCTTCCAGTAGCAGCTGGTAAATAAGGTGTAGTAGTATCTTTTCAATAGCAAGATGATAAAACTAGGGGGTCGTAGCCTCCTTCCAGTAGTTGATGGTAAATAGGGTGTAATACCATCCTTGTCTGTAGGGGTAGGCATAAACTATTTGTAGATATAATTTTGCAGTAATAGGAAGTATTGGTGGTTTACCCAATTGGGATTCCATGATAAATTCGTGTTCTGTGTATTCTTGTTGATCATGTGTGTTAATAAATAATTTAAAAGTGGTTTAAATTGTTAAAAGTCATCAATACTGATTCACCCCCCTCTCAGTATTGTCCAATATTCCAATAATTGGTATAAGAGCAGGTTCCTTCACTACAGTTTAACCACTGGAAGGAAGATCCTACTTAAAAACCACTATGGATCAACAAGAAGGGTTAGCCACCAACAAACCTCCATTATTCACAGGAGAAAATTATGCATATAGGAGTGTGAGAATGAAGTTCCATCTAATGTCACTTGGATGGAAGGTTTGGGAAGCAACTGAAAAGGAGAATAAAATAGGAGACAACCTACCTACAAACAATTTGGAACTAGACCAATATCAGGGTAATGCAAAAGCTCTAAATTCCATCTTGAGTGGATTGACAAACTCTGTATTTAAAAAAGTTATGCGATGCAAGACTACCAAACAAGCTTGGGATAAGTTAATATTATATATGAAGGGGAATCTAAAGTCAAAGAATCCAAGCTTCAGACATATAAAGGACAGTTTGAAAGCCTTAAAATGAAATCAGAAGAAAATATTGGGGAATACCTTCTAAGAGTAGATGAGGTTGTCAATGCTATTATAGGTCTCGGAGGAAAATTAAAAGAAAGAGAAGTGGTTAACAAAGTACGAAGAACATTGCCAATGAAGTATGACTCAAAAGTGTCCACTCTAGAAGAACGAGATGACCTTGATTCCAGGACATTAGATGAACTACATGGTATCTTCACTGCATATGAGATGAGGACGGGACATTATGAACCTTCAAGAAAAGAGACAGCATTTAAAGCCCTATCCAAGAACCAATTAGAGAACTTATATGATGAAGAATCTCTTTTCATTAGAAAACTTGAGAAAGGTATTGGGAAATATGAAGGAAAGCTACCCTTGAAATGTTTTAACTGTGGAAGAATTAGACATTTTTCCAATAAGTGCCGCTACCCAAAAAAAGAGGAGAGTGATCATGAATAATCTTGTTGTCATAAGTGTAATACCATGGATAAGAATAAGTTTAAGAAAAAGGAGGAAAGCTTATATTCCAAAGAGGATAGTGACGATGAAAGTGAAGATGCACAAATACTATTTACGGGGACAGTAACTTCATATGAGGAATCAAAAGTGGACGTAGAAGCTCAATACATAACTGTTGCTGATGAAATTGAAAAATTTAGGAGACGAAACAAAGTTTTGAAAGAGAATTTGTCAAAGTACCAAGAAGAAACAAATCAAATTATTATGGACTTGAAGAACCAGCTTCAAGAGGCCAAGAAGACTGAAGAGGACCTAGTAGTTCTACTCAAGGAGAGAATCCAAGATTCTGAAAAACTTGAAAAAGAGATTATTCAACTTAGAAAAGGGGCCGATGAAAAATATATCAAATCAAATTTTGAGAACAACTCAAGGATCTTAGATGATATCTTAAGTATCCAAATACCATCAAGTGATAAATATGGTCTAAGATATGACAAAGTAAAGAAGCTAGAATATTCCTCTGTCACAAACCAAGGTGGAAATAAAAGAAGCTATGTTGATGCACTAAAGAGTCCTGTTAAAAATGATTAAAGCAAGAAATTTGTTCCATCCTTTCATGACAAAGACACAACTAATGAGTTGTCTAAAAAACCAATGACAAATAGATATCAACATATCTTTTTTGGTCATAGTTACTCTTGTAATAATTTTGGTCATAAAGCCATGAAATGCAGAGCTTATGGAAAGGTCCATGAATATAAGACATATACATCTAGTAAAAAAACAAAAGAAAGAAATCATAACCATTTTAGACCTCTTCAAAGATATGACATAGAGTGTTACAAATGTAATAACTTTGGACATATGGCTAGAGAATGTAAATTAAGAAAGAGTGTTTCAGTAGAGGTTCAAAAACAATGGAAGAAGATGGAAGCTATGAAGAAGGAAGATCAAATATTTCCTATATATAAAGGAAAGTTCTATGGTTATTGCTATTGCTGTCACAATTTTGGTCACAAGGCTGTTGATTGCAGAACCAAGGGAAACGATCAAAGGTTGATAAGGTAACAAGACACAAATACAGAAGATGATGAAGGACAAGTAAGCGGGATACCTCATGATAAGATGTGGAAGAAAAAACCATATTATGAAGACTCAAAAGAAACACAAATATCAAACATCAGTGAGGTCTCCAAAGATGATGATGAGCATAATAGTGCCATAGATAAAAATGACATCCATTATGAGGAAAAGCAAGATGGAGATATAAAATAATACACCGATGAAGATGAGGATGAAGGTGATGAAGAAGTATATAATGATTGTGGAATCATTGTCTAAAATATCTCATGATCTAAAGAGAACCCTGAAAATAACATTAGGAGGGATCATATACTCAGGGGGAGTTAAATTCACAAAATTCCAAATGGTATCTAAGGAAAAAATCAATTGGTATCTAATGTTGAGGTATGATGAAAGCTGTCTTCCTAAAAAACAAGAGATGATCAGGGTTAAATGATAAGACTGGTGCATGGTTGACATAGAGAAAAGGTGCATAGAATTGGCTTGAAGTAAACTAAGAGAGACTCAATAATGGAGCAGAAGGAAGCACAATGATAGGGGAAGTATATGGATTTATCACTCAAGTTATCCTTTGTCATTGTTGTCAAAGGGGGAGAATGTTTAGATATTTCCATCAATGCCAAAGGGGGATATTGTTGAGAAGATAGTTGTCATTGATGTCAAAGGAGCTCAAGAATGACAAAGGAATAACCAATAGACATGGTAGCAGCATGAACTCAGCATAATACAAAGGATCCATTACGTGGATTGTCAATTGATGTCAAAGGAGTTCAACAATAACAAAGGAATAACCAGTGGACATGATGACATGGAAAAATCAGTGTAAGACAAAGGAATTACAAAGACGGATGGTAGTTCAATGAGTAGCGGTCGAATCGATGCAAGAGGTAGAGGAGATAAGGATATGCGACAGATGGTAGTTTGAGGAGTAGCGGGTGATCGATGCAAAAGGTAGAGGAGACGAGGATATGCAACATAATTTATTACAAATACTCAACAACCCTCCAATCAGGTGATCAACGGTGCATATTGATTTAAACGATTAAGATTTAGCCCACACTGACAATGCGTTTGAGTTTGTATGTGTTTATATGAACTGGCCTCACTATAGTTATTTGATGCGTAGATACAAGGTATTGTGGGGGATCTAGGTGCTTGGAATCCATGAGAAGTCACTAGCCTGGAGCTCGGGATGACCTGTCATCCCCCTACCTTTTGGAAGTGGAAACAATGAACATATCCAACAGTAAGAAGAAAATCCATAGAAGATATATGATTGCAGAGCGATCCACAATGTTATAGCACAAATCCACATTTTATCGTAGATTGATGGTCTGAAGTGAACCTACAAAGTTTTGGATGGCCCAGATCATTAGAGAGACAGAGAAAAATGGTCTATAATAAGACTTGCAAACTAGAGTTAAGTGAAGAGTTGGACGGTCCATATCTATTGAGAAAACATTGCGGAAGCTGATTTTGAGAAGATCGATAGTGGTGAATGATTTCCGAACAAGAAAAATGAAAATCCACAATCCATAAGATCGACAGTCAGGAAAGGTTCACAATAGATCGATGGCACAGAAGAAAAATTGCGGAAGTAGTTGGAACAAAATTGGAAAGCCCGCAATCTACAATCCACAAGATCGGTTGTCAGGAAAGAATCCACAAGAGATCGACGTCGCAGAAGCAAAATTGTGGAAAATGAATTGTGGAAGTAGTTTGAACAAAATTGGAAAATGCACAATCCGCATTTGATCTAATATTGACGATTAGGAGAGAGCCCGCATGAGATCGACGGAGTGGAAGAAAACTTGCGGAAAGAAAATTGCGGAAGCACTTTCAAGAATTTTGGAAAACCCGCAATCCACAATCCGCATCTGATCTAAAGATCAACGACTGGGGAAGAGTTTGCAAGAAATCAATGATGCAAAAAGTATCTTGCAGAAAGGTAGTTTTGGAAAGGAAATTGCAGTCTGCACTGATCTCGGATCAATGATCAGGGACAAGTCCGCAAGAAATCAACGGTGCGGAAAGTACCCTGCGGAAAGGACTTTGCAGAAAAACCTTTTGGGAAAAATCAGAATGCACATTCGCAATTTATAATCCGATCTCAGATTGATGAACATGAAAGAGTCCGTAATGGATGAACGAATCAGGATGGTTGTAGAAAGGATCTGTCGCGGAAAAGAAATTGCAGAAGGATTTTTGTTGTAGAAATATCATTGCGGAGAGGCAATTCTGGTAAGATTTTGTTGTAGAAAGGTATGATTGATAAACCTAAATAGAGTTAAGAATTGTTAAAATGAAGAATTGATTTTTCATGAAGAGGCAAGATCTAAGAATGAAAAGGCGCAACGGTGAAGAGATGCATTAAAATAAAATGTGTTAGAGGGTATTTATAGACATAATGATGAGTGAAAGAAGTGGTCTCTATATTCCAGATCGTAGAAGCAACTAAGAAGTTGCAGAGACCAAAAAATGTGTAGAAGTATTTGTGACAGAGAGGGAAGAGAAACAAGATATGGAAGTCAAATAAAAACATACTAGGGTGGTAGGGTTGTGTTAGGGAAGGCAACATGATTGCAGAAGGTCATAGCCTCCTTCTAGTAGTAGCTAGTAAATAGGGTGTCGTAGAATCCTTTCAGTAGTAGCTAATAAAACCAGGGGGCCGTATCCTCCTTCCAGTAGCTATTGGTAAATAGGGTGTAATAGCATCTTTTAAGTAGCAAGATGATAAAACTAGGGGGTCGTAGCCTCCTTCCAATAATTGATGGTAAATAGGGTGTAATACCATCCTTGTCTGTAGAAGTAGGCATAAACTATTTGTAAATATAATTTGCAGTAATATGAAGTATTGGTGGTATTACCCAATTGGGATTCCACGATAAATTCGTGTTCTATGTGTTCTTGTTGATCATGTGTGTTAATAAATAATTTAAAAGTGGTTTAAATTGTTAAAAGTCATCAATACTGATTCACCCCCCCTCTCATCATTGTCCAATATTCGAACAATGTATATATTTTTATTTGGACCATATGACTATCTTATTATTCCAATTCAAAATGTGCAAATATTATGTTGGAAATTAATAAAATAGTTTGAGATGGTTGTGTAAAGAGAATTAGATGGACTATGATTCCATCAAAGGGGAATAAGAAGGGGGGCCTACGGGGAACTAAATCCTATGTTTCCAAGTGTCAACCATAGAACTCATCCAAAATATTCCATGTGCTTTAAATGAGCCAATTAATTCATTTTGTAACCCAATAAGTGAATGCATTGGAGAGGTTGGTGGGAAAAGTTAGTTCATGCAATTATTGAAGCATGGGGTTTGTGACAGTCATGTTACTTGTTAGATGTCCTTTTCAAGAAACCCTTATTTTTTGAGTCAAATTGTAATAAGGACCTACTTGCACTTTGAAATGGCACAAAGTCTAGAATTATTAGAGTTATTGAACACTCTAATAATCATTTCCAAAGACAACACTGCCATACTCAATAAAGAAACCCTTGAATTAGTGAAAACCTATTTGTGAGTAATGCAAGAAAATTTATACATCCTACATATCCAATTATAACCCTTGGACAATGAGTTAAGAACAATGAATAATCGTGAGGTAACTATGAATTTTGAACTAGTTTTTTCCTAGAGCAATAGTCTCTATGATGATGATGGTCATTCAAATCAACAATGCACTTAATAAAAACCCTGCAAGAAAACTCTATATGAAGATGAAAATTAAGTTGCCCAAATTCAACATAAACAAGTTCAATGAACTCTTTCCAAGCTCATGATTAGACCTTGGGAAGAAATCAACAACAAAAAATGCCGAATAGGATTTAGATATGAAAATGTTGTAAATTTTCATATTCCATACTACTCCCAACCAATTCAGTTTGTGAGTGTAGTATTTATTCGTGAAATTTGAAGGCTCCAGAAGTTAATGAAGAAGTTGATAAAAAACACATGGAATAAAATCCTAAATTCTAAAATTGTCATCAAGCTGGCCATTTAGAGACAGAGTGTTTTGATCTCTATCCTTGTATACACTATAGAAAGACGAATCATGGATCAGAAAAATGTTCCAAGAGAAACAAGCCAACAAGGTTACAAATTCACTAAAAGGATTGATGGGTGATTCAATCCTTGGTAATGGCCTTCAAGAGCTAATAAGTTGCATTATTATTACTGTCAAATTAAGAAACAAGTAAAGACACATCGTGCATTAGACATATTTTTCCCTTGTATATGGCAGGAGGAATATAAATCCAAAGTGGTCCCCTTATGGCATAGTTTTTTAGCATGGCCCTCACGAGATGATATAACATGTGGTTGTTTACACATGCCCACTTTGATTCAAAAAATATCTTTCACCTTAACATGGGGTGTACTGAAATCAAGTGATGATTACACAATTATGAATTGGTTCAATGTAACCCACATGAAAAACCATATCTTCTCACCTTTCAGTTGAAAAATGGGGAAAGATTAATAATGGTTTTTAGACTTCAAGTTTTGACATCGATAGTCTGTATATTCCAAACTACAAATTGAGAAATGGGAAACAATAGTCTATAGACTGTAGACTCCAAATTGTCAAATGGGAAACATGTTCACCAATTAGCAAAAGACACCAACCTCTTCTAGCTAAATAACTTGGAAAATGACGGAATTGTCAAGAAGATAGGTAATGTTTAAAGATGGTAGTTGTTCACTCTAGAAATTTATCTCTCTTCTAGTTCATTTAATATGAACTATTCAACATCAAGTTCGAGAGTTTTTCCAACAGATTTTTCATTAAAGCACAAATGAAGGATTTTGAAAGATCCAACATATTAACTTCAACAATAGTGTTTATTGCTTAGTTGATACATATACAAAAACTTGTGATTTAGGGGGGGAACGTTAGCTTGTGGATTATATTATCAATCACATAGTGTTGATTGTCACCTGTGTTTATATTTTTTATTTAGGATATTAGTCATTTATCCTAAATGATTATTAAGAGATTTTGGATAATATTTCCTAGCCTAGTCACCATGCAAGGTGTTAGGATCTAGAGAAAATCTCTCCACGAGGTGGTATTATTCTTTGTACAAAATAATGGCACTATTTGTGTGAAGACAATGGATTGAGGCTTTAGCCTTTTCCATCATATTTTTCTCATACATGTTTTTCAATTACGACAATTCAATGGTATTAGAGTTTGTCTTATAGGTTATAACCAAATGTTGAGAGGAACATTTGTTAATTGATGATCTAAAGACAAACAATAAGATTAAAGCACATAGTTGATAGTAGTTTTCTTCTAAAACCATTACTTCTAATACAATTTAATGCATGGAAATTATTTATAGAAAAATCAATTCATACCATTATATCCCAAGATACTCAAATTGTGCGTAAACCTAGGAAACACTTGATACTGAAATCACGAGAAGATTCAAAAACTGTTTGTCCATAAATTTGAAAAATATTTTGCAAACATTTTGATTTTTCTATAATTTTAGTTTAGTTAGAGGCGACAATGACAATGACATAGATACTAACATATATTTTTAAAAATTAGGTTAGAGCTAACAATGACATAAATACTAAGTTTTTCTTTTTAAAATTTAGCTTAGAGACGACATTATAGTTCATATTTCTTCTTTTTATTAAAATTTAGGTTATAATCGACATTGTGTCATGTGTCAGCTCCAAGTTGAGCACAAAATTACACTTCTTCCTTATATTGAGCTATAGAAAGTACCTCTTAGCACAATCAACCTTCTATAGTTATGTAATGGATGTCATACTTCACTAGCAAGTTGTTTATGTTGTTGATCAATACATCATATGAATGGTTCATGTTTACTCATCATATAATTTCAACATGCTACCTTCCCACCAATGGATTAATGGAATCAATATTAAAGATAATCTCTAACAAATTGAAAAAAAAATTGTGGGTTATATATACGTTTAAATGATATGCTTATAACTATGTCAAAATATGATATGCTTACTCTTATGCTTACTTTGTGAAACAATGGATGATGAAGCTAAATATATTGTCATGGGTACCTAAAATGAAATTATCAAGTGGATTAAAGGATTGGTCATGCCATGGTTAAATTTTGGATTGGATAAGAAGAATTAGTTTTTATTTTTCAGAATCTTTTTGAGAAATTAACTGTTGAATGTACATAATATTAACCAAATAATTTGCATCTCTATAGATTATTACATGAATATTCTATAGTTATGGAAGGGATGGAATACTTCACTAAGTATTTGTTTATGTTGTTGATAATTATATCATATAAAGGGTTCATGTTTACTCATCAAAGAAATTGAACATGTTTCCTTCCCACCAATGAAAGTTAATGGAACTAGTATTAAAGATAATATCTAACAAATTATTGATCCACTCCGGGACTAATTGAAACCCTTGACTAGTGCCTAGTCCAATATGAATCATTGGCGAGATCCCAATCGCATCGACTCAATTGACCATTTGGATCAATCGATCCATCGAATTAGTTGACAATATGTTTAAGGGAAAATCCAATGGGTTACAATCATCACATATTGATTCCCATAAAGAGACTTAAACAATTCTGAAACGAGAAATCAAAATAAATATTTACAACCAACTATCAATTCAAACAAGGAAATAAGATTCCTACCTTACTCCAATGTTTGAAGTATATCCCTTCCTAGAATATTTAATCGAATGACTTTATTGAATACCTACAATCGAGCAGGAAACAAAACACAACAAAGGATTCCTACAAATATAAAAGAATTTGACTGCAAACAAATGTATTAAATGATCAATATATAATAAACATGAATTTAACCCACAAATTGGATAGGAAATAAATTTCTTTATATAAATATGACAACAATAAATAGGAGTAACTTCATTTGTTCTTTCCTTGTCAATGTATTGGAACTAGAGCCTGAGTTCCTCTAGCCATTCCACACACATGCAATACTTCTTCATGCTCCACTCAAGGAAATCCCAAGAAAGTGGAATGATGGCTTTCTGACTAGATCAAAGGTGAAGACTATTGGAAATGCATATTTCTAGAAAACGGAAAACTCCTTTAGAGTTGAGATGTGGGTTGTGGATTCTATGCATAAAACGACAACAAAAGAATGATATAGGTATTATATCCTCATTCTCAACTTCTCTTTTATACTTTTGGGGAGCCAATTAAGGAAGTTAGTGTAGTTATTCATGGGAATACGAAGGTTAGAGCCCATGAAATTTATTTCACTTTTCTCTATAACACACACACACACACACACACACACACACCTCAAAACAGGGTCATATGAGACACACACACACAGACACACCTCAAAACATGGTCATATGAGAGCTATACACTTCAAAGGCACACATACATGGGAAACACACTGCAAAGGCTTGTATATGTGGGAAATACACTGCAAATCCATCTATGAGCATAAAAATGAGTTTTTCTTAAGGTTTTATGACTAAGAAGGGATATCATAAATAATCCATAAAAGGGAAAGGGAGTATACAAGAGGGGAATATCATATAAAAAGGCCAATATCAAATAGTGTAAAAAAATATGTTCTTACATATTCCCCCTAATGTGTAAGGTCAGAAGGATAACTAATGGCCGAAATACATTATAAGTATTCAAGAGTAAATTTAAGGTAGACCTAAGAGAAGTTTTCAAACACAAACCATAAGCAACAACCTACAATAGAACAAGTCAAAACTCTCTCTTCTTGAGGTGGGCATACCCATGCTTAGAAGTAACAACAAGAATGGCTGCCAAATCAAGTACATCGAGATCCATGAGCTAAATATAAGCAGTGATCTTGGCAATGAAAAATGAATACACGATGGATCTATGTAAGAAAAAGATCATAGACATGAAAAAATACACAATGGATCCATGTTTCAAAATCAAGTGAAGATATCTATAAACAAGTACCGAATAAATTGATCTTCACAAACATCAGTGTCATAAAATGAGTAAATGAAAATACATCACAACTTGAGTCATTGCAAAAAAAGTGATTCTATAATGGACCCGAGGTATTGAAACCAAACCATCATAGGTACAAGTCTAAGCTATGTGAAAGGATGTCCGTTTTATTACTGGTCATTGATGTATACCATTAACAAGCATGATCCAACTAACCGGTAATGATAATGAGAAGCAAGGTACCTAGTAATCTAACAAGTGTGAATAAATTAGTAGACGTTGAACACTTGTAGAGTCTAATGATCATGGAACATTGATGTATTCCCATTGTCAGTAGTGAGGAAACTTGCCACTAATGACTATAAGTTACAAGTTACTAAAAAAACTCTAGATCGTTATCCCATAAAAAAAGAGATGGACTTGATGGGACGTGACCCACTAGAAGGAGGGCATTAAATCATACCCCATCATCCAACATGAGGTATAGCAGAAGGGAAAATATTTGGAAGAAAAAACTGACTGATTATGAAACCGACTTGACATATGGAAATGGCAACATGAAAAACTCAATAGCTCTAAGGAGTGGCCGAGACAAGTTAAAAAATTCCGTTGAACAAAAAACATGACACAATGAGTGACTACGGTAGAATAGACTCAAGAATGAACAATAACATAAGTCTATGACATATGAGACATCAACAAACTCTCAATACTGATTGGAATAATAACCAATCAGAGGAGTAAAACACTCGAAGAATTGATTTGGTTTCCTAAATCCATACTAAAACCCAAATTGTTGAGATAATGACTCATAATTGAATGTGCTTTGTTCAAGGGTGACACGATTGCTACCATATACAAATAAGAACTCACTATTTCCCATCTATATTTTTGGATTGTTTTTTGTCTTTTTCATATTTATTAAAGCTTGAAAAAGAAGAAAATAATGCTATAATATTGTGGAAGAAATGAGTGTCACAAGGCATGCAACTATGCTCCAAGTGCATGGAACATACTTATGCAAAACAAAATGAAAAAGGGTACTGGGAAAGCGGTGGAGTCAGATGGACACTCATTATCATGTTTATTCTAAGGATATAGTCCAGAATGCAAATGCAATGAATGCAAGTGATGATCAACATGATGAATTCAATGACAATATGAAATTTGCAGTGAAGCATTAGACATAACCACGCTAGTAGTACTAATCAAAGTCAAATGCATAATGAACAAAAATGATAGGCTTACAAGGAATGACCATAAATATATGAGAAAGAGAGGCATGGGATTTATTTTCAAAATCATGGTAAAACTATAAAGGTTATCGAGCCTATGTGAAAAAATCAGCACATGCACAAAAATGAAAAAGGGGAGTTGACTATGGTGTCCCATGTTAGGTAGAGTCTTTTGTCAGACTGGTGCAAAATTCATATAGGAATGGATGACATACAAATATCCAATAGGTTTGACCCTATGGAAAAGTTGGATAACAAAAGGTTTAAATGCATTACAACAAAGGGGAGGCCTAAACATATATGCAAGTTTCCAAAATTTCCTGATCGGATTAAGAAACATATAAAGAATGATCCCTAAGCAACCATGAATCCAACCAAAATTCCAGCCTCCAAGAAACAACAATACTGTGATCATATCTAAAAAATATAAAAATAAAGATCTCATACATGCCACCTTGGTAGAAATATTTCTAACTTCAATGTTTTCAACAATATTTATTACTAAGGTAGAGTTTACCAATGAAGACTCAAGATTTCCAAGTCTTGAGGACCTACAATTAATAAGATCAAACTCATCAGGAAGATCGAAGCTGAAATAAAAAATGGAGTCTAAGGAACAGAGTCATTATCACAAGACTTGAAGAATCTATTAATAGAATCAAACTCACCAAGAACACCGACTTGTAGCTCAATGGTTGAGTCTAAAGACCCAAAAATGCTAATATACGAGGTTATACAAATAGTGAGCTCAAATCAAAAGGAAAATTGGGGATGTATTTGATTGCAACTAGGTCCAATCTAGGGAGACGATATTTTGGAAACGATGTCAATATCCAAAGGAATGATAGATTCAATCATATTCTCTAGGAAAGGTTCATTTGAAGGAAGAGAACATATGTAAAAAAATTCACTTGGATCAATGGGGTAGAGAGAAGGATCTAATACCCCCATTGAAAGAATCGCCTAGTCAATTATCGGGATCAAGTCCCAAGAAGGTGAGAATGAATACAGAAGATTCTTCTTAGTAGCAATTGGACATGAGGGATAAGAGGCCACATAATTCATACGTAGCGGTGTAGAGTCTACCTAAACACTGGGAACATACAAAGGGTATACATGGTCTAAAGTTGAATAATGAGAAGGATCAATAAATTCAAGTTGATCAATAGTGACCATGCTTCCATTGTGAAGAAAATGCATCACACGAAAGAACGTAGACACCAAAACATTCATAAAATATAAATAATCATGCCCAAGGAGCATATTGAAGTCCAAAGGGCCCTCTATAACCATAAATTTGACTAAGACAATATTCCCACCTAATGTAATAAGAAAATGAGGAAGAAACCCCAAAGTTTCACTAGGTCTTCTATCAAAATCCAACGACTAATTAAAAATTGGAATAAAGTTGGGAGATCCCAAACCTCTCCAAACATATGCAGATAAGATACTAACAAAGGCTTTGTCATATACAATATAATGACAAATTGTGTAGTGTTTAACCTAAACCCTTATTTGGAAATGTATTAAGAAGAAGGCGAGGCATATCTAGAGTATTCCAATCGAAGGAATCAATCCTAAAACTTGGAGGGGGTTCATTCGAAGTGAATGGAGTGCCCAATTTTCCAAAATATTTGAACTAGAAGTGAAGAAAATATGAGTGGTAGATACATCACTCTCTAAAGGAAGAGTTGGGCTGAATGAATATTGCATAAGTTCGATCACTTGAAGCTTGTCACTCTCTAAAGGAAGAGTGGGATTGACCAAAGAGTGAATTAATTCAACCACTTAAACTTCAACAGTTTCCAAGGGAAGAGTGGGATCAATCAAATATTGCATTGAGTCAATCACTTCATCAACCAAAGGTTGAAAAAACTGTTGTGAAATTTCATAGATTGTTCAAGAGTAGAGGATCGTTGAGACATGGACCACACTCTTTGTACCTATGGAATAACAAGGAATAGGTAAGTAAGGTGATATCCCTTGCAAATATTACAAGGGAACTTAGGCTTGCACCCTATTAATTTATAATTTTCAATAGTGTTAATATGTCTAGCATGAATCACATTGGTTATCGTTTCCCCCCAACATGAATCGCAGTGTCCTATTGCTTACCTCCAACATGACTAGTAGTGGTTGGTGACTTGTAGTGGTTGGTGAATTTTCTCCAAAATGACTTGTAGTGACTGGTGACATGTCATTAATGTTAGTCGCAGTGATTAATGATGTTTCCTTAACATGACTCATAGTGGTTGATGACATACTTTCAATATGTCTTGAAGTGACTTAATGTTTTTTCCCATCATGACTTGTAGTGGATAGTTGTGGGTCTCTAGTATGAGTTGTAGTGATTGGTGACATGTCATCAATATGATTGTAGTGACTAGTGAATTTTTCCTATAATGGCTCACAGAGGGTAAGTAATTTCCCCCTTATATTCACATCTTCTTTCTATTATTTCTACTCCTATTTCAGTTAGATTGTTGGTTACAAGTATGAATACTTTCACCACATGAGGTACAATAAGGAGGAGAAAATGTCATTGGAAATTAAAGGAAAGGTTTTTGAATCCCTTGACATACAATTATTGATTGAGAAGAATTCATGACATTTGGAGTGGAAAACAACCAAATAGACAACCTCAAGGTGAATCTAGGAAGATTCAAGGTGGCCATCAAGGGAGAACCAAGTTTTCCAACAGATGGAAAGTCACAAGAATACCTGTTACACTGAAATCTTGCACTCTTGATCCATGTGTCAACCCTTTGCCTAATCCCCAAGTTTCTCTCTGCTAAAGTTGACTAAGATTGAGATTTTCCTATTTTTTTCCTCTTTAGGAAGGCCGGCAATCTTGTCCTTCATGCTAGGAGCACCGACAGTGCTTTTTCTCTTCGTTCTAGGTGCGCCAACGTCGACGCTCTATCTCCCACTGTTAGGAGTGCTGACGACGCTTTTCCCTTTTTGGAAAGTGTGCCGGTGGCATTTTGAGGGCAAAAAATGAAGATTCAAGACCCTTCTCGAAGGTGGATGAGGTGGTGCCTTATCCCTATCATTTAGGTGAGGTGGCATTCGGTTCCTAACCTATAGGGAAGATCCCTTAGATTCCTCCTCCTAATCCTCAACCTACTTGATCCCTTTAGCCTTATAAATTAAACCCTCTCTCCATTTGGAAGGGAGGAAGGTCTATGGTACTTTTATGTTAGTGGAATTTCTAGGTGGCTTACTATCTTGCTTTGGAGGCTTTGGCTTGGATTGTTGGATGGAATATTGCAGTGTTAAGGCTAGGTTGTAATGTTCTTTCCCATGTAATTCTATGTATCTCCTTGATTACATCAATACAAATCTCTTTCCATAAATGTTATTGCGTTGATAATGTTTAGAGATTTCTTCCTTAACTGTTAGCTTAGATCAATTATATGCTTGGATACACATATATTGTTTGCTTGTTCCCACATGCTCTATAGGGTTTTGTAGCTGTAGATCTGAAGATTCTGGAGCTTGGATCAACAAAGAGAGAAGAGGATCGACGAATATCAGGTAAGTGATCTATCTGTTTCTTTGCATTTCTGTTTGATCTAGGAAAGTAGCTTGTATTCTATATTTGATTTATTCTAGATCCATTTGGACTAGGGAGATCTGGCTTGATTCTGGTTGAGTAGATTTATCCAATAACAAATTTGGTGACTTCGCTGGGGATAAATCTACTCAATTGAAATCAAGCCAGATCTCCCTAGTACAAATGGATCTAGAACAAATCAAATACATAATACAATATACTTTCCTAGATCAAACATAAATGCAAAGAAACAGATAGATCACTTACCTGATATTCGTGGATCCTCTTCTCTCTTTGTTGATCCAAGTTCCAGAATCTTCAGATCTGCAGTTGCAAAACACTGTAAACAAGCAAACAACATATGTGTATCCAAACATATAATTGATCTAAGCTAATAGTTAAGGAATAAATCTCTAAACAATATCAACGCAATAACATTTATGGAAAGAGATTTGTATTAATGTAATCAAGGAGATACAGAGAATTACATGGGAAAGAACATTACAACCTAGCCTTAACGCTGCAATCTTCCATCCAACAATCCAAGCCAAAGCCTCCAAAGCAAGATAGTAAGCCACCTAGAAATTCCACCAGAATAAAAGTATTATAGACCTTCCTCCCTTCCAAATGGAGAGAGGGTTTAATTTATAAGGCTAAAGGGATAGAGTAGGTTGAGGATTA
This sequence comes from Pseudotsuga menziesii, assembly GCA_001517045.1. Lineage (NCBI taxonomy): Eukaryota > Viridiplantae > Streptophyta > Pinopsida > Pinales > Pinaceae > Pseudotsuga > Pseudotsuga menziesii. Next base: position 307,617 of record LPNX010247280.1, read on the forward strand.
GGAGGAGGAATCTAAGGGATCTTCCCTATAGGTTAGGAACCAAATGCCACCTCTCCTAAATGATAGGGATAAACCACCACCTCATCCACCTTCGAGAAGGGTCTCGAATCTTCGTTTTTTTCCCTCAAAACACCATCGACGCACTTTCCAAAAAGGGAAAAAGCGTTGTCGATGCTCCTAGTAGTGGGAGATAGAGCACCGATGCCAGCACACCTAGCAGGAAGGGAAAAAGCGTCGTGGGTGCTCCTAGCATGAAGGACAAGAGCATCGACCTTCCTAAAGAGGAAAAAAAACAGGAAAATCTCAGTCTCATTTAACTTTAGCAGAGAGAAACTTGGGGATTTTGCAAAGGGTTGACACATGGATAAAGAGTGCAATATTTCAGTGTAACAGAATGCCCCCCAAAGCATGAAGTTAGAGGAATGCGATAGGTGAATGCTTTGCAAAGTGAAGAAATCTAAGGCAAGGATGTTGGTTGGAAGCTGTTGCAGTACCACTGACTCAAATCTCATATAACTCATAACATGGCTGCTGACCAATACAATGCAGATCCATGGTAGTAGAGACCGACTGAACACAATCATGGCTACTAGACACAAGCGTAGATCCATGATGAGATGATAAAATAGCCATGACCAATAAACAGGTGGATCCGTGTAATATGACTCAAAACAAACTCCATCGCAACCTAGGCAAAGATATATGACAACCCAGGGTCTTCAAGCCGAACCCACAACGATACGAATCTAACCATGTGATTACAATGTCTTGATGTCGAACATGGTAGAAACCACTTTATTACCAGTCAATGCTGTAAACTGTTAACAAGTGCAAGGGAAATCACTATTGATGTCAATGATTCCCAAGGTATCTCAGTACAATATACCATAGAATGTGAATAAAGGACTTGGAGTCGAACACTCAATGTGATCTTTCAATCAAGAGCCAATGATGTAAACTCATGTTAAAAGCGAGGTAACCTGCCATTAAGGCATGCAGGCTCAAGGTACTTTACTTGGTTTCTAAGTCTAATTCCTGGATAAGGAGTTGAATTTGACAGGAATAGACCCGTCGAAGGAGGGCCATGATGAATCCCCCATAATCGACATGAAACACGATCAAATATGTTTTGGAGTAAACCAGACAACAAAGTGATGTACGAGACTGACTCAGAGATGACCAACATGATAGAAGGTAAACTGACTGTAGATAGTGGATAAATGACCAAACTTCTCTTGAACATGGGCATGGCATGACTTGGCAGTATTGACACGAGAATGATACCAATCCCCCAATGCAACTAATGGTGAGAGTATTCTTGGACAACTCAAAGGAGTAAGAAGACTCTAGGAATTAGCAGGACTTGAAGACAAGCGGATTACCCAAGTATTGAAATGCATATGCAAATGAGTGCCATGTTCAAGAGTGACTATGTAATGCCATAACAAAATACAAACTCTTTCCTTAATTTCCCCATCATGATTGATGAGTGCCTCTTTGCTTTTTAACGAGCTGGAAAAGGGTAACAAATGCTCGATATAACTCATCAAGCGACGAGTCAATTTTCAAACCAATAGAAATATGAACAGTAACAAAAAGGAAAATACTTCCTAGAGTGAAATAACTCTAACTTTCAGCAATAATAGTCCAAAAGGCACAAATGGAATCAAAGATGTAACACATTTCCATAATGTGTAAAACAAAGTAGGGAAGCACTTCTATTTTCCAAATGTATGTATCAAAATGAAACCTGATAATTAAACGCTTTTTAGATCTATTAATAGAAAACAAGAGAATAACTACAACACTCCATCATTCAACAATCAAAAGAAAAATGACAAGCACCCAAACAACTCCAAAACAATCAAGAATTACTCCAAAACAACCAAAATGAAACCAAGACTCAATTACTGAGGGGAGGAAGAGATAATGCTAGGTCTAGGGGGTCTGTGACTATCACATGCAGCCTAAATACCAAAATACATCAAACCAAAACCCAAAAATGAAGGAAATCTGAGCCAAAAACTGAGTTTCAAAGGGCGGCACGCTTTCCTATATTGAACCAGAGCACCTATAAGGGGTAGGCGCTTTTGCTCCACTGCAAAAAAGCGCCTATGAGGGGACTGATGCTCCTATAACACTGCAGAAAAGCACCTATGAGGGTACCGACGCACCTATAACAGTGTGTAAGAGCACCAACGACGCCTTTTTTCCTAAGGAAAAGAGCGCATATACAACCAACACTTTCAACATTAAAAAATGAAACTAACGACGCTCTGTCTACATAGCCGAGGTGTGTCGGTGGAGAAACAAACAGATTAAAATCCAAATTTCCTATGGAAGAAGGGCAGAAGTTTTGATAGTGATCCAAAGAGCATCAAGAGGAAGCAAGACACTCTTAAAAGACAAAATATAAAGGAGGGAAGGTATTTAGAGGCTGGAAAAAGGATTGAATAAAAAGATATGAAATCAAAACAAAAGAAATCAGATCTATGTATGATCCCCAGTGGAGTCTCCAAATTTGTTATCAGATAAATCTACTCAATCGGAATCAAGCCAGATCTCCCTAGTCCAAATCGATCTAGAACAAATCAAATAAAGAATACAATCTACTTTCCTAGATCAAACATAAATGCAAAGAAATAGATAGATCACTTACTTGATATTCGCGGATCCTCTTCTCTCTTTGTTGATACAAGCTCCAGAATCTTTAGATCTATAGCTACAAAACCCTGTAAAGCATGTGGAAACAAGCAAACGGCATATGCGTATCCAAACATATAATTGATCGAAGCTAACAGTTAAGGAAGAAAGCTCTAAACATTATCAACGCAATAGCATTTATGGAAAGAGATTTGTATTAATGTAATCAAGGAGATACATAGAATTACACGGGAAAGAACATTACAACCTAGCCTTAACGTTGCAATCTTCCATCCAACAATCCAAGCCAAAGCCTCCAAAGCAAGATAGTAAGGCACCTATAAATTCCAACAACATAAAAGTACCATAGACCTTCCTCCCTTCCAAATGGAGAGAGGGTTTAATTTATAAGGCTAAAAGGATAGAGTAGGTTGAGGATTAGGAGGAGGAATCTAAGGGATCTTCCCTATAGGTTAGGAACCGAATGCCACCTCACCTAAATGATAGGGATAAACCACCACCTCATCCACCTTTGAGAAGGGTCTCGAATCTTCAGTTTTTGCCCTCCAAACACCACCAGCGCACTTTCCAAAAGGGGAAAAAGCACCGTTGGCACTCCTAGAAGTGGGAGATAGAGCACCGGCATCAACACACCTAGCAGGAAGGGAAAACGCACCACTGACGCTCCTATCATGAAGGACAAGAGCGCCGACCTTCCTAAAGAGGAAAAAAACAGGAAAATATCAATCTCAGTCAACTTTAGCAGAGAGAAACTTGGGGATTAGGCAAAGGGTTGACACATGGATCAAGAGTGCAAGATTTTGGTGTAACACCTTATATCCCAACTTGGATGTGTTATCACTTCTCTTATACAACCAATTTCTTGGACCAAAACTCTATTAAAAGATAAGTCTCTTTTAGCTGTTTAAATGAATATTGAAAATTATTGTCATTTAAGACATTTATGTATTATGCATGTTGTGTGTGATTATTTTATATCTTTTTTATGGGAATTTGGTTATCACAAAATTATGATAATCCAGATTAGTTTATTCTCCTACAATCCTCTTAAATTGCACTATGCATGCAATTGTTTTCATTTTGGTCCTTTTGGTGAGGTTTTCTTTATCGAAATTATTAGAAGAACACTTTTAAGAGATTTACTTTGAAATACATGTTCATGGATACCCATCCCATAGTTAGGAGTGATGGGAATGGGTGTTATGATTAGGATGCTAGAGATGCAACACTCTAGAGACTTTCCTTTTTGAATTTGCCTGAAGGCCTTCGTTTCATGCTCTAGATATTTAAACAACCTCAATAGAATGGAAGTGTAAATGGAATAGCGATACCATATTTGGATTTCCAATAATATGTTCCCCTGCCACTCCTCATGCCAATGGTTCCATTAAAGGTTTGCGGAAACATTGATTTTTATGTCTCCACAATCCCATGCTCAAACCTATTAACACTAATTTGAACCTCAACTAGTTCACAACAATTGAATCCATCACATCTATGACTATATGCATTTTTTTAAAATAGGAGATAATAAGACTTCAAACTAGAATTTTGCTAGGCTTTGAAATAATTTATTCCACCTTCAAGATGAAAAGGTCCTTTACCAAAAATTTTGATTGAAGCGTGAGTAAAGGATTCTCTTGGACTCATACCACCTAAGGAAGGGAGGCACATCTATAGACTCAAACTCAACTTCAAAAAAAAAAAAAAAACACATGCAAGGTTGAGCTAGTGCATCCTTGAATTACTCATGAATTTCAATGCTTGAATGCATCAAGAGTTGGGGAGATGTGAATGCCTTAAATTTCTATCTTGAAAGTAGTGATCAAATTTGAAGGTCTAGTCTTCATTCCAAATTGAAGTGTATATTTTCATCCAACAATTCCATGGTTAAATGTTGTAAAATTAGTGATACTTCAATTGACAATATTAATCAAGTACCTATTTCAAAATAAAATATTATAAATAAGTATATTCTTTTCCAAATTTAGACAATGTTAAAATTAATGAACCACCAAATAGATAAGTTATAATTTCAATAGAAAATAATAAAAATGGTTATTATAAATAAAAAATAGAAATCATAAACATAGATTAGTAGTTTTTTCTATAGAGGAATTTCAAAGTGTTAAAAATGACTGTAAATCTTTAGACAAGAATCAAGCCTTTTTGTGGACACCCATATAAGAAAGTATTTTTACGTGTATCCAAATGATGAGTGAACATTGCATCTTAGATTCATATCTCGAGCATATCACAATCATTCTTGACCATGGGAATACTTTGTTTTGTATATCATTAAAAGAAGAAACTGTCATAGATGTCGAGGCCATTAAAAAGTGGTAATTCTACCGAAACACTATAAGAATCTCAAAGAAATCCTACTTTATTTATAGGGCTCCAGGAGTATGCAAATATAACATGATTGCATAAATTTATATTATGTAGGATAATGCCTATTATTTGGAGATTCATAAGGCCCATACAAACAAAAAGTTGAATGATATTACTCATAAAGACCCGAAATGTGTTATTTTTATTGAAAACATTAAGTTTTCCTTTACCTTAAAAGAAAGTGACAAAGTGAATATTAATCATAACATGAATTACATTTTCGTCTCCACATCCTACTTTTAAATCTCACCCAAACATAAAATAATGTCGCTCCAAGTTACATGATATTTTAAATGTTACATCTCAATTATGTTCTTGGGCTTATGATGAGACAAAGTAAAAGAAAGATAAAGAACATTCTCAAACATTTGACACTTAAAATATCATTGCTAATATTTTTAGAAACAAAAAAAATGAAAAAAACATTATAGATAAAACTCAAAGATTTCATTTAATAAACCTATAACATAACACACAATAATTTAATAATTCTATATTCTTAGAACACATTAATAAAATTTAAAAAATCCTATACTTTAAATAATCATATGAAAACCGATAAAGTAACGAATACACATTAATAAAATTAAAAAAACCTTTACTTCAAATAATCATATGAAAACCAATAAAGTAATGAATACACATTAATAAAAATTTTAAAAAACTTCTACTTCAAATAATCATATGAAAACCGATAAAGTAATGAATACACGATGTTATAATGCAATTAATAACTAGCATGTCCCCAAAATGGGGAAATGAAACATTGGGAAGAATTTCTATATGTTGTGAAATGAGAGAAGGTGAAGAAAATGACACTTCCGTTTATGAATATATTTCAGATTTATACTCTGTTACAGAAATAAAAACTTTGTTTATATCTATCATCCATGCCTGCCTCATAAATAATATACTTTGATTATTGGTTAATTCCTTTCAGAGATGGTGTAGGCATATATATAAACCATTGATACACAACCAATTTCTAGTAGGCCAAAATCCTCTTTAACAACTTTAAAATGCTCTTAGAGCCTTCTTCCGCAACCTGGATTCCATGATTTTCTGTTTCCACAAACGATCTTTTGCAATCTTTAGGTTTCCATAATTTTATCATTCTGCATCTTTTCTGAGCCGTCGATTTCCTATGGGTTCTTTCTCGATCGTTGATCTTCGAATTTGTGGATTTGTGTTTTGACTTTTCTCAAAAGGACATTCCGTAATTTCGTTTCCGCAACTACCTTTCTTCAAGGTACTTTCCGCACCGTTGATTTCTTTGTGTACTCTTCTCTGACCATTGATCTGAGATCAGATGCAGATTGCAGATTATGGATTGCGGGTTCATAAAATCTAAAAAATGACTTTCATAGAACTCTTTCCACAAAACTTCTTACGTGTCGTCGATCGCTTGTGGACTCTTTCCTGACAATCGATCTTAGATCATATTCATCTTCCGCAATTATATTTTTGCAACTCCTGTGAACCGTCGATCGCTTTGTGGAATCATTTTTTGACCATTTATCTTTAGATTGCGGATTGTGGATTATGGGTTTTCCAATTTTGTTCAAAGTACTTCCATAATTCCTTTTCCGCAATGTTGCTTCCACACCATTGATCTATTGTGGAGTCTTTCCCGACCATTGATCTATGATCAAATGTGGATTTGAGAATCTTCATTTTTCTTGTGCGGAAATCATTCACCACCGTTGATCTTCTCAAAATTGCCTTCCACATTTTTTTCTCGGTTGATATGGACCGTCCAACTCTTATTATAGACCATTTATGTCTGTCTCTTGAATGATCTAGGCCATCCAAAACTTTGCGGGTTCACTCCAGATCATTGATCTACAATTGAATGCCGATTTGCACTATATGAAATGCTGAGAAGAATTGCTATATGTATGCAACTTAAAATAGATTGACGGCTGGGATGGATTCCGCAAGGAATCAATGGTGCATAAGACGTGATGCGGAAGGGGAATTGCGACAGAATTGGGAGAAATTCATGAACCCACAATCGACAACCAAAAATAGATTAAAGGTCGGGATTGAATCCGCAAGGAAATAATGGTGCGGAAGAAGAGACGTGGAAAGGGAATTGGGGGAGTTGAATTGGAGAAATTACTGAACCCACAATTTGCAATCCACAACAAAAAATAGATCGATGATCGAGATTGATTCCGCAAGGATTCAACGATGCGAAATAAGCGATGTAGAAAGGGAACTGCGGGAGTTGAATCGGAGAAATTCATGAACATTCAATCCGCAATTTACAATCCACAAACAAAAATAGATCAATGATCGAGATTGATTCTGAAAGGAATCAACGGTGCAGAAGAAGCGATGTGGAAAGGGATTTGCGGGAGTTGAATTGGAGAAATTTGTAAACCAAAAATCCACAATCCACAATTCGCAACCAAAAATAGATCGATGGTCGGGATTGATTCCACAAGGAATCAATGGTGTTAAAGAAGCGATGCAGAAATGGAATTGCGAGAGTTGAATCAGAAAAATTCGTGAACCCATAATTCACATTCCGCAATCCACAATGAAAACTAGCTCGACAGCCGGGATTGATTCCACAATGAGTCAACGGTGCAGAAAAAGAATTGGGGGAGTTGAATCCAAAAATTTCATGCCACAATCCGCAATGAAAAGTAGATCGACGGTTAGGATTGATTCTACAACGAATCAACAGTGTAGAAGACGTAATGTGGAAGGGGAATTGTGGAAGAGGAATTGGGAGAAGTTCAGGCACCCGCAATTTGCAACAAAAAATAGATCGATGATCGAGATTGATTCCGCAAGGAACCAACAGTGCGGAAGAGGTGATGCAGAAAGGGGATTGTGAGAGTTGAATCCAAGAAATTCATGAACCCGCAATCCAAAATACGCAACGAAAAGTAGATCAATTGTAGGGATTGATTTCATAAGGAATCAACGATGTGAAAGAAGCGATGCAGAAAGGGAATTGCAATATTTGAATCAGAGAAATTGGTCAACTCATAATTTGCAATATGCAATCCAAAATCTGCAACCAAAAATAGATCGAGTGTCTGGATTGATTTCGCAAGGAATAAACAGTGTGGAATAAGCGATGCAGAAAGGGAATTCTGGGAGTTGAGTCTGAGAAACTCGTGAACCCGCAATCCACAATCTGCAATCTACACCGAAAAATAGATTGAGGGCCAGGATTGATTCCTCAAGGAATCAACGATGCAGAATAACCAATGCAAAAACAGAATTGTAGGAGTTCAATCGGATAAATTCGTGAACCCGCAAGCCGCAATCCGCAATCCACAACCAAAAATAGATCGACAGTCGGGATTGATTCCACAAGGAATCAACGCTGTGAAAGAACCGATGCGAAAAGGTAATTATGGGAGTTGAATCAGAGAAATTTGTGAACACGCAATCTGCAATACGCAATCCAAAACAAAAAATAGATCGACGGTCGAGATTGATTCCGCAAGGAATCAACGGTGCGGAATAAGTGATGTGGAAAGGGAATTGTGGGAGTTGAATCAAAGAAATTTGTGAACTTGCATTCTGCATTCCGAAATGTGCAACAAAAAGTAAATCAACGGTCGGTATTGATTCCAAAAGGAATCAACGGTGTGGAAGAAGCGATGCAAAAAAGGAATTGAGAGAGTTGAATTGAAGAAATTCGTGAACCCGCAATCCGCAATTCACAATCCACAACAAAAAATAGATCGACGGTTGGGATTGATTCCATGAGGAATCAATGGTGCAGAGGAAGTTATGTGGAAAGGTAATTGAAGAAATTCATGAATCCACAATCAAAATTATTCCACGCCGTTGATCTCTTGCAGAGTCTATCCTGATCGTTGATCTTGTGAGTTGGGGAATGCGGAATGTGGAACCACACTTTACTATTTTGGACCTCTGCAATTTTTCTGGACCGTTGATTTCCTTGCGGGTTCAATCCTGACCGTCGATCTACGATCAAATGCGGATTGCGATCTCAAAATGCATTTTAATTGCTAATTGAATTGCTTGATTTCTTTGTTGAATTAAACCAATAAAAACTCTTTTATAGAAATAAAAACTCTGTTTAATTGTTTTCGACCTATTTAATTGTTAAGAAAATAACAAATGGGTTGGTAGTGATCAAATTTTCCTCTAATTATATTGGCAATCAACATTGGTATGTTTATTTGGAGAGTATAGTGCATGAATTGAGAGTTACAATGTAAAATGTGAAAGAGATAGAGAATGCAGGCATGGCTCTTCCACAACAGGATTTGAACCTAAAATTCGATGTCAGAATTCGACATCATCCGGCATTTCGTACGGATGTGTCGGACAACAATCATTGAAAATAACGACAATCAGGAAAGTTTAATAGTGCCGTCGAATATCCGACACTTCAGGCAACGAATCTCCGATGCACCAGAGTGTCGAATATTCGACCCTGAAGTGTCAAATATTCAACGGCCTAGTGTCGAATATCCAACAGTATGTCGACCCAAAAGTGTCACATATCCGACTCAAGAGTGTCAATTTTTCGACCCATCAGTGTCAGACTTTCAACGGTTTGTGTAGGTTATTTAAAAAAAAACTAATGTAAGGTTTGAAATATTTGAAATATTTGGTCCCATATTTTCAACGGTTTGTGTAGGTTATTTAAAAAAAAACTAATGTAAGGTTTGAAATATTTGAAATATTTGGTCCCATATTTTCAACGGTAACTATGTTCAAGGTGTCAAATATCCGACGTCGAGACATTATACATATAATTTTTTTAAAACATTTTGACATGTTTGTTGTAGAAGCGACGGACAATTTGCGAAATTATTTGTTCCTCGACGAACGATTTGCGAAAATTATTTGTTTCTCGACGAACGTTTTTCAGGAGGTTGTGGGAATTTTTTTTTCTTCGACAGACAGTTTGCCGAGAATTTTTTATTCTTCAACTTCTCTCTGTTTGAAAAAATGTTGATGCGTGGAACTTGATTTTTTAAGACAACCGGTGATATACATTCACGAAGTTTGTGACAAAATGTCAAATAGAAATATTCCAGATCCAAATGAAGACAACCGACAATTTCTTGCTAGGCTATGGGATGCAGCGAAATGAAGGGGTGATGGAAAATGTTATTGTCCATGTACTCAATGCAGGGGATTTAAGAGGAGAAGAATATTGATCTCAACAGCCACAAAACATTATAGGGACCATGGACACATTGAGGGGGGGAACAAATATCGTCCATTTGTAGGTTTAGCATTATAAAGTTTATTATATTCTTTGTTTTGGTAATTGTATGTACTATTTTTATTTTTTATATATCAATATATATCTATTGATGTTTCCATGTATTTATATTAAAGGAAAGACATCCTATAGCATATCGTCCAGAGGAAGTGCTTTCATAACAAGTTCATGATTAGGATCATGGAGCGTGTATGTTTAATGGAGAACAAGTGAATGATCATATTGAACAAGATGATCATACCGATAATGTAATTGAAGATGATGGTACAATTACGTTGATCCATGATTCATTTAATGTTAGAATGGATGATGATGATGACGTTGATAATGAAAATGATGATTACTTTGATGATGTTCACGATATACCTCTTCTCGATAAGGCATATGAACCCCTTTATAAAGGCTCCAAAAAAAATCTTCTCTCTGCTGTATTGTTGATAATGAACTTGAAGGTTATGAATGGTCTTTCAAACATTGCAATCACACGGATGGTAAGGTATGTAAAATAATCCATCACATATATAGGATCGTGATAAAGTTTATCTGTATTCCTCTAATAATTGTATTGTAACCTCATTATTGATCATCGTACGGATGAAGCGTGTTTCGTTAATATTATTTATTTATTACAATATTAACTATTTTATTTTTTATTTTTTTGTAGCTTGATAGCTGAATTTTTGTTACCACCATCAAATATTTTACCTTGCACATATCGAGATTTATCTTCCATCAGGAAAGAGATTGGAATGCATTATGAAGCAATTAATGCATGCCCCGATGACCATGTTATATATTATAATCAACATGAATTTGCAATAGAATGTCCGGAATGTCATGTAAGTAGATATCGTACAGATAAAGTAACAAAAAAGGTGCCTCAGAAGGTTCTTCGTTATATTCCCATCATTCCACGTTTGCAACAACTGTTCAGGTGCAAAAACATAGCGCAATTTATGGATTACCATGTCAGGAACAAAATTCAAGATGATGTTATTTGAATGCCTGCAAATGGTTATGCTTTTACATATATGGAGGAAAAGTGGTCCACTTCAAAGAAGAAGCATGTAATATTAGGACTTCTTTGGCAGAAGATGGTGTTAATCCATTTGCATAGATGAAATCCATTTACACGATGTGGCCTATTTTTTTTTATCAACAATAACATTCCTCCATGGTTGTCAATAAAAAGGGAGCACATAATGCTGTTGATGATTATTCCAGGTTTTTTTGTCCATAACTGTTTTATTTATAATGTAGTTGTGGCATCTCATTTGTCGTATTATGTTTCCTAATTTCATATATATATATATATATATATATATATTATTTTTCTCATGTGCATGGTTTATATATCTTAATGGTTCTCATAATGATATATTTTATATGTACTTCAAATCAATTAGGTAAGTTCCAGGTCAAAGATATGAATGTACACATCGAACCTCTTATAGATGAGCTACTGAAGTTATGGAATGCATCACTATGTATGACGTATCTAGACCAATATGACAAAGGCAATTTCAATTCCATGCAATGGTTGTATGGACAATACACGATTCCCCTGGGTTAACTTCATTTTGTGGTTTGTAATTTTAAGTTCCACTTTAATTGCATTTAATTATATGGAGTAGTTAGAATAGTTTATGTATTAATATAATTGACATAGATATTCCATATCTAAATATTGTAGATCTTCAGACAAAAGGTAAATTTTCATGTTGAGTTTGTGGTCCTAAGATAAAATCTCGTCATTCAAAAAGCTTAAGAAAGGAGGTGTTTGATGAGTATAGGCATTTCCTCTCTAAGAATCACAGGTATAGAACAACTGAAAAAAATATTTTCAATGGGAAGCAGGAGACTGCATTAAAACCATGGATAATGACACCTCACCTTTGGAAGATGCAATACAATAAAAATCGTCATCATGGTACGTATGGATCATCGTATATGAATTGTTATGTATTTTAATTTTTATTGTGAGTTGTTTACTGTAGTGGCAATATTTGATTTATGATGTGATTTATTTATAAACTAATATTCATGATGTCCATTGTGATCATGAAGGCATTAATGGGATTCCACGAGGAATGAAAAGTTATCCTATTCAATTCAGCAGGTTTCCCTACTATGAGCACCTACAAATTGCTCATTTGTTTGATACAATGCATATTGGAAAGAATGTTACTGAAACCTTATGGCGACTACTGGAGCTAAGGAGGGAGAAATATAAAGTTGTGAAAGCTTGCAAAGACATTCAAGAAAGCAACCATGCAATGAAAGACGTCATCCAATTTCATACCAACAGAGAACAAGTTAATATAAACTCAATTCCATGGATGTTTACGGAGCAACAAAGCAATGTTGTCAAAGAAGTAATGCGGAAAATTATATTTCCCACTGGATTTTGTGCGAACCTGAAGAATATCATAACCAAAAAAGGTGATTTTGCGGGGGTCAAAACACATGATTGGCATGTCTTCATCAAGGTAATTATTATTGTTATGTCCATATGATTTTTTTTTTCATTTTACTGCGTATATTTTTTTTCTTGTTTGTATACTCTTTGTTTAATAAATGGCTTGGTTTGTATATTGATACAGTATTTTCTATCTCTCTCTCTCTCGGACAACTTCGACAACAATGTCAAACAAGTTATATATAATCTTGGTAAATACATGAGGTAACTAGCAATTACTTGCATGTGCTTAGTGTTTCTTTAATTCTCCGTATAATTTATATATATATATTTTTCACTATTTCAGCATATATTGTAATTTAATGTTTATTTTTGTTAAATATTGTTATTGGTTTGCGTCACTTGTAGATGGTTGACATCTAAAGAAATCCATAAAGAAGATATAAAGTATTGGAGGAGAGAAATTCCTTGTCTCATGTGTGAAATGTAGAAGCATCTACCATCGACATTTTTCAATGCACAGGAACACTACCTCATACACCAAGTTGAGAAGATTGAGTTGTGTGGACCTGTGCACTCAAGGTCCATGTGGATGGTTGTGAGGCACTTGAAATTTATTAAGGGTTTGGTGAGACAACGAGCACATGCTAAGGGTTATATGATGGAATGATATACGGTATACCAAAACATGTTGTATGTTAATGAATATCTTCCTATTTTAGCGTCAAAGCTTAATTTACGTCGCATTTGTGATCCAGACTCCAATAACAAATTTGAAGGGGAGCAACTGAAGGGGAAAGGTAGATTGAGGAAGCTGAAAGGTTATTATTATCTAGTGGATGTTTATTATATCGTTCATATTCTAATTGTATTTTCTAGTTATAATTGCTTCAATTAAGAGCATATACTTTATTCAGGAGATTTACACCTTTCTTTCATTTTAATGGTTATTGTCATTAAACAGTTGGTCGAGAATGGGATGCAATTCATTTATACATCGCAAACAATATTGACTAGATGAATGTATGGATTGAATGATGCGAACAATCGGGTCATGGAATATCATGGGAAGGTGTGGCTTCATTGGTAAAAGCAACACAATGCAATGGAGATAGAAATCTAGCAGAAAGGGAAATTGATTTGGCATATGGTGTAAAAGATAAAATGGCAAGCATATAATTAATCAATCCCTCTACATCTTTTATTTTGCAAATTACATTCTTCTTTTCCATTTATTGCTGCATAAGGACTGAATGGTTGTGTAATCTTTTAGTGTATTGCTTATTGCAGGTAAAACACCATAAGGCTATGGTATGCAATGGAGGTAGACATCAGATCAAAAAATTGGATGAAACAAAGAAAACATCAGATTCTAGGATATCTGCTGTCTTTGAGGTTACCAATGTTTGATCTAGAACTAACAGACATCCAGAAGTCTCAAAAAATTGATACTATGGGTATTTGGAAGATATTATATAGTGTGACTTTAATTCCTTTAAGGTAGTTCTATTCATTTTCAAATGGTACAGGTTACGATTGAATCAATGTGATCCCGATAGAACTATTATTGAACATGATAATGGATTTACCATGGTAAACACAAGGTTGTTTGAGCCAGGAACAGAGCCCTATGTTCTTCCAAGCCAATGTGAACAAGTATTTTACTTAGAGGTTCCAGGTAAAGCGGGCTGGTCATTTGTTGTGAGACACGATCCAAGAGGAAGGCTGGTAAAGTATAACCTATACGATGCTAATGAAGAGGGTTCTCTAGAAGAAGGATACGATGACGCAGAGCATGATCAACATGAGTTAGGTGATGATGATGATCCAATAGAAGATGTACTCCAAGAAACAGTTGAATCCGATGATGTAGCGAACAATGCCAATGAAAGTTATACCGACGATGACACAATGAGCATAACTAATGATGATGGCGATGATGATATGGCCAACCCTTACAATGTTGACTCTGGATCTGATGATATAGACGATGACATGGATGAAGAATATGAGGAAAAATAATTAATGAAAGATAAATATGAAAGGTAAATATCCTCATGATCATTGTCATCATCATTATCATTGTCATCTTCATCATCAAAATCATAATTATCATCATCATCATCGTCGTCGTCATCATCAAAATCATAATTATCATCATCATCTTCATCATCGTTGTCATCATCATCTTCATCATCATCATCATCATTATCTTCATTGCCATCATCATCATTAAAATTAAACCTAGATCAAATTAATTACTTCATATCATCGTCATCATCATCTGTAGCATCGTCATCGTCTTCATCATCGTCAACGATGAAATATAATGAAAGGTAAATATTTTATTAGACCTATTATTTTATCTTATTTCTTTTTAAAAATATTACTTATGGACATCATCATCATCATCATGTGGATCGTCATCATCATCATCCTCACCATCCTCATCACCATCATCAACATCATCATCATCATCATCATCATCATCATATATAATCATCATCATCATAATCATCATAATCGTCATCATCACAATCACCCTCATCATCATCTTCATCATCATCATCGTCGTCATTGTCGTGTTCATCATCATGACCATCATCATCATTGTCATCCTCATCAACATAATCATCACCAATATAATCATATTCATCATAATCGATGAAGATGACATTGTTATCCTCATGATCTTTGTCATCGTCGTCATCAAAATCATAATTATCATCATCATCGTCGTCGTCATCAAAATCATAATTATCATCATCATCGTCGTCGTCATCAAAATCATAATTATCATCATCATCTTCATCATCTTCGTCATCATCATCTTCATCATCGTCATCGTCATCATCATCATCATCATCATCATCATCTTCATCACCATCATCATCATCATTAAAATTAAACCTAGATCAAATTAATTACTTCATATCATCGTCATCGTCGTCTGTAGCATCGTCATCGTCTTCATCATCATCGTCGTCATCGTCAAAGATGAAATATAATGAAAGGTAAATATTTATTAGACCTATTCTTTTATCTCATTTATTTTTAAAAAGAGTACTTACGGACATCATCATCATCATCATCATCATGTGGATCATCATCGTCATCATCCTCACCATCCTCATCACCATCATCACCATCATCATCATCATCATCATATATCATCATCATCATCATCATCATCATAATCATCATAATCATCATCATCACAATCACCCTCATCATCATCTTCATCATCATCGTCGTCGTCTTCATCATCATGGCCATCATCATCATCGTCATCCTCATCAACATAATCATCACCAACATCATCATCTTCATCATAATCGATGAAGATGACACATTATCCTCATGCTCATTGTCATCGTTATTATCAAAATCATAATTATCATCATCATCTTCATCGCCATCATCGTCATTAAAATTAAACCTAGATCAAATTAATTACTTCATATCATCGTCATCGTCGTTTGTAGCATCGTCATCGTTTTCATCATTGTCATCGTTTTCATCATTGTCGTCGTCATCGTCAACAATGAAATATAATGAAAGGTAAATATTTAATTAGACCTATTCTTTTATCTTATTTCTTTTTAAAAAGAGTACTTACAGACATCGTCATCATCATGTGGATCATCATTGTCATCATCCTCACCATCCTCATCACCATCATCAACATCATCATCATCATCATCATCTTCATCATATATAACCATCATCATCATCATCATCATAATCGTCATCATCACAATCACCCTCATCATCATCTTCATCATCATCGTCGTCGTCATCGTCGTCTTCATCATCATGACCATCATTATCATCGTCATCCTCCTCAACATAATCATCACCAACATCATCATCTTCATCAAAATCAATGAAGATGACATCGTTATCCTCATGATCATTGTCATCGTCGTCATCAAGATCATAGTTATCATCATCGTCATCTTCATCAAAAACATAATTATCATCATCGTCGTCATCATCGTCGTCATCATCATCGTCATCATCATCTTCATCATCATCGTCGTCATCATCATCATCATCATCATCATCATCTTCGTCGCCATCATCATCATTAAAATTAAACCTAGATCAATAATTACTTCATATCATCGTCATCGTCATCAGTAGCATTGTCATCGTCTTCATCGTCATCATCGTCATCATCAACGATGAAATATAATGAAAGGTAAATATTTAATTAGACCTATTCTTTTATCTTATTTCTTTTTAAAACACATCATAGTTAGTAACACGCATGGTTTTCTTTTGACGTGATATTTGCTAATAAAAATAAAGTGAATATAGCTATCAATATTTATTTTAATTATATTTGAAATATTTTTCCATAAAATATTTTATATGAAATTTTAAAATTTATCATTTAATTTTTGTTTTGAATGTTTTAAGTTTATTTTAAAAAAGTGTTTAATTTAAATAAGATATTTATATAGAAGAATGTAGTTAGAAAAATTGATGTCCAAAATTTTTACTTAGTTTATTGCTATAATAAAAAGATTAGATTTTAGATTTTGTAGATAACTTTTATGTTTCCAAATTCAATGTGAAGAATGGAGTAAACATGGAAAGATGTTAAGAATGTAGAATGTAACATTAATGATTTTTTTTAATCTTTTACATACCTTATGGCTCACAAAAATATATTAGATTCCAAAATTTTCATATATCTTTGATCTTACCGCAACTTTAAAGTTTGGTGACAAACATCCCATCGTCTTCATCATCAGACATCATCATCTTCATCATCATCGTCGTCATCATCACACATCATTATCATCATCATTGCACATCATTATCTTCATCACACATCGTCGTCGTCATCATCATCATCGTTTGTATCATCGTTATTGTCTTCATGATCATCGTCGTCATCGTCAACGATGCAATATAATGAAAGGAAAATATTTAATTAGACCTATCCTTTTATCTTATTTCATTTAAAAAAAAATTACTAACATCATCATCATCATGTGGTTCCTCATTGTCATCATCCTCACCATCCTCATCATCATCATGAACATCATCATCATCATGAACATCATCATCATCATCATCTTCATCATCATCAACATCATATTCATCATCATCTTCATCATCATCGTCATGATCATCTTCATCATCATTAACATCATCATCATCATCATCCGCAACATCATCGTCGCCATCTACTGCATCATCAACGTCATCATCATCCTCATCATCAACATCGTTAACATTTTCATCATTTCATATGATATCAAGATGGTCATCACCATCATCATCATCATCATAATCATCATCGTCAACATCATCATCTTCATCATCATCATTGTCGTCGTCTTCATCATCATAATCTTCATCTTCATCATCATCATCATCTTCATCCTCATCATCAACATCCTCATCTTCATCATCATCATCATCATCATCATCATCATAATGATCGGCATCATGGATAACATCATGATCATCATCGACATCATCATCATCAGTGACATCCTCATCCTCATCATCATAGATTCACTGCACA
>LPNX010247280.1:326099-348506 GCA_001517045.1 Pseudotsuga menziesii
AAATACATAAAACATAGTATATATATATATATAAAACATAATATAAATAAATAAATAAATAAATAAAATAAAGCATAAAGAAATAAATAAAATAAAACATAAAACAATATATATAAATAATTATAAAACAATTATTTTTAATACATATATATAAATAAAATAACAAAAACATAAAACCATAAAAAATCTAACAGTCGTGCTATTTTCCTTTCAGCTTCACGAGAAAGCTTCTTTTGTGCATCTCGTCAGGCGCTTGTCGTTCAGTGATCAGGAGGAAGCTTCTTCCTCTGTGCATCACGTTGGGTGCTCGTCGTTCAGTGATCAAGGGTCAATCTGAGCAACTTGGCTGGAGAATAATATCAGTGGGAGCAACGATTTGGACAGTGGGAGCAACGATTTGGACCCACGAAGACTAAGGAGAGTGGATTGTGGTTTTGTATCGGAAAAGGAGGCCAATTGTCAGTCGAGACAGTGCATCCCAAAATTGTGAGTACCGTGCCCTAATTCATGTCTATTTTAATTTTTTTTAGATATGCCTGCAAATCTCCAGGGTTTCTTAGCCAATAGAGGAAAGGCAGAGGCTATTAGAGCAGGCTTACACCTAGGTTATGCAGGGTTGGTACGTTTCAATCCCACCTTCTCAATTTAGGCTTTGGATAAAGCAAACCCCCGTTTTTACGGGGTCAGATGGTCCTCACTCTCTTGTCCAGTGGTGATGTGTTCCTTCTCACTCGGTTATGGTGAACGGGATCTTGTGTGGGTGAGCACTTAGACACCTCATTTATATACCTTGCCTACTTGAGTACTTTACTTTTACCAACAACCCAAAGGGTCTCTATCTATACTTCTTGCTTCTTAACCAACTTGAATCCTTCCTTTTTTAACCTTTGTTTGTAATGCCCTAAAATTACTTACAATGTTGTACGAACTTCAAATAGAGATAACTATGGGGGTAAAAATAGAGTTGCATTTTACAGTTTCATTTGACCTGCATTTGACCCATATTGGCTGATATGGATTTTGAAGTTTGGCAAGTCTGAGCGTTACAATTAGTGGACGAACCCACCACATTTTGGTTCACATTCAAATTGGTTTGGTTGTTTTTATGTGAGTTATCTTAGCAACCGGTTCCCAAATAAGCTATTAAGCCGACTCCACCGAAATGAGATGCTTAAGGGAGGTTTAGAGAAGGATTCGAGTTCCCTCGTAGCCACGATAGATAGAGTTTTTTTGCTCACATGTATGCTTGGTCCGGTGGAGAAGGATGAAAATCGGTCGCTGCCCCGAGCAGGATTTCCAAGCCATATTTTGTTATAAGAAAGAAACTCGAACCTAACCCCTAGATCATTCAAGATCATTATAAAAGCCCTAGGTTAGAAAGAAACTCGAACCTAACCCAGTATTTTTCAAATTGTAGCAACAACGGGGGTTTGCCAGAATTCTGCCAAATGTTATGGATTTCTTCTTTAAGGTGTTTTATTATAGAAACCTTATATTATAAAGCAACTCGAACCTAACCCAGTAATTCCCAAGCTCTAAACACCATGAGAGCTTGGACTATACAATATATTTTCATTAAGTGATTGAATGAAGTAAACCACTTACAATAACTATTTTTTCAAAATATTAATTTTTTTCTACATACCTGTACATATCATCATCAAACAAAACTTTCCATGAGGACATAGTTCAAGAACTCTGTCCACATGAACTATATCTCACAAAAGATAACAAGTGTTCATCCAAGAAATGGTGAAGATTCATGGTATTGTGTTTCACAAGTTTTCCATGTTGCAACCTAATGAAACATAATACCATGAATTGTCATCGTTATTAGCCAACACTTATTAGCTATTTTAGAGTTAGTGAATTGAAAGTGGCTAAGTCAATGCAAAAAAGAAAGGTAATAAGTTTGACTAAATAAACTATTTCGATAATTGTAGCTACATCTTCTGCTACATGCATGGCTTGCATGCCTCACATATCTCTATGTACTATCAAAATTATTATTATTGGTATGTGTACCTTCTCTCACTGATAGTCTTCTTCCTATTTATTATCCAAAACAACTATATTATAGGGCCTTTTGGCACAACATTGTTTTGCATGCAACTTTTATTTTGTCAATCTGGCATAACTAAAGCACCAAACCTACAAACATACTATCAAAACAATAGAATATCAGTTTGGGATACTATATTTTTCCATTCGGTGATCCAGTACATTTTGTAATACCTTCAACCCTTCAAAAGATAGGGGATAAGAGAAGGTAGTTGTGTTACCTAACAAGGAGAACCTAGATAATGCCTATAAACGAGTCATTAATGGTGATGATAAAAAATAGTGTTACCTTTGAATTTCTTCAATAGCCTATAAATAGTAAAGAATCCCTACTCTAGAAATATCATTTCACGAAATAAAACACACCATAATCCAAGCGTAATTTGATAAATGAATGGAAATAAATATCAATGGGCAATAATAATAATAAAAACATACCCATAGATCTTAGTTTAGGGATGTATTGAGGTTTATACCACATATTTGATAGTGTATGCATCCAATACTTGCTCATTACTTGATCACTAATATCAATGGATATACCATCACTCTTATTGGTAACTCCAATTTTTTCACATTTCTAGTAACCTACAAATTCCAAACTCTTTGTTTTCATGGAGTTTTTGTGAGGTTATGGGTGCAAAAATATTGGAGATTTGCATCCTAAGGTTGATATTGGTACCTTCAATTTTTTAGATACCATGATAGTTTTATGCTTGCTAATCTGAAGGATCCTCCTTAATTGATACCATGATAGTTTTATGGTTGCTAAACCCAAGGGTCGTCAATTGGTAGACGCTCATGTGAAAGCTCACATGGGCCTCAAGATAAAATCCCATTGAGTCCCTTGGGGTTACCAGTTGATATTCCATCTAGTGATTACCATCATGCTCCATCCTCAAAACCATGGAAAAGGGGGAAATCCACATAACCCACCCCAATCCTCATGGAACATATTGAAACAACCCAAAGTCCAGGTTGTAGATGGGTTGTGGAGCCCGCTACAATGAACTAGACAATCAATGTATGAACTCCAAGACTTAAAGCACTATCCATGAAAACCTAACCTCTTATGTTTCTCTTTCCTAAGAAAGAGATCTCGAGAATATGTCCATGTAAACCCTAACATTCTTCATGTTGTTCTTGCCTATGAAATAGATTCGAAGAATCTCTCTGTGTAAGACCTAACCTTCTTCCTCTTTTTTTCCTCGCAAAGAGACTCAATGAATTCATCCATGTAACCCTAAGCTTCTTCTTATTCTTTTTCTTAGGAAGGAGCTCAGATAATGAAAAATGCAAGGATAGGCTAAGCAAGGCAACTATGCTCTCAAAAATATAGGTTCTCCAAAGAAACAAGTCTCAACCAAGGAACCTCCTTCTTTGAGCTTCTTCATTACTCCCCATCTCAATGGATTGGCGCTTTCTAGTGCTTTAACACTTTCATTCTGTTAGGTTTGTTTTCTTTCTTTTAGGAATTCCTTGGGGATGTATTTTTGCCTCCCCCTTGTCATCTTTGTCTATTGTATTCATTTTACAATTCCATGCATCAATTTGATCTTTAGTGAACATGAATATTTAAATTAAATTAAATCAAGTATTATATACAAAATATTATATATATAACCCTAAGGAAAATTTAATGGTCACTAAAATCATTTTTTTCCTATGATTATTTTTTTAAGGATTCATGACATACATGCCTACTCATTTCCTCTTTCTGTTTTTTCCCCATTAACAGATTGACCTCCACAATCATGTTGGTCTAGTCCCCTTGGCAATCATAATTAAGCACAATTACCGGATTTGGCGCTAGGATTAACCACACCTAAATCAAATTATGAAATTATTCCACCTTGTTTTGACTAATATAAAGTTGTTTACGTAGGATAATGTAAGATAATTAGGGTTATTTAGGGTTAGGGTTTTGAATCCCTGATTCCTATTTTGGGATGACTGGCACACTTGTATCGAACTCTTTAGTCAATTCAGATCGCACACTCATTCTTGTAACCTTGTAATTAAGCAATCAACTACAGCTTAGGATCTCATTACCTTTGCACCTTCACCCAACCCGATACTTGTCAAAGCTAACCTAAAATGAAACAACACTTCCCCTAGTGGCACTCATGGCACCTAAAATAACTACTAAGTTTGAACTTGCTCTATTTTCCTGCTCTTTTTGCTATAGATCATATATCTACTTAGTGGGACACCAAATCACATTAATTATTGTTACCAGACATAGAAACTCAGTATATTATGAAAATATGATTTTCAAATTTTCAAAAACTTGAAATTAAATTTAAATTTAAAGAAGAAAAATCTAAAATTAATTACCATTTTACACAATATTACATACATAAATATTTTATAATTAAATGTTAAAATATTTATAAAAAGCATTCATAAACTACTATACAGTTATAAAGTCAGAAAACTTTTGATTAGAAAGAGAAAATTGTAGTGTACGCAAGGGTCGATATTACATTACTTGTTAATAATACATTAGTGGTATCTTGTAACAACTATTTTGACAATGATCAAGGTGTGAAGAGGGAGTCCAAAATGATATGTGGAGGTGCAACATGCTCCTGTTTGGTGTGCCTCCATTCTACTGTACTTTGAAGAGATGTTGGCAAGTGTTCTTTGTACATTCACTTGGTGCAAGGTGAGAGCAGCAAGATGTAGACATCAAAGGGATGGGGTAGGAGACATCTGTTGCTTTGTAGATTAGATTTTGAATTATTCCCTGGTGTGAGTGATTTTTTTTCCCTGAGAAAAAAAACCAATTTTATTCATTGAATAAAACCATGAACTGCTTTTGCAAGCTTACATTATAACGAACATTTAGCTCGTGCTGTCTCAAAAAACACAATCCCTATTAGGGTTATTCAAAATTCAGTATCATCCTTTTTGTTTGTTAATTTGTCTTGCTTGATACATACTCTGTCCTCTCTATAAAGTTTCGTAGTGCATTGCTGAAGTGCCATCTGACACTTCCTCTGTCTCCTTTAGACCGGGATGATAGGCTAGTGCCTACTTTGAAAGAGCGTCCGCTTCCATATTTAATTCTCGGTAGACATGGCCAAAAGAAATCTGTCTGAAGCTGAGCTTTAATGTCTGAATTTCTGCTAGCAAATGCTGTAAATGCGGGGCTCTTATAGTGCTCTTTTCATTTTCCCAATCAATCACTACTTTTGAGTCTCCATAGATCTGAATTTCCTGTATATGTATGCTTTTTGCCACCTTTAATGTTTCCCATAGAGCTGATAACTCAGCCTTGTTGTTTGAGGCTTGCCCTGTTACAAATTTTATGTTCATCTTCTTGGTTGAAGGGAAAAAAATTACAGCTCTAGCTCCTCCTAAAGGAGGCTCCCACTGAGTAGCTCCATCGAAGAAGGCCCACGGTATCTCTTTGTTTATCTCTGCACGCATTCTGATTATTCTAATTTTGGTCTTTGCTATGTCCCTCTCGTGTTCCTGTATTTTGCTTATTAACAATGGAATAACAATGTCAGTAGGAATCCATGTATTGTTGAAAATGGTTTTATTCCTGGCTTCCCATATACTGTATATAAACATAATTGGGAAAGCTTCGAAAGGTCCTACCCTTTTGTCATTCCACCAGGATTTGGTTTTTTCTTCCAATGGTACCATTACTTCATGAGCTTTGTCTGCTTCCAATTTTCTTATTATCCGATTCCAAACGCTGCCTGCATAAGAACAGTAAGTGAACAGATGAGCACTCGTTTCATCACTAGATTTGCATAATGGGCATATTCCTGGACCTTCAAAGCCCCTTTTTTGGAGCATTTCCCAAGTTAAAAGTTTGTTGGACAGACCTAGCCACTTTGTGATTATGGTTTTTAATTAGCATTGAACCCTCCACAACTTTTTCCACCACCACTGCTTGTCCCCTGTTGCTTCTTGTTCTTCGAAAGTTGCCTGATATCCTAGATTTGTTGTGTAATGACTCGAGTTTGGATTTTTTGTCCACACCAACTTATCCTGAGAATTTATCAGGTGAATATGGTTTGATACTAACAGGTTTAAATATTTGTTCCAGTCCTCTCCGATTTCTCCTGTCAGTCCCAAATCATGTGCGTTTTTCCAATGTCCTCTTCCTTTGCTCTGTGTGTCTTTACAGGAATCCTTTACGGTGTATATTATGTGCATTTTTAGGGCTTGGAGTAGGTACACTGATAATTTGTATTCCCCCCCCACCCCATCCAAGGATCTTCCCTGATTCTAACCTTCTTCCCATCTCTGATCTTCCATCCTATTCACTGTCCGATTAAAGGGAAAGCCGTTACCATTGCCTTCCACCCTATAGATCCGTTCTTAAAGGTTTTGTGTGGAGTTTGAATCCATTCAAATATATTGTTGTTAGGACAGTATTTAGTCACTATGACCTTGCTCCATATCTTATCTGGATTTTGAATTAGTCTCCATAATGATATTGCAGCTAAGGCTTTTGAGAATAATTCTAAGTTTTTAATGCCCTACCCCCCTAGGTTTTTAGGCTTTGTTAAAGTCTTCCAGGGTTATGCACTATAGAGTAGCACTAAAGAGGTTAAAACATCCACTCTACAGGATCTCCAAGAACTCAACATCATTATTTTTCCATTATTGTAAAGGCAATGTACTAGAAGATTTGCCTGGAATTTTTGATTTCACCGTGAAGTTGAACGTAAATGATAAACATAGAGGAGCACTAAGCAAGCTACAACACTTTGAAGGAAATCAAATGAGTACAGATATAATGTCTGTAGCAGTCTGCATACATCCTTCAGTTGAATGTGTTGATGTAATTGTAACTTTGGAATGTATTCACTTATATTTCTTATGTATTGTAACCCGATGTTTATTTCAGGATGTACTTTTGTCATGTCATGGCCCAATGTTCCTATCGGGAGGATTTATAATGTAAACAAGTCATGTCAAGTCATTGTGGGTAACCCTCCTATTGTCTAAGGGTTAAAGTCCCGGCAGTTCCGGGGCAGTAGGGTTATTAGACTCTCCTATAGAGGTCGGCCCTAGTAGGGTTTTAGTCATGTCGAGAATTAGTATAAATAGAGAGCGAGCCTCTCTATTTATCACACACTCATCCAAACTTAGTTGTAGCACATAGCTGAGGAAGAGAAAGACACTGGGGCAAGGAAGAAAGAGATTACTGCTGTTGGGAGACCATCTTATTGTTTTGGGGTTTTACTTTTGGTGCTGATTCTATCTCTGAGGAAGTTGCAGGGTTTTATCCATTTATGGTTTCCCCGAGGAAAAACACTGTGTTCATTGTCTCTTGTGTTTGATTGCTGTGCTTGTTGTTATCTAAGTTAAATATCCTAATGTTATGCTAGCTTAATGTTAAAAATCTAACATGGAATCAAAGCTAACCTAAGAAGAAGACACTGTGCAGCTGCGGGAACCAGGGCTTCCTACTTTGTGGATCTCTGTCCACAGATTTTTAGCGAAAGAAGGTTGGAATAACTCTCCTCCTTAGGGCACATCTTTCTGTCGAAGCAGAATCCAATTCTGAGGTTTTTTAGTTTTGGACCCGACACTGCTGTCGAAAATTAGGGCTTTTCATAGAATTGGAATTTTTGAGTGAGCCCAGGCATGGATTGATCTCCTCCCTAAAATCGAAGTTAGGGATCAAATTCAAAGCATTTGGTTGGACAGATCTTTGGAAAAGCAAAACCCTAATATGCTCCTGAACTAGAACTGTAGGATTTCAGCTCCAAATTCAGATTCGACATCTTGACCTGGTAAGATCTAAATCTTTTGTATTTCCATTTGAGGCTCTCAGTTAAGATGTCTCATCATACCAAGCTTGATGAAAAGCTTGAGGGAGCTGATAACTTTCGAGCCTGGAAGTATACGATCTCCCTGGTCCTGGAAGAAAATGAGTTGGACTCCTATATCATTGAGGAGGTTCTAGTTCCAGAGGGAGATGAGGCAAAGGCCTTACATAAGAAGAAGTTGGTTATGGAAAAGAGGATCATTGCTGATTCTATCAAGGATCACCTCATACCACAGGTGTCCTCCCTTAAGACACCTAAAGCTATGTTTGATGCCCTAACCAAATTGTTTGAAGGGAAGAACATAAACTGAAAGATGACTCTGAGAAACCAACTGAAGAATGTGAAGATTCAAAATGCAGAAATAATCCAGTCTTACTTCACAAGAGTTTCTCACATCAAGGAACAACTGGAAGTAGTAGATGAAGAAGTGGAAAATGCAGAGATTATAATGACCACCTTGAATGGTATCCCTAGATCATGGGACTCCTTTTTTCAAGGAATCTGTGCTATAAAGAAGTTAGTCAAGTTTAGCAGACTATGGGAAGAGTGCTCTCAAGAAGAAGCTTGGATAGTAGCTCGAGAAGAAAAGATGGGAAGTGAAGATCAAGCTCTCATAGTTCACTCCAAGAAACCCAAAAGAAGTTCTCATCACCCCAGAGGTAAGTCCTTTCATAAAGATAACTCCAGAAAATATTTTTCTAGAATCAGATGTTATACATGTGACGAGAAAGGACATTATGCTAGAGAATGTCCTAGAAACAAAAATGTCTCTCACAAGAAGAAGGGAAACAAGAGAAGACATCATGCTCATGATGCAGAGGATGATGAACCTTCATCAAAGAGAACCAGATATGAAAGTGAATATTCTTCAAGCGAGGAAGAATATGTTTTGATTTTTGCTCTCATGGGAAACATTACTCATGGAAGCAATGATTGGCTTATAGATAGTGGGGCTTCCAAACATATGATAGGATTCAAGGAATCCTTCAGAACATGAATCACCTCACAAGGAGAATCTAGGAGATGACTACCGGTATCCAATAAAAGGTAGTGGGGAATCTTCCTATAAGCTAGACTTTGGAAAGTCTATGACAATGAAGGAAGTATTGTTTGTACCAGGACTAAAGAAGAAATTCCTCTCCATATCTGCATTAGATGCAAAAGGAATGAGGGTTGCATTCATAGATGGTCAAGTCATCATGTGGCCGAAAGGAAAGACTATCGATGATGCAGTAGTGATTGGGGAACAAGAAGGAGGATTGTACAAATTGAAGGGCCATCTAGAACAAGCCTCGGTCCATGACATAGTAGAGCCAAATGAGCTTTGGCATAGAAGGCTTGTACATGTGCATTACAGAGCACTACCAATTGCAAGCAAAGATGTTGACGGTCTTCCAGAAATTCAAGCAAAACATGATGGGGTCTGCAGAGGATGTGCGAAAGGAAAGAATAGAAAGAAGACATTTCCAAGTAGCGAGAGCAAGGCAAAAGGAATCTTGGAAATCATCCACTCTGATGTATGCGGTCCTATGTCATCAAGCTCACTAAGCAGGTATGTATATTATGTTTCTTTTATTGATAAATTTTCTAGGAAGACATGGATCTACTTCATGAAGAACAAAGATGAAGTATTCATCAAGTTCAAGGAATTCAAATCCTTGATCGAGAACCACATGACTGCAAAGAAAATCAAGACCTTTTGATCAGATAATGGTGGATGAATTCAAAGGGTTATGCAAAGACTCAGGGATTAAGAGGGAGTTGTCCACTCCTTATAATCCACAGTAGAATGTGATTGCAGAACGGAAGAACAAAACTATCATGGAAGCCGCAAGAGCTATGCTTCATGATCAAGATCTTCCTATGCATCTTTGGGTCGAAGTTGCTAGAACAACGGTGTATGTATAGAACCGTAATCCACACAGAGTACTCGAGAACAAGACTCCTGAAGAAGTCTTCTCCGGTAAGAAACCAAAAGTCAGCCATCTCAGAATATTTGGCTGTCCTGTGTACACACACATTCCAAAAGAGAAGAGAACAAAATTAGATCCTTCAGGAAAGAAGGGTATATTTGTGGGATACTTTGAAAGATCGAAGGCTTACAGAATATATTTCCCAGGATTCAAAAAGATTGACATCGGCAGAGATGTGACATTTGATGAAGACACAACTTACAACAAATCCAGAAAGAGACCTACTGAAGAACCCGAAGAAGCAGAAGCACCTAGAATTCATGATACAACCATGAACGAAGAAACTCAAGAAGAAGATCAAGAATTTGAAGAACCACAAAGACCTGTAGATCCACCTCAGGAGAAGAATCCTCACAAGAGGAAACCTACTTGGGTACGGGAAATTATCCAAGGTACAGAAAGATATGGGGCTCCAGAAGAGAATCATAGAGAAAGGAAGAGGACCAGATCTTGCTCTGGGTATGTAGCATTACTATGTGATTTCATTGATAAAGAACCTTCCAATTATGAAGAAGCGGCAGAACAGAAATAATGGAAGGATGCTGTGATCGAAGAATATCAATCTATAATGAAAAATGATGTTTGGGATGTTGTCCCAAGACTAGAAGGGAAGTTGGTTGTAACTTCCAAATGGATCTACAAGATCAAGCATGCTGCAGACGGTAGCATAGAGAAATATAAAGCAAGATTTGTTGCTCGTGGTTTCTCCCAGAAAGAAGGAATAGACTATGAAGAAACTTTTTTCACTTTTAGCCAGATACACTTCCATCAGATCAGTACTTGCTTTGGATGCAGTAATGAAATGGAAGATACACCAGATGGATGTCAAGACTGATATATTGAATGGTGTAGTATAAGAGGAACTATATGTAGAGCAACCACTCGGTTTCGAGACACATGACAAAGAGTCTCATGTATGCAGATTGAAGAAAGCCCTATACGGTTTGAAACAGGCAACCAGGACTTGGTACGACAGAATTGACAGCTTTCTATCCAGTTTGGGATTTACTAAGAGTAAAGCAAATTCCAATCTTTATTACAAGGTTGAAGATGGCAACCCAGTGATGCTCCTACTGTATGTAGATGATCTGTTTGTAACAGGTATGGATGGGTTAATAGTTGATACGAAGAGGAAGCTTGCTGCCGAGTTCGAAATGAAGGACTTGGGTATGATGCATTATTTTCTAGGCATGGAGGTGTGGAAGAATGCAGATGGAATATCCCTCGGACAAGGGAAGTATACAGTAGAGATCTTGAAGAGGTTTGGGATGATGGACTGCAAGTATATGACCACACCTATGGCATCAAACATGAATCTATTGAGCGATGCTTCATCAGAGTCAGTTGATGCTACGATGTATCTTCAGATGATTGGGTCCTTGATGTACCTGATGAACACGAGACTAGATATTTGCTTTGCTGTGAACACCTTGAGCCGGTTCCTGACAGATCCGAGAAATGTTCACTTGATTGCTGCAAAGAATATTCTGAGATACCTGAGAGGTACAGTTGATTATGGGCTCAAGTATGAGTCGAATCAGAAGATTAACCTGGAGGGTTATGTTGATTTAGATTGGGTAGGCAGTGCCATCGATAGGAAAAGCACTTTAGGATGTTGTTTTAGTATGGGATCAGGTGTGATCTCTTGGTTTAGCAGGAAGCAATCTTGTGTGGCACTAAGTACAGCTGAAGTAGAATATGTCGTAGCTTGTTTAGCTAGTTGTGAGGCAGTATGGCTGAGGAAGCTACTGTCTGATTTATTTGATCTGTAGTTAGATGCTACTTGTATATATTGTGACAACTAGAGTTGTGTGAAGTAGTTAGAGAACCCAGTGTTCCATGACAAGTCGAAGCATATCGAGATCAAGTATCACTATATCAGGGATATGGTGCAGAGGGGAGCAGTGAAGCTCCAGTATGTTGGGACGGACGAATAGATAGATGATGTATTGACGAAGCCATTGGCTAGGGTGAAGTTTGAGTACTCCAGGGAGAAGCTTGGTGTTCTCCAGATCGAGGTTCCCTCCAAAGGGAAGTGATGAGTCCGTGGGCCATTCTGACATGGTGAGAGGATTGGTTCCTTCCATGGTCAGATGTAAGGGATGATCCATTCTATCATGGTGAGAGGATTGGTTCCTTCCATGTTAGATATGAGTGCTGAGCCATTCTGATATGATTGTAGGATTGGTTCCTACATGATCAGATAGAAGGCCTATTTCCATGCTTGGAATGGAGCTACCTGGTGAGGTACTAGGAAAACTCAGTCTGGGACTGAGTGCCGTTCTGATATGACTGTGAAATGTGTTCTCACATGATCAAATATGAGTGCATGGCCATTCTGATGTGATAGAGGGATGTGTTTCCACTTGATTAGATGTAAGGGCTGAGCCATTCTATCATGGTTAGAGGATTGGTTCCTTCCATGTCAGATGTGAGTGTTGGCCATTCTAACTTGGTGTCAGATATAAGGTCTACCGCCATTCTTGGAATGGAGCTACCTGGTGAGGTACTAGGAATCCTCAGTCTGGGACTGAGAGCCATTTTGATGTGACTGAGGGATGTGTTCCCACATGATCAGATGTAAGTGCAGATCCTTTCCATAGATGATAGTAGGTGTGTCCTATCATGCTGGTGGATGTGAGTACTGGCCTTTCCATAGATGATAGTAGGTGTGTCCTATCATGCTGATGGATGTGAGTGCTGCGCCTTTTCACAGATGGTAGTAGGTGTGTCCTACCTTGCTGGTGATTGTAAGTGCTGTGCCTTTCCACAGATGGTAGTAGGTGTGTCCTACCATGCTGGTGATTATAAGTGCCGTGCCTTTCCACAGATGGTAGTAGGTGTGTCCTACCATGCTGGT
The DNA here is from genome assembly GCA_001517045.1 of Pseudotsuga menziesii. Classification (NCBI taxonomy): domain Eukaryota; kingdom Viridiplantae; phylum Streptophyta; class Pinopsida; order Pinales; family Pinaceae; genus Pseudotsuga; species Pseudotsuga menziesii. Next base: position 338,795 of record LPNX010247280.1, read on the forward strand.
GGATGTGAGTGCTGTGCCTTTCCACAGATGATAGTAGTTGTGTCCTATCATGCTGGTGGTTGTAAGTACTGAGCCTTTTCACAGATGATAGTAGTTGTGTCCTATCATGTTGGTGAATGTGAGTGCTGGGCCTTTCTGATGTGATTATAGGATTGTTTCCTACATGATCAGATGTGAGTGCTGGGTGGGCCATCTGATTTGGTGTCAGATGTAAGCGCTGAAGAAGGCCTACATGGAGGCTAGGCCTACAACCAGCATGAAAAAGGGATGGCTCTGTAGAACTTCCAGTGACGAGAAGAATCATGAGATAGCACCCGTGATGATTCAGTAATGAAGATCTAGCAGTGATGATCCAGATCGAGTGATGATCGAGATCCAATGATGATGTCCAGTGATGATCTAGATCGAGTGATGATCCAGATCCAGTGATGATGATCCAGATCGAGTGATGATCCAGATCCAAAGATGAAGATGACTCAAAGATGAAGATGACTTGGAGATGAAGATGAATTGAAGATGCAGATGACGAGATTATCCAGAGAAGAAGACCAGTGATGAAAATTGTGTCGAGAGAATACCTTCCTAGTTAAGAGGGAGTGTTGATGTAATTGTAACTTCAGAATGTATTCACTTATATTTCTTATGTATTGTAACCTGATGTTTATTTCAGGATGTACTTGTGTCATATCAGGCCTCGATGTTCTTATCGGGAGGATCTATAATGTAAACAAGTCATGTCAAGTCATTGTGGGTAACCCTCATATTGTCTAAGGGTTAAAGTCCCCGCAGCTTCGGGGCACTAGGGATATTAGACTCTCCTAGAGAGGTCGGCCCTAGTAGGGTTTTAATCATGTTGGGAATTAGTATAAATAGAGAGCTGGCCTCTCTATTTATCACACACTCATCCACACTCAGTTGTAGCGCATAGCTGAGGAAGAGAAAGACACTGGGGCAAGGGAGAAAGAGGTTACTGCTATCGGGAGATCATTTTATTGTTTTGGGGTTTTACTTTTGGTGCTGATTCTATCTCTGAGGAAGTTGCGGGGTTTTCTCCATCTATGGTTTCCCTGAGGAAAAACACTGTGTTCATTGTCTCTTGTGTTTGATTGCTGTGCTTGTTGTTCTCTCAGTTAAAGATCCTAATGTTATGCTAGCTTAATGTTAAAAATCTAACAGAATGATGTTAGTTCTTGGCGATCCTATAGAGTGGATGTTTGTTTGCTCTATCAGTTGCTTCTTGGAATTTATAATAAACTTGGCCCAATATCATGATTCGACCGTGAGGTGCTTATTTGAATGGAAATTGGGTTAGGTAATACTTGGCCATTAATGGAAAATCATGAATCTTATGGTTTATGCTTTGGGTCTTGAAGCAAGTACTAGGTATTTTGATGTCCTCCATTTTTTATTTGAACATTTTATGTCAATTTTCACCGTGTCTGATTTTTTTTCCCCCTCTTACAATTAACACGATAAGATGACCTTTTTGGTTTAGATAGTTGGTTAGCTTTAGAATTATTCCCTGGTGTGAGTGATATTTGATGTTTCCTTGCCCTTTTTCCATCCCCTTGGTTTCATCAAATCATTGAGGATGGCATGACATAGTTAATTTAAGAGCCTTTTGATTTGTGTGGAATAGTATTTATTGGTTCTTTCTACTATGGGATTGCCTTAGGGTTGAAAATTAGTATGGGAAAACAAGTTAGCGTTGTCTTAGGGTTGAAAATTAATATGGGAAAACAAGCATCATCATGACAAGCTAAAATAAATAAATCAACAAATATTACAGACTGATATAAATGTATTTAAAACATTCTTTTCATTCCTGAATGTGCCAAGTAGCAGATCTGGAAATGTCTGCTCTTCACCACCATGGATTATATATATAATTGTTGTAGGTTACCACTGGGAAATATGCATATGAAGTGCTTGGTTATGCACCACAGAGTAGCACTAAAGAGGTTAAAACATCCACTCTACAGGATCTCCAAGAACTCAACATCATTATTTGTCCATTACTGTAAAGGCGATGTACTAGAAGATTTTCCCGGACTTGTTGATCTCACCGTGAAGTTGAACGTAAATGATAAACAAAGAGGAGCATTAAGAAAACTACAACACTTTGTAGGAAATCGAATGAGTAGAGATATAATGTCTGCAGCAGTCTACATACATCCTTCACTTGAATGATGTTAGTTCTTGGCGATCCTGAAGAGTGGATGTTTGGTTGCTCTATTGGTTGCTTCTTGGAATTTATAATAAACTTGGCCCAATATCATGATTCGACTGTGAGGTGCTTAGTTCACTGGAAATTGGGTTAGGTAATACTTGGCCATTAATGGACAATCATGAATCTTATGGTCAATGCTTTGGGTCTTGAAGCAAGTACTAGGTATTTTGATGTCCTCCATTTTTTATTTGAACATTTTATGTTAATTTTCACCGTGTCTAATTTTTTTTTTCCCCTCTTAAAATTAACATGATAAGATGACCTTTGTGGTTTAGACAGTTGGTTAGCTTTAGAATTATTCCTTGGTGTGAGTGATATTTGATGTTTCCTTGCCCTTTTTCTATCCCCTTGGTTTTATCAAATCATTGAGGATGGCATGATATAGTTAATTTAAGAGCCTTTTGATTTGTGTGGAATAGTATTTTTTGGTTCTTTCTACTATGGGATTGCCTTAGAGTTGAAAATTATTATGGGAAAACAAGTTAGTGTTGCCTTAGGGTTGAAAATTAATATGGGAAAACAAGCATCATCATGAATATACATACTAGATCGGCATAAAACTTTGTTTCTTAGAGCAGTATGGGTGAACAATAGAAGACTACAAATCAATGATAAGTTAGGGATAATCTTCATTAGAAAAGGACCTTTGGGTAGGCAGAATAGGGCATCAATTCATCCTCCATTGGAGTCCTTCAACCATTCATCTCGCTCCCCTTCATTTATAGGTCTTAGAATATTCACTTTGGGAACAAAGTACTTATATAGTTCGATCAAATCCATCAGCTGTGCAAGATGCTGAAAGTAAGGATATTGTTTCATGTTTCACTTTTGTTGTCAAAAGGAATACTGAAAAGTTAGGAAGTACCAAAGCTAGTCATTATGTGCAAGTGGACTTAATGTAGGGAGAGAAGTCATGTCTACTTTTTTGTTCTTGAATGGGAGCAATGATGAAACCACAATAGTGGTTTATAGATGGAAATCATGTAATCGCAATCACATGGAAACTGTTAAACATTGGGAAGAATCATTGCACTGACAGGGCAACTATATACAGATATGACATGCCTGATGATTGAAAGAGCTACCTAAACCATGAAATGCCAACTCGGAATAGGTCAAACCTGCCGCAAAATATCCCTAAACATTTCGATGTACCCACTGTCGTACCTATACATTTAGGAATGTTTCATACCCACTCCAAAGCCCCCAAGAGCAGGGAAACACTAGGTATGAGCTGGCTAAACCCAACATTATTCAAAGATATATCTTTGGTGGGAAATCAAAAGTCACTTTCAGAAATGAACTTGTTTTGAATAATTAAAATCCTTAATCAACCAAAAGCTTCATGCCTTGACCACAATGAATAAAATAGCTACCACAAACTCCTGCTGCAAACTACAAAATACAAGGTTTAAGATATTTCAAAACATACCAGCATGTACAAAATATTGGCATTCAAATAAAAAAATTGTGTACAGTTACAAATTTGAAAACATGTAAAAAATGCATTAAAACCAGCACAAAATCAGAAAAGGTCCTTAGTGTTACCCTCCATTTTGTATGGGTGTCCACCGGTGAGTCTAATAACACTCTCCAGGGGTGAAGTTGTCATGATTGTAATCTTGAAATCAAATCTAGGCAGTTTTGAGTTGGTTTTGAAATTTGGATAGTTTATGGAGTGTAATAGCAGTGAGCCCTTTCATTTTCAGTTATGAGCACACTAGGAGCAATGTTGGGCAGTCCTATGGGCGTAAAAAACTCTAGAATCAAGTATGAGCATCAAAGGGACAAATCTGAGCACTTTGGGAGCATTCTGAAGGTCACAACAAACAATAAAACATCTCAAATCAGCTATAATTAGGCCAAATTTCAGATCTGGGCACATTGTAGCAATACAATATGATGATCAATGGCAATAGGAGGTGGTCTTTGCAATTCTGGCTGTGAAAATGAGAAATCTGTGGGTGAAAGCAACCCTAAAATCTCACTTATATGCCTTATAGCAGCATCCACATGAATTTTGTGCACAAAGAAACCTGTTTGACAGTTAAAAAGGGTATGAAGCAACCCTATTTCAGCATCTTGGGCACCCTTGTGCACTTATCCATCATCAAACAAGCCTACATCTAAATTTGGGCCAAATTGGAGGGTTAAAGGCAGTTCTTGGCATGAATAGCCCTATGAAAAGTGATGAACAACGGAAAAAACAAGCTTTGAGAAATCTTGGGTTGAATTTGAGGGTTGAAATGACATTAACAAACAATTTTGGGCACAGATATGGACATAAAGAGCAGGTCTGGGCACTCCAACAGCCTCAAACCTTCATTCTGGGAATAAATAAGGGTTGTTCCAACCTCCCAATCAACAATTTATAGTAGTATCATGAATTCTGGGTGCTTTCTATCCATAAAAGGGGGGTAAACAAACCTAAATAAAAAAAAATATCATTTAATTTCAGACCCTATAAACCAAGTTGGATTGTGTTTTAGGTGATTCTTGGCAGTCTCTTGAAGGAGATCAATAGCAAATAACAGTCTTTGGTGGATTTCCTTGCAACCGTAGGTCACAAAACAACCCTAAAAATATCTGGACATGTGCACAAGAGAAGTAACAATCCCAGTTGGCCCTAAAATACCAAGTTTGTTCTACATTTGGTAGCCCTAAAAATTCGATTGTATGCCCCTCTTTTAGTTACATACAAGTCTCCATTCTCACTTATTGCTTGCATTGCCTTTTCCTAACATGAACTAGGTAGGCTTCATAAGCTTCATATGTATGCTTGTGGCCGTTGTACTTTGGCATTTCAACGTTGTCAAGATTGAGACGATCTATTATGCATATGCATCAAATATAACACTGCAATTTATGCCAATATATGTCTGTACAGGGCCTGGAGGTTCTCCTTTAATGGACTATCTCCTTGAAAGAACATATCTTTGCATTCATCTAAAATAAACTTCGAAGAGAAGTGATACGGAGTTGGTATGTTTTGGTGTATCATTTGGAGAATAACATCCTATAACAATAGTTGTTATTATGACCCTTAAAGGGTCCTAGATGAGATACTAACAGGTTTTAGGCCCTTGAGCTTTCAAGCTTAAGAAGCCATAAACAAGAGGTATGTGCACCCTAGCAACGATGGAAAAGATCATAAAACATGTTAGGTAAAATGGATAGTCATCTACAACATCACAACATCATTCATGGGAAAACTAGAAACCACTTACAACCATCAAAAGTAAGGGTTACAACAACAATGAGTGTAGAGTAAGGAGAGAGGAGTGGCCAGGAAAATGAATAATCGGGCCAATGTAGAGAGGAAAAGTGACCTAGAAGTTTGGAAGAGGAGATTAACCAAGATTCCTTGAAAAAGGAACTAATGTCAAAGATGCTTTTTGATGGAAGTGACCAACACACCAAATCCGTATCACTTCTATCCGAAGTAAAAGTAGATGAATGCGAAGATATGTTCTTTCAAGGAGATAGTCCATTAAAGGAGAACCTCCAGGCCCTGTACAGACATATATTGGCATAAATTGCAGTGTTATATTTGATGCATATGCATAACAGATTGTCTCGAGCTTGACAACGTTGAAAGGCCAAAGTACAATGGCCACAAGCATACATATGAATCTTATGAATCCTACCCAATTCATGTTAGGAAAAGGCAATGCAAGCAATAAATGAGAATGGAGACTTGTATGTAACTAAAAGAGGGGAATACATTAGAATTTTTAGGGCTACCAAATGCCCACACCTATTAACCAAACTCATTCTTGATAAGCTTTTTCTTTAACAAGTTTTTTTCTTCTAAGTCTTTCCAAGTTTTTTTGCTAGTATTTTGTTATGCTTATGGCAATTTTTTTCCGGCCATGGTGCAGGTAGAACCAAACAGGTATTTGTCAGACCTGTCTTCCTCCAATGAAGGGAGTTTGGAAAGGTTAGAGGAAAGTGAGACATCTAGTAGGTCTACAAGGGATAGATCAACTAGATGTCAGAAGATCAGAAGAAAATTCAACAAACGCATGATTTTTTTTCTCAAAGGAGGGGGGTCATGTTCCGAGGATGATGAGATAGTGGGAGACATCAACGTGCCCTTAAGGTACCAACACCTAGTGAAACAAAGGGTGCCTAGGGATCTTCCTTAAGTAAACACTGATTTTTGTGTGAATGAGAGGATATCTAGAATTACACTGTCGTCATTGCATGGATTGGGGTTGTTTTGCATGGATGGCATAAAGGTTGGATACGGTAGATGTACATAATTGATGGAGTATGTTGGACCCTGTTACAAGTACAGTGATTTGATGCGCCTAGTACAAATTTATACATGAAGTATGCATAGATATGGGTTGTCAGCAAATTATATACAACTGAAAGACAAAGCTCAAAATAAAGGAGCAACATTGTACATGGACGGAAGGTAAAAAACAACTCGTAATATTACAAGGTTTATAAACAGTACACAACTGGGGTCTACACTAAAGCAACCCAACTACATATTTGAGTCACGTGAAGAAAACCATGTCTTTGAATGTGTAATTAAATCAATAGCTGCTGGCGAATAACTGCTTACTGATTATAATTTGAATCGTGTAGATACAAACACGGTTAGTATGGTTGTGGTACAACAAACACTTTAACCAAGATTTTATTAATTATTTTAACATCTATAGGACTTTTTGTTAGCATATAATTGTAATTTTCTACTTTTCATGTTTCCTTAGGTAACTTTTAGTATTTTTTTGATGCAGGGTTCTGTCAGGGGCACCTCCATCTCCGTAGATGTTTGTCAACCCGAGTCAAGGCAGTAGGTATACATCGATATTGCCAATGTAATATTAAATTTATAATGGACATACAGATACGTTGTTATGTATTTTCATTAGTATATTAGGTTCATTTATATAATCTTATCTATTTTCCATGCAGAGTGTTGATTAGGGAAGCCAACCGGTTATTGATCAACCGACTACAACATCAGGGCAACAACCAAAGATGAATGTAATTCTCCATTTCAAATATTTTAAAATCGTAAACATGTATATCGTGACGCATAATGTTTATTTTGTTATGTATTCTTTCATTTTTATGTTTGAGTTCATGATGGTAGTGTTGTCTACCTTTTTTGTAGATTGACCAAGGAAAGTCCCCAGCTGTTGATCAGACGACTAGAGCCTCGAGGCAACCAGTAAACCTAAATGTAATTCCACATTCTAAATTCTTCAAAATTGCACACATATAAAACATGTAGCATAGTGTTTATTTTTGTTCTGTATTTGTTAGCTTTTACATATTATGTTCATTGTGATAATGTTCTCTACTTTTTTTGCATGTGGATGATCAAGGTAAGTCCCCATCTGTTGATCAGATCACACCCTCATCTAGGTGTCAGGTAATCCTATATGTAATACTATGACTCTATCATGATAGACTATTTTTGTTAATATAATTGTTTGCGCACACTATTTCTTCAAAGACTAAGCAATTTTTGTTCGGGTACACAAGGTACTCCCAAAATACCGAACACCTTGAGCAACCGCTTCACACAAATAGATCACAGATCAACACACCAATGTTTGTCACGTGGTTAAAACCTTCGAGAGGGAAACAATCCACGGCCCCGGCCAAATAGCTGCTTGGAGCAATTTATTATGCAAAAGAAAGAAAGTTACATGAGATTCTCATAATCGATCAACTAGCCAAGGACCCTCTATGTTCTTTAAATAGAGATCATAGACCAATCGTGTGTTAAACCATGAATCAATGGTAGGTATGATCTAATAGAAGTTTAACTGTTGGATCACTCTATGTCTAGAACATATCATGACCGTCGGATTAGAATATTTACAAATGCATACTAATGCATACTAAAGAAACACACTTTTACATATATTACACAAGTTGATCTTAACTAACTCCTAAGTGTCTAAATATTCTAACATCCCCCCTTAAGAACAACTTGAGATAGGATTGAAGGATTTACAAAAGTGACACTATTAGGAGAAGGAAGGAGGCATTAGAGCCTATCCCCCTTTAAGGACACATTCCTGAACTCCTAACATAGACCGAAGTTTAGAAAACTTCGCTTCTGTAAGAGACTTGGTGAAGATGTCTGCAACTTGATCATCTGTTGGGCAATAGAGCACTTCAATAGCATGATCATGAACAAGATTTATGATGAAGTGAATGTCCATGAGAGGTATATTTTGAAGACGAATCTAGGCTAATGCGGTGCTTCTTCATTGCTGCTTCCAAGGCTGCCATCTTCTTAAAACACTTAGATTCATCATGATTATCTTTCCCACAAAAATTGCAATGACACTCAGACTTCTTTCCTTTTTGCTTGGATCCTTTGTCATTTTTTAAAGAAGGAGCTGACTGAGAAGGTTTGGGACCCTTGTTGTTTTGCTTATTATTGCAAAAATTCTGTTTCTTGGGAGGCTTGGACTTTTCTTTCTGTTGGGACAATAAGACTTTCCCAGATGTATCTGCATTGTTAATTATTCCAAGATGAATGAGCTTATCTTACTCTCTAATTAAGGAATCACAAAAGGATTCAAGGCTAGGCTCTTTATAGCTAGCTGCAGTCAAGGATTCTTTCATGGAGTAGAATGTAGATACAGAAATAGAATATGTAGATCCAAGTTTTGAAAGAATATGATAAATACATTGTTTGTCTTATTTCTTAATCTTGCATTCTGCGCATAATAGTCTAAGAGTTTTATACTTAGATAAATAGTCTTGAATGCATGAAAAATCATTTGAATTCAAGGAAAGCAACTCATTCTCAAGTTTATGACCCCGAATTTTATTGTGTTTACCAAACACAGATTCCAACTTTTCCCAAGCGAGATTAGGTTCATCAATTCCAGATATGTGGAATCATAAATCAGTAGAGATTGACATCCCAATCAATCCACAAGCTTCATCACATCTATTTGCCCATTTAATTTTCTTATCATCATTCGTGGGTTCCATTTCTTTCCCTGAGGTTATCCTGAAAAGTTCCCTACTTCCCAGAACATCCTCCATACGAGATCTCCATGAGAAATAGTTAGAACTTGTAAGTATAATATCACAAGGGGCAGCCATACTGTAAAATAATGGCTGAAAGAACAGAAACTAACTATCTGGATGCAAAGAGCTTGAAAAAATATGCTATTTAAAAAAAAATGGCACTTAAAACTGATTTTGGATGATGAAGGTATGCTTGATCAAAGAAAAAGTTAAAGATGTCCCCAATAGTGATGTGGTAGATATTAATTTGACGAACTAAAAAAAGAAGCCCCATCTTCCCAATATCAACCGTTGACAATCACTTTTACAATAAAGTTGCTTTGAAGCGAATCACTTTTGTAGAATAAGTGATGTTCACTTTTTCAATAATGTGACTTTTAAATAGTGCGACAATAAATTAAAAAACTTAAGTGACTCACTTTTATTTTATTTTATTTATGTGAGATGCACTTTTACAATAAA
>LPNX010247280.1:348717-406708 GCA_001517045.1 Pseudotsuga menziesii
AAAAACAAAAAAACTTTTTTCACACAATGGGGTTAGATCCTGGTTAACTTACCCGGAAAGTCTATGTTTTCAAGTTTTCTCGTTGTTTCTGATTTGCCGTGATCACACAAGGTGCATGGCAAAGAGCATACGTAGTCGAGAAGACAAGAAAAAAAAAACTTTCCCTTACTGTTTCTGATTCGCCTTGATTGCGCAAGGTGCACGACAAAGAGCATACGCAGTCAGGGAGGGCAACAGTCTGAGACTAAAATAAAAAAGATATAATAATAAACTGATAAAATATGAGAGATTTACAAAAAACAAATCCGTCACTGTAACATTATACCTTCAGATTTGCCGAAATGGGTGTTTATGGAGCAAGTGGAAACGATTTTCGGTGAAACGAAAACTATTTCCTAATGGAAACGACACTCCGAACGCAATGGAATAGCTCCCATAGGCAAAAAATGCACAGAAAATCTAGAACCAGAAACCTTTTCAAAGTTTCAGCAACACCGGTTCCAGATCTTGATCAAAACCGAAAGCGACTCTTCATAAAAGCTCTGATACCATGTTCGGGTACACATGGTACTCCCAAAAGACTGAACACCTTTAGCAACCGCTTCACACAAATATATCACAGATCAACACATCGATGTTTATCACGTGGTTAAAACTTTTGAGAGGGAAACAATCCACGACCGTAGCCAAATAGCTACTTGGAGTAATTTATTATGCAAAAGAAAGAAAGTTACATGAGCTTCTCATAATCGATCAACTAGCCAAGGACCCTCTATGCTCTTTAAATAGAGATCATAGACCAATCATGTGCTAAGCCACGGATCAATGGTAGGTATGCTCTAAGAGAAGTTGAACCGTCAGATCACTCTATGTCTAGAACATATCGTGATCGTTGGATTAGAATATATATAAATGCATACTAATGCATACTAAAGAAACACACTTTTACCTAATGGATATATTACATAAGTTGATCTTAACTAACTCCTAAGTGTCTAAATATCCTAACAATTTTTTATATATTTCAATTGCAGACAAGGGATTCGGTTTATGAAACAACATCTCAAAACTATTTACAAAATGAGGTCTCCCGGATGATGAGAGATAGTGAAATTAGAGAGTCTGCATACCCGTTGAGGGTGCTACAAAAGACCAGGGAAAAATAAAATGAGGAACTAATTCGTCTAACATTGGAAGTTCCACAAACAGAAGGGATCGAACAAAGGATTCAATTGTTGTTACAGCAACGTAAACAAGTGGACGTAAGTTCTCAAATAATAATGTAAATTCATTTATAAAAACTTTATAATATTTGATTTTATATGCTATTGAACTTATAATACAATGGTTTGAATTTACAGTGCGCTATGGAGATTATCAGTGGTGGTCAAGGCAATGTTGGTCCCAGTGACCAAACCACTCCACGTACACCAGGTACTGCTCCCATATTGTCCACTGAACATTCGACACCACGCTCTGCGACACCCCCGAGGGAAGCAGAGGGTGCAGCCGATGATGCCCCACCCACAATAGATGCTGCATAAGAAGGGGTCGATGCAGGGTTAGATAGGGATGTGGAAGCATTTCTTGGATCTTCTCATGTCACTAGCACTGGTTCAATAGTGTGTACATTTTTGGTGAATGAAGAACTAGTTCCAATCAAGATAGAGATGATTCCAGGTCATTACAGATTGTTCAATTTAGTTTTTATAATTTGTGTCTAATATACTGATAATATTTTTTAATGTTGAATAATGATGGCATTAATGTTTTGCAGGAAATGATATATTTTATAAACATATGAATGATTTGGCCTTGGAGATCTTCGAGCCCACCATCCGCACAATGTGGAACAAGCAGCCAAAAGCTTTAAATGATGATCTGACTAATCACTTGGTTAGTCTGTTCGAAAAAGATACCTTCGATACATCGAAGGTCCTACAGAAGGCTGGAAAACATCTCAAGATTTTCCGAGACCAGTATAGGGTTCACCTAGAAAAGAACCCTAGGTATGAGCGCCCTCCAATGATTCCATCTATGGAGTGGAAATCCCTAGTGGAAGATGGAAAAGAGAAGGGCCTGAGAAAATCAGGAAAGTTACCACCAGCTGGAACAGGGAGGTATGCAATACATTCCAAAATGTAGTGGTAAGCCTTATTATTACTAGTTTTTATATCAATTTTGGTACATCGACTAACATATTTAAAAAATTAATTAGGCTCTCAGACACATCTAAGGCCACCAAGGAAAGAATTGAAAAAATTGGCCAACACAAGCTTGGGCCTGGTGGTTACTCCAACTTGGCGACCCGATATGTAAGCATTGCAAAACCCGAATCCGCATCCAAATATCATACAGATTATTATTTTTGTTTTGTTCTGGCAAAAAATGTAAAATTAATGACATCATGCAAATATGAAGGCCGACCGGTTCAAAGAATTTCCCAGTGCGGATTACATGAAGCTTGGCTTCGAATAGGGCTTTGACGCCGTTGTTGAACACTAGAGAAGCTTGTCTGGGCATACTGCACGATCTTCTGCTGATCCATCTAGTGCCTAGGTATGTAAAAACTGTATAGTTTAATGATAATTTATTAATGCTCATGCAATTTGTTCCTTATAAATAAATTAACATAAATTATTTATTCCTTTTTGTGCAGGAAAGTAATGGTCCTGTTCATGTTGAGGATGTACATGACCAACCAAATGAAGATCATGATTCTCATCCAGGTAATGAATTTATTAATGTGCTACTATTTTTTATAGACCATTGCAGATGATGAACATTAATTCTAATTCTACACAATTCAACTGCAGAGCATGTAGAGGCAGATAACACGGAATAGGTTGGGCCTGTACAAGATAATGTTGAACATGTTGATGTGCCCATGGCAGGTAAAAACACACATTCGTAATGTTTTTTTAAATGAATTACTCATATTTATCAAAATATAAATATATTAATGAAATATTTTGACATTATTGCAGAAATTCATCGCCCCTCGCCTAAAGTTCAACCTTGCGAGCAGACTAGTAGTGATACCGATGATTAGATTCTAGAAGATGTGACTCTAACTAAATATTTAAAGAGAAAAAAAGTAAAAAGGAAGTGACTAGACAAATTTTGAGTAATTATTATTTATAAGAAAAAAACATTTAATGGTTTTTTCCTCTGTTTCATGAATGAATGCTTTAATGAATGGTTTACTGATTTTTTTTTCTACCATTGACTAAATGAATGATTTAATGAATGGTTTGATGAATGGTTTTTTCAGCTGTTGAATGATTGAATGGTTTAATGAATGATTTAATGAAATCATCTTTCAACTATTTAGTGAAATAATTTGCAGTAGATGCATTGTTATTTGGATTGTGAAATTGTGAAATAAATAGTTATTTGCAAGTAGATGCATTGGGTTTGGGGAGTTGAGAGTGATGTGAGGGGGGGGGGGGTAGCATAAGAGCTTCGACCTTCACATGGTTGGTCTTGTTTAGTAGAGAATATTAAATTATTCTTGAAACATAGAGGAGCTCAATGAATGGTAAGGAAGAATTTATTAAGAAACATCTATTTCTATAATTTTAGTATATAATTTTCACTTATGCTATTTGACTCCTCTATTGGAACTTGTTATAGATAGCGTTGAGAAACATTTCCATAATTAAGAGGCAAGAAATGACGTTTTGATTAGATCGATGGCCTTATATACATAGTATTTTTGGTTATCCATGTTTTATTAGGTGATCTATTCTTAACAATTAATTTACTTGAATAGTTGAATAGTATTGTAATTTACATTGTAATAGATTTGTATTTATTTAGATTGGTTTTGTATTTTCATAAAAAAACATAAATTTATTTGATGGGTCCTAACATGAAACTATTGTAACATGACAAAATATGAAGTATGTTGAATGATGTTTTGAAAGGTAAAGCATAAGAAGATAGTGTGAAGATCTACAAATCAAGGTATAGTTATGTTTTCTTTTGTTTCATTGAGCTGTGTATTGGGTATTTATGCATGTGCACACACATACATTTAGTTGATGATGATGATTACCATACATTGAGGTGAACTTTGTTCTATCTGATCTAAACAATTACCTTAAATAGTTTGATTTATCATGATAACTGGCCCCTTGGTAATACTTTACCAATTCCATATAGCTAGGACAACAAAATTAAATGTAGGCATTTCATTACAAGAAATATGATAGGCATTTGACTTTGATGGGAATATGAAAGGTCAAAAGACAAAAAAATATAGATAGACTTGTGAGGAAAATGGAATTTGAAGCGCTGTTTCCCTATTATTCCGCATGAGTATATTGTTATCTGCCCAAGTTTATCTTTCTCCATTAGTTTTGTAATTTGTTTCTTAATCTCATATCTTGTTCAACTTTCATGTTTGATTGTGCAGTGGAAAACCTATGTTTATATTTGTGCTTATCCCTGTAGGTTGTGAGTTGGGCATGGTGCACATTGACATTTTTCAGTTTCCATTGTAACTTCCCCCCCCAACATCACTCTGCACTTTATTACTCATAATCGCTAATTTGTTACAAAGTCTTATTTGTGCAAATATTTTACTAGGCATTTATATCTTTCGTTATTGCTTCCAATTTATCACTGAGTTTAAAGTGGTCACTTAGAGCAAACATCTCCACTCTGGAATACAACAGAAGAATAACTGCATTGAGAATTATGGTAACAAAGTATTGAGATCTGCTTGAAAAAATAAAGATCTATTTGATACTTTATTTATGGAAGGCATTGCTTGAATGCTTAAGTTATAAAAACTGTTTATTTTTGTTGTTTTCAAGCAATCTTCTAGAGGTATCCACGACCTGAAAAAGAGTATCAGTCATTTTCACTGATTTACAATGATAGATCACTAGATTTGGTATGACATCTTTTCGCTAAAGGCATCAGTTTCACATTTGTTGGAAATAGTTTCGAGATTCTTTCCCAAGGAAAAAATGTTTTTATTGAAGAAAGCCCATTTGCAGCATGACTTTTGGTGGTGTTGATCCTAATCACTTCAAGGGTAAACATCAATATGCTCCTATTACTCAAAAGGGTTACTAGAAGGTATGACATTCTATTATCACTTTGGATGTTTTGTAAGCAATTAAAGACGTACTCATGGTTTAAGTGAATTTGTGAGCTCAACAAGTTGAAAATAATCAATATTTGTTTTGCATGAGGGAACAACTTGAGGCCACATTCAGAAGTAATAATGAAATGGTGATTCATCATACCTATATTTTATGTTGAACAAAAGTTTCATGCCAATATCATAGGTCTAGCTATGTGAAAGTGTCCAACAAAGGCATCTATGATTTGTTGGAAGTGACTATTAGATTCAGTGCTAGGTGGTGAAATCATCTAAGAGCTTCATCCCTTAATGAATCAGGGGAAGTTTCAAAATAATGTTGTTTTGAGGCATCCACTCAGAACAAGTATCAACAAAAGCATCAACATGGGCAGCATGGTCTTGGCTAGGGACTCAACTATCGATATTTTGACTTCCTTTATTGTTATTATTATTTTAATGCTAAGTGTTAAAATTGGTTCTATTTCAAATTGCAGGTTAGGTTTCTACAAGCAGCAGTCAATTGGAAGAAGAGTATAGGCTTCAATGGTAACATTTTTTCTTAAACTTATACTTCTAGAAGATTAGGAAAAATTGTGCTTGGGTGATATTGTGAAGGAACCCGGTGCCTTGCTTTAATGTTAGTTTATGTCAAACTTCAAAGCTTAATTGAAGAGATGCCAAATTTTCAATTTAGCATGGCTAAGCATTCTTGTTTTGGTTATAGGAACTCTTCTAATTGAACCCAAACCACAAGAGCCTACAAAAAACCATTAAATATCAATCCTTCTTTAAGTTTTTATATAAATTCATTGTTTTATGTCTTCATCTCCATCTATTGTACTACTAGAAGTTGATAGGTTTAACATTAATTTAAGATTTGGTTATCATTTTTTCTATGTATGATTGGGATGCTACAACAACAATGGGTTTCCTGCAGAGATATGGACTTCCAGGTGTACATTTCTTCAATTCCTGGATGCTTTTCTTTTGTCAGAATGTTGCATATACTTATGTAAAGTATTCTAGCCTCCTAACTACACATCATTTTTTTGAATTTTGATCCAACCTCTGTACATAGCATTTTTTGAACTATGAAGTAATTCATCCCTAATTACAACATATTTTTAACATCTTAACATTGTGTCTATTATCCTTTGGTTACAGCTGGACATTTGAAATTTTTTATTAATGAATTCATGTAATTTAGAAGGGATTTCCATGCTTTTCTTTTTTAATATCAAGTTTCCAGCTCCACTGCATTTTATATGGTTGGACTTTGCTGATGCTTGTTTAAAACCACACTTTAATACTGCACAATATTGCATGTACATAGTTCTTGTAGTTTTTTATTACAAAATGAAGCAATTCCTTGTCCTGTAAGGACTTTGGCCTTGGATGTTTTCTGGTGGCATTTATTTGTACTTTTGGATTTTCACCATCATGTGCATATTAAGGGATTGTGTTTGGGCATATTCCTTGTCTCATAGATTCATGATTTTCCCTGTATTTTTGTAGTCTCCTATAAACCATGTTTGGGAATGATTCTTGAAATTGTTTTTTTTTAATTCTAACATGTAATGTTTTTAGTTGCTAAATTGCTAATCAATTTCTGCCTTTGACATGGCTGGACTGCAATCCAGATGATTTTAAACTGAACATTGAGTGCAACTATGCAACCCTCTCCGGGCACAGGTAAGCAAACTTCCCACTAACGTTCTATCAAACTGCTAATTCTAGTGTCATTGGATTATGGTAAATTTAGTGTAAACTATGTCAGTTATCTGCCCCTTGATAGTTTTATTTCCTTGTGATTTCTCCTAGGGACCAAATTATATGTTTATTTCTGAATGTTTACAGTCCAGTATTAAAATGGATGATATCTTTGGGAATTAATATATGATGACTTTTTTCAACTGTCATCATGAGCTGGAAATGGCCCGAATTTATGGGATGCTTGGTAATATTGACACAAACACTGGAGATGCCTAGATAGGTAATGGGGATTATAGTCCTATTTTGTTTGATTGAATTCATAATTTTCCACTTTCGAAGAATGGATCACATCCCTTTTTGAGCTAATATTTTATATTTTGTATTCAACATGTCTAGGTTGGGATACTGATCAATTTCTCATAGATATTAGTGAAGCAACTTTGATCATGTTGACTGTTAGAATGTAAGCCTTTACTTGCTTTTTATCTAGAGAAGTCTCTAATTGCTTTCATGTTTATGAATGTCATAAAAATTGTAAAATACTACTTACACAACATCTTTACCTTTTATTCAGGGTGGGTTTGCACCTAGTGGTTTCAACTTTTATGCAAAACTGTAAGTACTATGGAAGTCTTCTACTTATACATTCCTCATTATGAACAACCACAAAATATTTGTGCGTTCAAGGCATTCAAATGTTACCACTATTACTACATGTTTAAGTGAACTACACTACACCTCTTCCTGAATGGAAACCTGTTAATTTTTTTTTAATTCTACCACCAGGAATCGCTTTTCTGATGGCGTTCCGACACTTTTGTTGAAGCTTCGACACCTTTAGCCGACAGTCAACCGACGCTTTTGTTGAAGCTCCGACACCTTTCCCATTGAATATTCGACACTTTACGAAAAAACACCGACTGTTTTGCCATGCCTCCGACACTTTAGCCCGTCAGAAGACTGACCCTTCAAGTGTTGGATATTCGACGGGTTCGCCATCCCTCCGACACTTTAGCCCGTCGAAAGGCCAACCCTTCAAGTGTCAGTAAGCATCGGATATTCGATGGTTTTTGCAAGTTTTTAGTGTCACTTTGAAATAGATAACGGTCGAATATGTGACACTATGGTTGTGTTGGATCTTCGACCGACATTGATTACATGTCGAATATCTGACGTCATGCCACCGACGGCCAAAAAAAGTACATGTGTCGAAGATGCGACAGAGAAGTGTCGAATTTCAGACATGCAAGGTGTCGAATTTTGGGCTCAATGTCTGTTGTGTTCTGTCTTTCGAAGTGAGACATATGAAGTGTCTTGCATCTTTGCATATCATTCAAAGGAGAACGATGGCACAACTCATATTCCTTGTAATATTGTGATTCGTGACATTGCCGTGAATGTCAAGCCCCTACGTTCAGTGTTACCAATGTCAATGGTTGACCTTGTTAATGTCAGCCTTGGGATTTATGGATATTCAATGCCCAAGCCATCTTGAGGTGGATTTGTTTCATATTAATTCGTTGTATAGGTGGAATTGGTATGTGATTTGGTTGACATTGGTCCCACGGAGGGCTAATATATATTTTTCAAGTTGATGGTCATCATCTTGTTCTGCATCAGCTGCAGTGGTGAAATATGTGACGAACCTTGTAATAGGCATAGCCAACGATTGGAGCATGTATTTGTTATGATTGTTTGTAAGCATGTTCATTGCAAATAGATGTATTGCTGTGTGAAATTGTGAATGCTCATCTATTGACAAGAATATATTAGCTCTAGAATGGAGGAGGGTCCACTCCTCCATTGTTGGTGTAGCATTGTGGATTTTTGTTAGTAGTTGACGGAAACGTAGTTGAGTGACATCAGTTCCCATTTGACAGAAGATTGTTTCCAAAATGATTACAGTGGTAAAGTCTATCCATCAAAACTTTCCAAGAGTTTCTCCTGCATATATAGGATTGTCCATTACAAGTGGGAGTTGGCCCAAATCACCAACAAGAATTATTGACCGATTGTCGAATGAGTGGTTGTTTGTTTTTGGAAACCATTTACGCAAATGAATCTCAATCTGCACAAATATCTTAGGCCCTATGAATCTCATTTCATGAATGAGAATGTATTGAATATGTTTCATCTCTTCTTAGAACACTGATAGAGCTTGCGCATGTAAAGGCTTCATGTCCTTTATAGGAATATGAAGTCCTGCATGTATAGTGGTTGCATGTATGTTGAATGCTGCAATGCCACTAGGGGCGAGGAGTAGTAGTGGACTATGGCCAACAATTGATTAACAAGATAGTGCATTTTTAATGGTGTCGATAAGGTATGGTTTACCTGTTCCTGCCATGCCTTGGATGATCATTCGTAATGGCTCCTTTGGTCCTTGTACCTGTGAATGTTGTAGGATTATGTCAAATGCAAGTTGTTAATTGTGAGACAATGCATTTGTTGAAGTAGGTAGGGGACTGTTATCTTGTATTACTTCCCCACTCTTGCGCTTGTTTTCGATGTTGGTTGGCATTGCCTCCAGTGTATTTCTTGATATTTTTGGATGATTCTATTCGTGGTTGGTGTTAAAATCTAGAAAGCCACGGATGTCAAGCTCATTAATGTGGACATTGCATGAAGGGACTAATATTGACAAAGTTTTCCATTCATTCATCTCCATATTGGGATGGATGGTATGAGTAGAATCCTCATCTTTAGATGTTCATTCATCAGGAGTGGTTGCAGGGATGTAGTCAGCATGCCATGCACTGTAGGTATTTCTTATGTTCTCCCAATTTGAAAAAATGACATGTGATGTAAGGCCTATGTCTTTAGCAAAGGAATGAAAGGGATTATATAAAAGCAATTCACTCTAGCAGAAGTCAAGAAATGCATTCGAATCTTTCACTAGAATTGAGGTAAAACATGGGAAGACATGGAAAATTGCAGGTACAGTTCTCTTCTTCCATTTTTTCCTTTTGCATGCATGGTTATATGACCATTGTTATGCAAGGTCAATGAGGCAGAAATGGTCCAAAGTCAGAGGACGTTGCAAGTAGGAATCTATGAAGCTAGATCCAGATAAGCAATCAGTCGAGTCAGGAGATATACAATGGAAGATCTAGCGACCAACATTTAGTTTGATGAAGGGCCAACTGCATGTGACAAGAGGCAATTTTTGTAGAATATGGCAAGTTTCTTGAGCGCTAATGTCTCGATAACAATTGATTATGAGTGCATACGAAAATATGCATATGATGCTGGGTCTTGTGGACATGATGCAGTTGTGATTCTAGTCAGCATAAGATGGTAGGTCTCTGATTTCCCCCTGCTTTAGAAGGATATTTGGCTATGTACTTCAAGACTGCATAATGTGACAACATTGGTTGGAAATCCACATTTTCTCGCCATGTTTGAAGTATGCTTGGATTATGCATGTTTAAACGCTCATCATTGCATGCTGGATGATATGTTTTTTTCCTTTTTCATCGATGTAGAGTGATGATTCATTTTGTACCTTCCCTGAAATTTATACCTACATTCAAGTGTATTCCCTTTTCTGCACAAGCATGAATTTTCAGTGCATTTTGTATGTATTTGGACTCGATTTAAGAGTTGCTCATAGTCATGAAGTGGGTTGGATGAAAGCATATCTTTTGTATCTAGAAAGCAAGGGTCATCCTTGTTGGGCCCAGAAATGACCCCTTTTTGACCACACTTGATATACTCTTTTTGCCTTGTCTTACCCTATTTTCATGCACCTAACAAATGTTTTTCCTTCATTGGAGCCCTGATTCCTTACAGGTATGATTACTTATTGTTTTATCTTATTAATACTTATGATTGTAATAAATAGGGATTTACCTCTTGAATTATGCTAATAAGTGGGATTTTATGAAGATTGTTCAAAGCGTGAAGGATACAGGTGCATTAGGTCAAGCAGATTCTAGAAGAAACAAATATCTATTGCCAGCTATGCCCATAGACTCTATCTTTGTAGGTGAAATGCAGTCAAAGATCCTCATCCTATGCAAGCTGCAACAACCAAGGCTGCAACAGACTCGGTTTTGTAGCGCACTATTATTCAAGGGTAGCTACAACTAACAGAGTAATTATTGATTTGGTTCTATTATTTCATTATCGACTCATGCAAAAAACTTCCTATTTTCTTTGCTTCTATTTCGCCACAGCTGTAACAACGCATTGTAATAGGGCAGCCTTAAGATCGTAGATCTTCATGGATACCCGATATTAGTGGATAGAAGTTATGAAGATTAATGTATGAATATTAGGGAGTATGCAGAGCCAAGGGTTGGAAAATAATTGATCATATTGTATAAGCTGTGATAGAAACTGTATAAGCTTCTGATTTCCGTGTTTTAACTTGTGGTAGTTTTCAACTTCTCTGTTTGAAGGCTAGGCCCACTTTCCTACAGAGATCATCGAGTTAATTAGGTATTTATATTCTCTATCGTGTGGTGTGGATTTTACAGTAGATGTATTCATTTATAACAACTGCAATAGTAATGATTTATTATGTGTTTCCTTAATTGATCAGTAATCGCATTTCTTGTAAGCTACAACAAAGTGGTGTGACAGTCGACTATGTAGAATAATTTTCCTTATGCACTTGTGTGGTAGCTGTAACAGCTGAGCTCATCCCTAATTTCTTTTAATTGCTGTCTTTCTTGAGTTTCGCTAATTCAGTCCATTCACAGTTATAATTGTTGAGTTCAATTTATGCATTTCTGATTTCTAAATCAAGCTAGATTGAGATAGTTATAATGGATCTTTAGATGGACTGGTAATTTAGGATTTACCATTCTGCAAAAGTAAATCTAGATGTTCATTTTCTGAATCTTTTATTTCTAGATCAAGGTTGTAAGAAGGTATTTGTGATTCTGCATTCTTAAGAAGGTAAATTAGATTAAGTTAATCATGGGAAGAGTTGGGCTGAACAGGAAGGTAGGATAGTTTATTCAACAGTATCAACTACTTAGTGTTTAAGCACAAGCAGTGTAAAATTAGCTTTGCAACAGAAATAATTTCTTGGGTTGATAATTTATATTGAACATTCTGTATGTTGGATTTAATTAACTTGCATATAGAGTGCCCAACATTTTAGCGCCGTTGCCGGGGAAGGTAATTATTAGACACCGAAGTAGTTGCATCCATTCATTTTTATTTAGTTTTTTTTTAAGTTTGCATGTTTTGGGTTGCATGAATACAAGAAAGGTACAACGTGACATTCCTACAACACCCAGAACACCACATAATACTAACATTGTAGGTGGTCGAGGTCGTGGATGAAATCCAGCTTTGGGAAGAAGAACATTCATTGATGATTTGGTTTCCAGAACCAATTCCTCTATCGGAGCTCGCCATCAGGGGTTCTTCGTCAGAAGAAGCCCAATTATTCCTAGGGTGGAAGCATAAGTTTCCATAGTGGAGAACATAGGAGAAGCTGCGACACCCTCAGGTGTCCCTGCGGAGGAAGACAGAGTTAGTATTGTGGGATCTGCTGAATGAGACTTGGTATATCACATTAACGGGAAGGTCATGACAAAAGAGGAGTGGACACAGTTCCATCAGAAGCGGGACGAACATTGGAAGCACAAAGAGGAGAGAGCAGAAGAAAACATGAATAACAGACGTGATCAAGAAGATCATGAAGAGGTGGTGGGGGAAAATAATCATAATGAGGCTGATCCCTTACCTAAGGGGACTGTTGCCACACTGCAGTTCCCAATTCAAAAACCAGAGGGAATAGCCCCCATGAAAAACATATCACCATCAGTTTTACCTCGTTTTCATGGAAAACCCACAGAGGATCTGGATGAATTCCTTTTCGAGTTTGATATCCTTTGTCGCAACTATGATTACACTTCCAGTGAGCAAAAGTTTAAAATTTTCCCTGCTACTTTGAAGGATAATGCATTACGTTGGTTCATGAGCCTAGGTGGTCGAACTGTCACCACCTGGGACCGAATGAAACAGGCATTCCTAGAAAAATATCATGAGTATTGCAACACCAAGGATAAAAGAGAAGAACTATTTAATATGGTACAAAGGGCCGACAAAAGCTTGGAATATTTTGTCGAGAGGATTTTGTACAACGTGCAGAGAGATGGACATAATAATATGGGGTTAGATGTGCTCAAGATAATCCTACTTCGTGGGATTAGGGAATATTGCCTAGACATGTTGAACTTGTTAGGGAAAGGGGATATCTCAAAGGAATCCTTTGAAAATATTGTGGAATTGTGCAAGAGGTATTCCATAGGATCTTCCAGGAACAACAAATAGGATAAATTGGAACGAGATGTCTTTGACATAACACAGAATTCATCTCATGGAGGAGCTACCCGGGCATAAATAGGAAACCTTCTCAAGAATTTCAATACTGCAATGATGAGCTCTATCTCCTCAGAAATAGATGTCCTGAGGGAAAAGCAGAAACAAGCAGTAGAGGATCTAACACTCGGTGTATTCTACCCTAAATGCAGGAATAAACATCCCCTGAAGGAGTACCCACTCGATAGAGTAGAAGTGTGTCAGATCTATGAGTTGAACCATGATACAAAGGAATGCCCTTCACTACCTCAAGTGAAGCCAGTTCTGCAGGCATCAACTCCAAATGTGGAACCAGCCTACTTCATTGCCCATAAAAAGCCTTGGAAACCTCGAAATCAAGGTATGACTCCAGATTTGTTTCCATTTTTGAATAACATGAATAATTTGAATAATACGCATCACATGAATACACAATTCCCTTCATCTTATTCCAACCATAAATGGTATCCTTCTAAACCTCCGATGCAAAATTTTAACTCCTGAAACTCTTGGACATAGTCACCAAACCAACCGAATTCTTGGTCTCTTGGGTGGAGGAACTTCCATCCAGGAAACTAGTTTCGCCATAACAAACATCCTCAATAGTTTCAACATCAACAGTTTCCTCATCAACCATACCCTCCTCAACAATACCCTTAGCCTTATCAGCGGTATCAGTAGTCGCAGCTACAACTCTAGAACAATGTTGCACCCAATATGCCTATACGACTGCAGCTGCCTACTCAACCTAACCCCAAACCAAACAATAAACTAGTCCATCAATTTGAGACTGCTAACATGCCCTCTTACTCCATTACTCTAGTTCCCTGTAACGACATTCGCTTATGATCATGGAGGGTAGTGGAGCCTTTGGTCATTAAGGATGTTCCATCCTCTACATTTAAAGAAAGGATGAACCAACAATACTTATCCAACGTATCAATCCCCATTACTGAGGACGCTAAAAATCCTACCGAGGTACTGGCTGAAACACAAGAAGAAACATCTATTGACACATAGCCTACACAACTAATTAGGGAACCACCATATCCTGAATGACTAACACTATAGAAGGTAGTGGAACAACCTCAATTTAACCTCTTAGGAGAGTTGAAAAACCTCTATGTCAAAATTCCACTGCTGTAGGCCCTTCATGAAATGCCTATCTATGCCAGAACTGTTCAGTATCTGTGTACAAGAAAACCCAGGGATCCTCCCACTGTCCATGTTATAGG
Organism: Pseudotsuga menziesii; assembly: GCA_001517045.1. Classification (NCBI taxonomy): domain Eukaryota; kingdom Viridiplantae; phylum Streptophyta; class Pinopsida; order Pinales; family Pinaceae; genus Pseudotsuga; species Pseudotsuga menziesii. Next base: position 363,085 of record LPNX010247280.1, read on the forward strand.
GAAATTATCTGAATTAATAATGGGAAAAACCCTCCTGGCCAAATATGACGATCCTCAGAATTCCACTGTCACTATGCATATTGGGAGCACGCAGATACCAAACGTATTGGTAGATTTAGGTGCAACTATTAACGTCATGACGATAGAAATTGTAAGAAAACTTGGGCTCAATAATCTCAGGCCAACTCCTACCATTCTGGAACTTCTAGATAGGTCCACCATCAAACCCGAGGGAATCTTGGATGACCTTGTTGTCTCAGTTGATTCATGGGAATATCCGACTGACTTCTTGGTTCTACAACCCAAGTCACAGCTAGGAGGACACTCGCTGATCTTGGGAAGGCCCTGGTTAGCTACAGTTGATGCTTGCAATAGCTGTCGGTCTGGGTCTATGACCATATCAGATGGGACTGAAACAAAGAACCTTACCCTCTATCCTCCAACTCAACCGAGTATAAAAGCTGAAACTCCATTATGGATAGAGCTAGAGGAAGAAGAGGGCGTTCAACCACTGTTAACGATAGGGAAGGCCTTGACTTTTAAGGATGAAACAGAGGACGATGCCATCAATAATTTCATCAGTGAACCCACTTCTATCAATAAACAAATTTATAAGATCCTGAATAGTACTCTAGGTGAAGAAGAACAAGAAAATCTCATAGAGGAGACATTAGTTAGTGATACTCACATAGTTCCAGTATTAAAAAGTTTGAAAAGTGTTCCATTCAAGATAGATCTTGGAAAAACCCTGAATATCAATCCCAATCTTGCTCTGGATGAACAGGAATGCCTAATCACTCTCTTAAAAAAACATAAGGGGGCATTCGCCTGGGAGTACACAAACATGAAGGGTATCCCTTTTAATCTGTGTACCCACCACATTTATATCAAAAGTGACTCCCGGCTTGTGTGCCAGCCTCAACGAAGGATGAAACCCAATATTAGGGACATAGTGAAGGAAGAAATTCAAAAACTCTTGGAAGCAAGGTTTATATACCCAATATTAGACATCGAGTGGGTTTCCTAAGAAGAATGGAAAATGGAGAGTCTGTGTGGATTACAAAGAGTTGAACAAGGCAACACAGAAAAATCACTTTCCTCTGCCTTTCATCGACCAAGTACTTGACACCCTGTCTAGGAAGAAGTTCTTCTCCTTTCTGGATGGGTTTAGTGGGTACAATCAAATCCAGATTGCTCTCGAAGACCAGAATAAAACCACCTTCACCTGTCCCTGGGCTACCTTTTCATACAGGGTGCTCCCCTTCGGCTTATGCAATGCACTAGCTGCATTTCAGAGAGGTGTGATTGGCATATTTTCGGAAATGGTTAATGATAGTATGGAGATTTTCATGGATGATTTTACCCCTTATGGCAGTGACTTTGAAGAGGCACTAAAAAACTTGGAAAAGGTTTTAACACGATGTGAGAAAACCCAACTATATTTGAGCACCGAAAAGTGCCATATGATGATGAGCGAAGGTGTAGTGCTGGAGCACTTTATCTTCGCTGATGGTATCCGGGTTGATCCATCCAAAATTAGGGTGATTGAAAACATACCCACTCCTGGAACACAGAAAGAGGTATGTAGCTTTTTAGGGCATGATGGGTATTATAGAAGATTTATAGAAAATTTTTCCAAACTAGCTTCTCCTTTATTTACCTTATCGATGAAGGATGTACAGTTTTCTTGGAATGATGCATGCCATACAACATTCACTGAGCTCAAGAATAGGCTATCTACAGCTCCTATCTTAAGGGGGCCCAATTGGGCTCTGCCTTTCCACATTTCTTCAAATGCCTCTGACACTGCCATTGGATTAGTATTAGGTCAGCAGGATGGTCAAGCACCATATGTAATTTATTACATCAGTAAGAACTTGGCCCCTACTGAACTCAATTATACCATTACAGAGAAGGAATTTTTAGCCATTGTTTACTCCATTAACAAATTTAGACACTACATCACTACATATTCCACCTTTGTAAACACTGACCACTCAGCCATCAAGTACCTAATGAACAAACCATACACCAATGCTAGGATAACTAGATGGCTATTACTATTATAGGAGTTCGATATTACCATGATTGACAGGCTTGGGAAAGAAAATGTTGTTGTTGATTATTTATCTCGTTTTACTAACAGTGATAACAACCTACCAGTTGAGGATTCTTTCCCAGATGAACACTTGTTTGTAGTTTCAACTCATGCCCCTTGGTATGCAGATATTGCTAACTACTTGGCTGTAGGTAAGATTCTGGCACACTTGTCAAAAAGAGAGAAAAGGAAGATTATTCAACAAAGTGCCAGGTATTGCTAGATAGATGGACATATTTTCTACACAAGTCTTGATCTTGAGATCCAGAGATGTGTAAGGGAGGATGAAGTCTTCCATATCTTGAAGGCCTGTCATGATGAGCCATGTGGGGGAAATTTTGTAGACAAGAGAACATGTCATAATGTGCTAAGAATGGGTTATTATTGGCCAACAATTTTCAAGGATGCCAAAAAATATGTCCAGTCTTGTGACAGCTGTCAAAGAATGGGCCAACCTAAATAGATTGGATGAAATGCATCTTCTACCACAGTTGGTGGTGGAACCTTTTGAAAGATGGGCCTTAGATTTCGTTGGGCCTATCAATCCTCATTCAAAACATAAATCTTACATTCTAGTTTGCATCGACTACATGAAAAAATGGGTAGAAGCTGTGGCTTTGGTGAAGGCCAATGACCAGGCTGTAATAGACTTCCTGTATGGAGAAATATTTACTCATTTTGGAATACCCAAGGAAGTAATCACAGATGGAGGACCACAATTTGTGTCACACAAATTAGAAACTTTGCTACAGAAGTACCATATTCAGCATAGGATAACTTCACCTTACCACCCCCAGGACAATGGCTAGGTGGAAAGTACCAATAAAGTTATTGAATCTATCGTCACTAAAACAGTCAGGAGCCATCGTAGAGACTGGGCTAACAGATTTCCTGAAGCACTATGGGCATATCGTACTACGTGGCGCAATACTATAGGTTTCTCCCCTTATGACTTGGTGTATGGCAAAAGCGTTGTCTTTCCCATTGAATTCGAAATCAAAACCTTGAAGACAGCCATGGAAGTGAACCTATATGTAAATGAAGCCCAGAGGAATAGATTGACTCAATTGAACAAACTTGAGGAAAAATGCATAGCTACTGTGGATCACACAACATTAATTCAACAACAGAGATCCAATTGGAATGATAGGTTTTATCAAGAAGCGAGTCTTCTATGAGGGAGAATGGGCGCTATTATATGATTCAAGATTCAAAAGGGACTTTAAAGGTAAGCTACGCATAAGATGGTTAGGTCCATATTTGATGGACAGATTATTCGACAACGGAACAGTTCGCCTGGTCACCATCGATGAGAATCATGCACCATTATTCGCTAACGGTCACAGGCTGTGACTGTATCATAAACCAATTTCGAGGGACGCGTTTTTTTCATAGATTGTAGCTGATCTGGGATACTGGTTGGAGCAAGGGAAATAATCTTTCTCTGCCCCTATCAATCTTTAGAAAGTCGCTACAATTTCTACACAAATTTTTTGTACATAAATAAACTAATGTTAGTTCCCTTTTCATTTTTTTCTTCTTCTTTACACTTGATTGTTTTTTTAAGAATCTGTGCAGGAATTTATTTAAGGAGAAAAGGTTATGACTCGGCTTGACAACCATGTGCCCCTATGTAATTTTCTGTTTTCTGGAAGAGCTCCTTACAGAAGAAAATTTGAATGATGAACAACTCGATGCAGCTGCAACACTGCAAAATTTTCCTACTTTTCCATCCTGTCGCAGCTGCAACATCGTAAAAAACCTGATTATTTTTCCTGTTTCGCAGCTGCAACATCGTAAAAAAAAAAACCCTGCCTATTTTTCCCATTTTGCAGTTGCAACACCCTAAAACTGTGCCTATTTTTCCGTCCCATCGCAACTGCAACACCATAAAAACTTCGCCTATTATCTTGTTCCGCAGCTATAATACCGTAAAAACCTCGCCTACTTTCCCATTTAGTAGCTGCAACACTGTAAAGTATCAACCATTTTTCCATTACAGTAGCCGTGACTCCGTTGAAATTTTGCCTACTTTTACTCTTTTTAGCAGCTGCAACTCCGCTAATTTGGCTAACTTTAACCTATGGATTGTGGCTGCAACTCGTCCAGGTTTGTCCACAGTCGGGTTGCAACTCCTTCAAATTTGTCCAGAATTTCTACTGCTCATGATTTTTCCGATTCAGGATGACTTCACAGCTTTAATTATTATTCCGTCAGGATCGACAAGACAATTTTTGGTTCAACGGGAGAAGGATCATGGTAGCACGTGCACAATAATATTTAAATTTGAAGGCCGCATTGATACGCTGTATTATTCCGAGAAGTTACGGTTCATTCCATAATTACTAAGGTAAGGTTCTGGTTATTTACATGATTAAGCATTACGTATATTTGATAGAGTTAATCATACCTACCTTTTTATATCTATCATTACACCTGTACTTCATGTTAGATTTTTAACATTAAGCTAGCATAACATTAGGATCTTTAACTGAGAGAACAACAAGCACAACAATCAAAACATAAGAGACAATGAACACAGTGTTTTCCTCGGGGAAACCATAAATGGAGAAAACCCCGCAACTTCCTCAGAGATAGAATCAACACCAAAGTAAAACCCAAAACAGTAAGTGATCTCCCGACAACAGTAACCTTCTTCTTATCTAGCCCCAATGTCTTCTCCTTCCTCAACTATGCACTACACTTGAGTGTGTATGTGATGTGTGCTAATTAGAAAGTCCAACTCTCTATTTATACTAATCCCAGCATGACTAAAACCCTACTAGGGCTGACCTCCCTAGGAAAGTCTAATAACCCTAGTGCCCTAGAACTGCGGGGACTTTAACCCTTAGACAATAGGAGGGTTACCCACAATGACTTGACATGACTTGTTTACATTATTGATTCTCCCGATTGGAACATCGGGGCATGACATGAAATAAGAACATCCCAGAATAAAAATTGGGTTACAATAGATAATAAATACAAGTGAATACATTCTGAAGTTACAATTACATTAACACTCCCTCTTAACTAGGAAGGTATTCTCTCGACACAATTTTCATCACTGGTCTTCTTCTCTGGGTCTTGTCGTCATCTTCATCTTCAAGTCATCTTTGTCTTCAAGTCTTCTTCATCTCTAGATATGGATCATCACTCGATCTAGATCATCACTGGGTATCATCACTGGATCTGGATCATCACTGGGCATCATCACTGGATCTGGATCATCACTGCTGGATCATCATCACGGGATCATCACTGGTGCTATCTCATGATTCTTCTTGTCACAGGAAGTTCTACAGAGCCAACCCTTTTTCATGTTGGTTGTAGGCCTAGCCTCCATGTAGGTCTTTCTTCAACGCTTATATCTGACACCAAGTCAGAATGGCCCGTCTAACACTTACATCTGACCTACTCGTCAGAAAGGCACGCCCAACACTCACATTTGATCATGTAGGAACCAATCCTATAATCATATCAGAAAGGCCCAACACTCACATTCACCAGCATGATAAGACACAACTACTATCATCTGTGAAAAGGCTTAGCACCTACAACCACCAGCATGATAGGACACAACTACTATCATCTGTGGAAATGCACAACACTCACATCCACCAGCATGGTAGGACACACCTACCACCATCTGTGGAAAGGCACAACACTTACAATCACCAGCATGGTAGGACACACCTACTACCATCTGTGAAAAGGCACAACACTTACAGTCACCAACATGGTAGGACACACCTACTACCATCTGTGAAAATGCAGAGCACTCACATCCACCAACATGATAGGATACACTGACTATCATCTGTGGAAAGGACAGCACTCACATCCACCAGCATGATAGGACACACCTACTATCATCTATGGAAAGGCACTGCACTTACATCTGATCATGTGGGAACACATCCCTCAGTCACATCAGAATGGCTCTCAGTCCTAGATTGAGGATTCCTGGTACCTCACAAGGTAGCTCCATTCCAAGAATGGCGGTAGCCCTTATATCTGACACCAAGTCAGAATGGCCAGTACTCACATCTGACATGGAAGGAACCTAATCCTTTAGCCATGATAGAATGGCTCAGCCCTTACATATGATCAAGTGGGAACACATCCCTCTCTCACATCAGAATGGCCATGCACTCATATCTGATCATGTGAGAGCACATCTCATGGTCATATCAGAACAACCCTCAATCCGAGACTGAGTTTTTCTGGTACCTCATCAGGTAGCTCCATTCAAAGAATGGCAATAGCCCTTATATCTGATCATGTAGGAACCAATCCTATAGTCATATCAGAATGGATCAACACTCATATTTGACATGGAAGGAACCAATCCTCTCACCATGACAGAATGGCTCAACCCTTGCATCTGACCATGGAAGGAACCAATCCTCTCACCATGTTAGAATGGCTCACGGACTCATCACTTCCCTTTGGAGGAAACCTCGATCTGGAGAACACCAAGCTTCTCCCTGAAGTACTCAAACTTCATCCTAGCCAATGGCTTTGTCAACACATCAGCTATCTGATCATCTGACACAACATATTGGAGCTTCACTGCTCCCCTCTGCACCATATCCCTGATATAGTGATACTTGATCTTGATATGCTTCGACTTGTCATGGAACACTGGATTCTCTGACAACTTCACGCAACTCTGGTTGTCACAATGTATACAAGTAGCATCCAACTAGAGATCAAATAAATCAGACAGTAGCTTCCGCAGCCATACTACCTCACAACTAGCTGAACAAGCTGCAACATACTCTGCTTCAGCTGTACTAAGTGCCACACAGGATTGCTTCCTGCTAAACCAAGATATCACACCTGATCCCATACTGAAGCAACACCCTAAAGTGCTCTTCCTATCAATGGCACTGCCTTCCCAATCTGAATCAACATAACCCTCCAGGTTAATTTTCTAATTCGACTCATACTTGAGCCCATAATCAACTATACCCCTCAGGTACCTCAGAATATGCTTTGCAGCAATCAAGTGAACATGTCTCAGATCTGTTAGAAACTGGCTCAAGGTGTTCATAGCAAAACAAATGTCTAGTCTCGTGTTCATCAAGTACATCAAGGACCCAATCATTTGACGATACATCGTAGCATCAACCAACTCTGATGAAGCATCGCTCAATAGCTTCAGGTTCGATGCCATAGGTGTGGCCATAGGCTTGCAGTCCATCATCCCAAACCTCTTCAGGATATCTACTACATACTTCCCTTGTCCAAGGAATATTCCATCCGTATTCTGCCATACCTCCATGCCTAGAAAATAATGCATCATATCCAAGTCCTTCATTTCAAACTCGGCAGCAAGATTTATCTTTGTATCAGCCATCAACCCATCCATACCTTTCACAAACAGATCATCTACATATAGTAGAAGCATGACTGGGTTGCCATCTTCAACCTTGTAGTAAAGGTTGGAATCTTCTTTACTCTTGGTAAAGCCTAGACTGGATAGAAAGCTGTCAATTCTGCCGTACCATGTCCTGGGTGCCTGTTTCAAACTGTATAGGGATTTCTTCAATATGCACACATGGGACTCCCTATCATGTGTCTCAAAACCGAGTGGCTGCTCTACATACACTTCCTATTCTACTACACCATTCAAGAAGGCAGTCTTAACATCCATCTGGTGTAACTTCCACTTCATTACTGCAGCCAAAGCAAGTACCGATCTAATGGAAGTCTATCTAGCTACATGAGCAAAGGTTTCTTCATAATCTATTCCTTCTTTCTGAGAGAAACCACGAGCCACAAATCTTGCCTTATATTTCTCTATGCTATCGTTTGTAGCATGCTTGATCTTGTAGATCCATTTGGAAGTTACAACTGACTTCCCTTCTGGTCTTGGGACAACATGCCAAACATCGTTTTTCATGATTGATTGGTATTCTTCGATCATCGCATCCTTCCATTCTTTTCGTTCTACTGCTTCTTCATAATTGGAAGGTTCTTTATCAATGAAATCACATAGTAATGCTACATACCCAGAGCATGATCTGGTCCTTTTTCTTTCTCTGTGATTCTCTTCCGGAGCCCCATATCTTTCCGCAACTTGGATCACTTCCCATACCCAAGCTGGTTTCCTCTTGTGAGGATTCTTCTCATGAGGTGGATCTACAGGTCTTTGTGCTTCTTCATATTTTCGATCTTCTTCTTGAGTTTCTTCATTCATGGTTGTATCAGGAATTCTAGGTGCTTCTGCTACTTTAGGTTCTTCAGCAAGTCTCTTTCTGGATTTGTTGTAAGCTGTGTCTTCATCAAAAGTCACATCCCTGCTGATGTCAATCTTCTTGTATCCTGGGAAATATATTTTGTAAGCCTTCAAGCTTTTAGAGTATCCCACAAGTATACCCTTGTTTCCTGAAGGATCTAATTTTGTTCTCTTCTCTTTTTGAATGTGTATGTATACAGGACAACCGAATATTATGAGATGGCTGACTTTTGGTTTCTTACCGGAGAAGACTTATTCAGGAGTCTTTTTCTCGAGTACTCTATGTGGAGTACAGTTCTGTACATACACCGCTGTTCTGGTAGCTTCTGCCCAAAGATGCATAGGAAGATCTTGATCATGAAGCATTGCTCTTGCAACTTCCATGATAGTTCTATTCTTCCTTTTTGTAACCCCATTCTATTGTGGATTATAAGGAGTGGAAAAATCTCTCTTAATCCCTGAGTCTTTACATAGCTCTTTGAATTCATTTGAAGTGAATTCTCCACCATTGTCTGATCGAAAGGTATTGATCTTCTTTTCAGTGCGATTCTCGATCAAGGCTTTGAATTCCTTGAACTTGCTGAATAATTCATCTTTGTTCTTCATGAAGTAAACCCATGTCTTTCTAGAAAAGTCATCAATAAAAGAAACATAATATGCGTACCTTCTTAGTGAATTTGATGACATAGGACTGCATACATCGGAGTGGATGATTTCCAATATTCCTTTTGCTTTGCATTCACTACTTGGAAATGTCTTCTTTGTATTCTTCCCTTTCGCACATCCTTTGCAGACCCCATCATGTTTTGCTTGGATTTCTGGAAGACTTTCAGCAACTTTGCTTGCAATAGGTAATGCTCTGTAATGCACATGTGCAAGCCTTCTATGCCAAAGTTCATTTGGCTCTACTGTGTCATGGACCAATGCTTGTTCTGGATGGCCCTTTAATTTGTACAAACCTCCTTCTTGTTCTCCAATCACTACTGCATCATCGATAGTCTTTCCTTTTGGCCACATGATGACTTGACCATCTATGAATGCAACCCTTATTCCTTTTGCATCTAATGTAGATATGGAGAGAAGGTTCTTCTTTAGTCCTGGTACAAACGATACTTCCTTCATTGTCATAGATTTTCCAGAGTCTAGTTTATAGGAGGATTCCCCACTACCTTTTATTGGATACTGGTAGTCATCTCCTAACTTCACCTTGTGAGGTGATTCATGTTCTGATAGTTTCACAAAAGATTCCTTGAATCCTATCATATGCTTGGAAGCCCCACTGTCTATAAGCCAATTATTGCTTCCATGAGTAATGTTTCCATTAAGAGCGGAAATCAAAACATATTCATCTTCACTGGAAGAATCTTCACTTTCATATCTGGTTTTCTTGTTGGAAGGTTCATCATCCTCTACAACATGAGCATGATGTCTTCTCTTGTTTCCCTTATTCTTATGAGAGTTAATCTTGTTTCTAGGACAGTCTTTTGCAAAGTGTCCTCTTTCATCACATGTATAACATCTCAATCTAGATAGGTCCTTTCTATTGTTATCTTTATGGTAAAAGTTCTTACCTTTGGAGTGATGAGGGTTTCTTCTTCCTTTCTTGGAGTGAACTGTGAGGGCTTGATCTTCACTTCCCATCTTCTCTTCTCGAGCTGCTATCCGAGCTTCTTCTTGAGAGCATTCTTCCCATATTCTGCTGAACTTGACTAAGTTCTTTCTTTCACAGATTCCTTGGATGAATGAATCCCATGACCTAGGGAGGCCATTTAGTGTTGTCATCACAATTTATGCATTCTCCACTTCTTCATCTATAGCTTCTAGTTGTTCTTTGATCTGGGAGACCCTTGTGAAGTAAGATTGGATGGTCTAACCATTCTGAATCTTTACATTCTTCAACTGGTTCCTTAGAGTCATCTTCCGATTGATGTTCTTCCCTTCAAATAGTTTGGTTAGGGCATCAAACATAGCTTTAGGTGTCTTGAGAGAGGACACATGCGGGATAAGGTGATCCTTGATAGAATCAGCAATGATTCTCTTTTCCATAACCAACTTCTTCTTATGTAAGGCCTTTGCCTAATCTCCCTCTGGAACTAGAATCTCCTCATGGATGTAGGAGTCCAACTCATTCTCTTCTAGGACCAGGGAGATCCTATACTTCCAAGATCAGAAGTTGTCAGCTCCCTCAAGCTTTTCATCAAGCTTGGTATGATGAGACATCTTAACTGAGAACCTCAAATGGAAATACAAAATATTTAGATCTTACCAGGTCAAGATGTTGGATCTAGATTTGGAGCTAAAAATCCTGCAGAGCTGGTTTATGAACAAATTAGGGTTTTGCTTTTCCGGAGTTTTGTCCACCCAAATGCCTTGAAATTTATCCCTAACTTCGATTTTGGGGAGGAGATCAATCTAGGCTTGGGCTCACTGAAAAATTCCTCTTCTGTGAAAAGCCTTAATTTTCGACAGTAGTGTTGGGTCCAAAACTGAAAAACCTCAGAATTGGATTCTGCTTCAATAGAAAGATGTGCCCTAGGGAGGAGAGTTATTCCAACCTTCTTTTGCTAAAACTCTATGGAGAGAGATCCACAAAGTAGGAAGCCCTAGTTCCCACAGTTGCACAGTGTCTTCTTCTCAGGTTAGCTCTGATACCATGCTAGTCTTTAACTAAGATAACAACAAGCACAACAATCAAAACATAAGAGACAATGAACACAGTGTTTTCCTCGGGGAAACCATAAATGAAGAAAACCCCGCAACTTCCTCAGAGATAGAATCAACACCAAATTAAAATCCAAAATAGTAAGTGATCTCCCGACAGCAGTAACCTTCTTCTTATCTAGCCCTAGTGTTTTCTCCTTCCTCAACTATGCGCTACACTTGAGTGTGTATGTGATGTGTGATAAATAGAGAGTCTAGCTCTCTATTTATACTAATCTTGGCATGACTAAAACCCTACTAGGGCTGACCTCTTTAGGAGAGTCTAATAACCCTAGTGCCCCAGAACTACGGGGACTTTAACCCTTAGACAATAGGAGGGTTACCCACAATGACTTGACATGACTTGTTTACATTATTGATTCTCCTGATCGGAACATCGGTGCATGACATGACATAAGAACATCCCAGAATAAATATCGGGTTACAATAGATAAGAAATACAAGTGAATACATTCCAAAGTTACAATTACATTAACACTTCATTAACTGTCCATTCCCATGATCTAATGGTTACTCAAATTTATTTCACAACTGCCACCCTTTCCTAATTTGGGGCAAAATCTTACCAATGACTCTATGCTGAAATTTCCAAATTTGCCAACTTCAACCTCCATTGTTTGTGCATGTCTTGTGCTGAAATATCCATTGTTGGACCCTGCAATTTTCTAAGTTGATACTAGAAGTTAGAAAGAAAGATAACATGGGTATCTCGGCCCACCATGAACCTCCAAACATGCAGGCAGTGTGGAAGAATGCTTAAGTTTTCACTATCTTTGAAACCGTGGGCTGGACTGAGTTTTTCCAATGTCTTAATGGTTTTCATTGTGAGACTGCTCTGCAGTTTGCTTTAAACCTTACATAAACCTACTCAAAGGTTAGGGGCTTGCGGATAGAAGTTTTTGAGGTGATTGTAGCTGAGGTGACCGGGATCCCATAGGTAGGAAGAGCTTGGTTTGGAAGAAGAACTCCCAATGCCGCCGTAGTACAAGACATTTTTGTGGTGGGTGAACAATTGCGTCCATCAGGACGGGGAATAGAATTACAATCAGTGCCTCAGCCATGGGATCAAGTGTCCATCTTGCTCAAGAAGTATATCACTTGCGAAGGTAGGTACCAGACTGTATATTATTCTGAGTTCCCACTCCTGTCTTGTTTATGCCACATAAATCTACTTAATGTTCCATTTTTTCTATTTAAAGACCTGCATCACACATCAGCCTTTGTCAGAGAAGCTAATCATCCATATTCTTCCCTTACCCATCATGACCTCATTAAACATTTAATCTTAAGGGCCCTAGCTTAGAGAAATAAAACATGGGAGAAATTTACCGGCCAACCTTAGATAGTCCAAGGACTTATACCTTTGCCTGAGATTCCCATCAGAGAAGTAAGGGAACCTATACCTTTGCATGAGATTCCCATCAGAGAAGTAAGGGCACCTACACTTCTGTTGAATGTCCAATTGGAGGAAGAGTAGGAGGAACGGAGTCCCTCCAATTTAGTTGGGGGGGGGGAGCTGAGATAGAATCAGAAGAAGAGGAAGAATCAGCGGAAGATGTAGCAGTAGAAAACCCTATAGAGGAGATAGAGAATTTGGGAGCTCCAATAGCTGAAGCTGAAGCTAGAGCAACATTGGATGCTACAACAACTGAAGCTGAAGCTATGGGAGTTGTGGTTACATAAGTCCTCACCATCGAATCCTCTCCTAAATGGAGGGGAACTTTAATAGAAGAAGAAACAACGATGGTAGAGGAAAGAGAGGATGCTAAAATAAGAAATATTCCCTCTACATCTATAGCAGGGTTGGAAACCCTTGTACCTCGAAGGAAGAGAAGAAGGTCAAGAGAAGAAACACAAGCATCTCGACCAGTGAGGAGGAGGAGAATGAGGCCAGTTATAGTAGCTGAAGCAATATGAGAAAAATGGGCAGATATTGAGGCAAACATTGAATTTCCCATTTTGAGACCAAGGACAAACAATGCTCCACGGGAGCATGTTGAAGAAGAACCTCAGCTTGAGGGGATTTTGTATGAAAATGGGTTACTAAAGGAAGAAGTGCAATTTATTCGGAAAGAATTGGAGAATTGGAAGGAGGTATGTAAGAAACATGTAGATAGAAGGTTGCATAGACTGGTAGAAGCTGTAGACCAGTTAGAAGGATCATCTCCTGCTAAGGAGGATGAAGAAGTCGAGAAAGTATTTTTCCTTGCATGTGAGGAAATTTTTAGTCAATCAGGTTACATAGTCATAGTGCATGCATTTGAGACCCAAAATCCTGCACCAGTAGCTGAAGAAGAACAAGAAGCACCTGCTGTAGAATTAAGGAAAGAAGATGAACCAGAAGTAGGACCGATCCCTGATATAGAATTGGAAGAAGCTGAGCAATTACAGTCTCAACGATCAGAATTGATGTTTTAGCCTAATATAGGGAATATTGAAGCCAGTCAAAGTGTTGCCACACAAAAACCAACACCTTCAATTTTTTTTGTTGAATATGCCATTCAAAAAGAATCAGTTAAACTAGAGATTGAGGTAATTCCTGATCCAAACTTAGAATTCTTGACTGTGACCCCAGAACCATCTCAGGATACAGAGCTAGTGGAGGAGTCCCAGCAACAGGAAGATACTGAAGTCAATCAAGATGTTTTTAAAAAATAACCGACATCCTTAGGAATCCTTGCTGAAGCTCCATTTCAAACAAGAACAATTGATCCTGAGGTGGACATAATCCTTGATGTGGAGCTGGGAGAAGATGAACAGATGCAGTCACAGTCATCAAGCGACACTGAGGTATTTGGAGAACAATCTTATATTTTGGGAGATATGGAAGTAGCTCAAGAGCAATTCCAGCAGCATGAAGAAATAAGGGGACAAGACACTGATACACAAAAACCAGTAGTCTTTCATTTCCCTGTCAAAGCCAAGGATGAAATCCAAAAAGATGTAGCTGGGACTCAGGTAGATGTGGAAATTGAAATTCAGGAAGAAGTTGTTACACAAGAACCAACGTCTTCACAATTGAATGCTAAAGCTTATGGAGGAGAGTCTTAGGAAAAGGATGCTATCACACAAGAACCAACATCTCGAGGAGTGGTTGCAGAAGTACCTATGCAAGCAGAGATTGCTGAAACCTTAATAGAAGAAGAAGATGTTGCACTCCCAGTGCAGAATGTTCAAGATGAAACATTGGACGACAAGGTATGCACTCAATTTTCCCAGAATTTTGTCAATTTGGATTTGATGATGAGGGAAATGCAGGAGATGAAAGAATTCAGTGGCTAATCAAAGAGATCTCATTGTTAAAAATGGAGGTGAATAAATGGAAGAGGCAGGTGGAAAAGTATCAAGAAGGAATGATTCCCCTCGCTGATCATGAGAAGACTATAAGAGAATTGAGGGAAAAATGGGCAGAAAAATTGACGTTCCAGAAATTACGATGGGAAGAGATATAGAAAGAATTGAAGGAGCTGAAAAGGTTCAAATCTATGCAGGTGGAGAAGGACCATCACCTTCTTACCTTGTGTTTTTGTTTGAACAGTTCATTTGGTTTAAATTGAAAGCAGTAAAGGAGGGGAGACCTTATGAAATGGAAACCTTAGCCCAGTTTCTGGAAACCTTTATGGAAGGTAATTTCATTGAGCAGAATCTGCTCTGCAAAATTTACCTACATGAAATGGCTTGTCCCTTGGACCACCATTCGAACCCTACCCCTTACCTTGGATATGTTAAGCTGAGGGCTTTTTCCTCCTTTTTCAGCAATCATGTGCAGTAGAAATGATCTTTCCAGACCTACTCTCATAATGAGGCCAACACTAATCTTTGGGTTCGAAGTGAGCCTCAATATCCTCGCCTTCTCCTTACTTTGCAGTGACAAAGGCTTACATCTTCCATCAAGACCCAAAAAATAGTTGAACTTCAAGAAATGTTCATCTCCAAGTGTGTTGGCCAAATTACCATGCAAGGACAATCAACTTTGGAAGGTAGTAAGCATAGATGGCAGGTTGCTCCTTTATCATTGTAGAATAGGGACCCTTATTGTTTTAGGAATTTTAAACATGCTCTTTCGAGGGTCAAAGGATATGTGAGCTGTATAAGGAAGTGTGGAGCTAATTGGCTAGGACTCAAGTTCAAATTTCCTCTTACCTGGTAGCCAGCTAAACCATACAGGGAAGATTTCTTTTTGACAAAGGCAGAAGAAGAGCATTGTTGGAGATATTGGGTTGCCTACAATGGATTTCTAGAATCACAGGGATCACCTGAGCTCCCTTATAACTTTTCCTCTCTACATGAACAGAGTAGAAGGCCAGATTTAGATTCGAACGAATGGAGATTGTTGCATAGGGACATGCAACAAGACAGTTGGGGGGAGATGTTGGGCCAGAAATGACCCCTTTTTTACCACACTTGATATACTCTTTTTTCCTTATCTTACCCTATTTTCATGCACCTAGCATATGTTTTTCCTTCATTGGAGCCCTGATTCCTATAGGTATGATTACTTATTGTTTTATCTTATTAATACTTATTATTGTAATAAATAGGGCTTTACCTCTTGAATTATGCTAACAAGTGGGATTTTATGAAGATTGTTCAAAGCATGAAGGATACAAGTGCATTAGGCCAAGTAGATTCTAGAAGAAATGAATATCTATTGCCAGCTGTGCCCACAGACTCTATCTTTGCAGGTGAAACGCAGTCAAAGATCCTCATCATACGCAAGCTGTAATAACCAAGGCTACAACATACTCGGTTCAACATCGTGCCATTATTCAAGGGTATCTGCAACTGATGGAGTAATTCTTGATTTGGTTCTGTTATTTCATTATCGGCTCATGCAACAAACTTTCTATATTCTTTGCTTCTATTTCACCACAGCTGTAACAACGCACTGTAATAGGGAAGCTTGAAGATCATAGATCTTCATGGCTGCCCGATATTAGTGGATAGAAGTTATGAGTATTAATGTATAAATATTAGGGAGTATGCAAAGCCAAGGGTTGGAAAATAATTGATCATATTGTATAAGTTGTGACAGAGACTATACTTTCATTCCATCATCTAATACAAGGAGCAAGATTCTTCTGCTTTCTGTGTTTTAACTTGTGGTAGTTTCCAACGTCTCTGTTTGAAGGCTGGGTCTACCTTCCTACAGAGATAGCCGAGTTAATTAGATATTTATCTTCTCTGTCGTGTGGTGTGGATGTTATAGTAGATGTATTATTTTATAACAGCTGCAATAGTAATGATTTATTGTGTGTTTCCTCAATTGATCAGTAATCACATTTCTTGTAAGCTGCAACAAAGTGGTGTGACAGTCGACTATGTAGACTAATTTTCCTTATGCACTTATGTGGTAGCTGTAACATCCGAGCTCATCCCTAGTTTCTTTCAATTGTTGTCTTTCTTGAGTTTCGCTAATTCAGTCTATTCATAGTTATAATTGTTGAGTTCAATTTATGCATTTCTGATTTCTAAATCAAGCTGGATTGAGATAGTTATAATGGATCTTCAGATGGCCTGGTAATTTAGGATTTGATTTTCTGCAAAAGTAAATCTAGATGTTTATTTTCCAAATCTTTTATTTCTAGATCAATGTTGTAAGAAGATATTTGTGATTCTGTATTCTTAAGAAGTAAATTAGATTAAGTTAATCATGGGAAGAGTTGGGCTGAACATGAAGGTAGGATAGTTTATTCAATAGTATCAACTACTTAGTGTTTAAGCATAGACATTGTAAAATTAACTTTGCAACAAAAGGACTTTCTTGGGTTGATAATTTATATTGAACATTCTATATGTTGGATTTAATTAACTTGCATATAGAGTGCCCAACAATCCTTAATGGATTGATGTGCATGGATGCAAGCATCATGATTATCTCTAGGATTCCATGCTGTAACATATTTATCAAAGAAACTCTTTGCAGTATTGATTTGATCTGGATCTTGCCAATTTAATGTTTCCATGTTAGGAGCACCATCAAGCCATAGGAAACCATGTATATGTGCAGATCCATGATGTTTCCATTCATACCTATAAAATAAATGGTAGAGGATTAGAGTAAATGAAAAACATGTAAAATTTATATAGAGGCAGAGATAGGTAGTATATGATGTATACCTATACCAATGATATGTTGTGTGCATGTTTTGTTGAAGCATCCCCTCATGGAAGATTGAAAATATTATATGCATGTATGTAGCTATAGTTTTGGGAATATCAATGATATTATGAGTACGCTATTTTTGACGAGATACTGGGTCAACATGGGCAGCCTCTTGCATAACGCAATGCAAGTCTGGCCATTTTGTGTATGCTGCATTGAGAGTGAATAATAATGTAGGGCATTGCAACTGTGTGATCATATTTGTTATCCCACTCCTCCATAGTGTCCAATATGCTTTGGTTCCATGGAGGTGTGCTCCGAACCGCATGCCATTCTCTAGGAGGTTGTTTGTAGGAATGTCTTGTAGATGCATGCACAATTCCTCAATTGTGGTTGGAATAACACATTCCTTAACTATTCAATCAAAATTTTAGGGATGGGTATGTTTTCTTTTGGATTTTTCGTGCAATCCATTTTATCACATGCAATTACAATATTTTTGATCTGAATCTGATTGGCAAATGTTTCCTCATGTACTGGAAATTTGAATAAGTAATGGTTGAAGAAAAGCTTGGAGAAGATGGTTGTGGTTTCTTTAGTATTTCCTTCATAACCATATTCAGAAATATTCAGAGAAGGTATGCCGATAATTTGTTCTAAAACATCCTGGAATGAAGTTACATCAGCTTTCCCTGTGTTGTCTTCAATTGTGAATTGGAATATGTATCTGTATTGACATTCAAATGTGCATTGATTGCACCTTGGACACTTCCATATACCATCCTCAATAGATGTGAGTTTTTTTTTGCACTTTCGATATTCAAATGTAAGTGGGCATGCAACATAACAACATTTGTCTGTATCCATAGAAGAAATAGTTGATTCAACTAAAATGTATGAAGGGCCCACCCCTGTACCAATCCCTTCAGTTTGTATGTTAGACAAATGATTTTTTATGGAATTATGTCCTCTTGAAGCACCATGTGCAAATAATGAGTAGCATTGGAGGTCTGTACCTGGATTTTCAAACCAAGTTCACAATTCCTAAGTTTCTTTGAGATCAGGATTGATCATGTAAAGCTGTGATGAGAAGGTTGTAGTAATCAAGAGCTTATTGAAGTCTATTATTTTCCTAGCCTTAATAGAAATTATTGGAAAGCTATTTATGGTGGAATATTTCTCTATATTATATTTATTGCATAAGACCCCCCGCAATGTGACCTCTATACTATAGCTTGACATGTCCTTTAGTTGAAGGGTTCTCTTATGTGTCTCCATGCCATTTTTCCTCATGATGGTTACTAAAGGGCTAACGTATATAGAAAATCCAATAATATCAACTACAGAGTTGTTGATTAGAGTTGGTAATTCATTAATAGGAGTGAAGATGAAGTTATGGTTTTCCATTGAATGTTCATCATGTAAGCAAGTTTCTATGGTGGAGTTACTGGCAAGATTTATTTCCCAATAATTTTTCAAATGATTGAATTGTTTCTTTGTAGGTTTGATTAGACCTTTTGATATTGTGTATAGTTTACCAATATCTAATGAAGAGTGGAATTGTGTTGCTTGCATGTTGAAGCATGTGATGTGTATTTCACTACCCATGATATCAATGACATCAAAGCTAAACAAATGTCCAGGCCCCCTAGCATTGGTGAAGGTGTGAAGGTCAGTTTTTGAAAGGACTCTGACTTTCAATGTCCATTCTTACATGTATGGCAGTAAAGATTTGATAAGAGTAAATATTGGGGGTGTGTTAGTTTTTTCTACTTGGTGCTTGCTAGGAGAACTTACATCATTGTTCAACTGTGGCCCACCAATAATATCCAATGTCATAATATGCACATGTATATCATGAACTAGAAGAATCCTGGAAAGCATGAAAATAAATGTATGGTTAAAGAGTAAGTAATATAAAGTGTGGTTATTGTGTGTGATATATGTGGTTGAGAAATAAGTAGTAGGGAAAAGTAGACAAGTGAATACATACTTTTTATTATTATTTTGGATAGATTTACAAGTGAAGCTATTTATTTGAACCAATGATCCAATTTCCGCTTGAGATGATATTAAAAGGGAGTTGAGAGGTGAGGCAAATAGACTTTGTATTGTAGTTTTTCCATCGGATAGGTGTACAAAATGACAATATTCAAAAGTTTCCGTGAATTCCAAAATTTGTAGAATAGGATTGCAAAGTACCTCTCCATTTCCAATCCTTGTAACAGAGTTCAATGTTAACATTGACGTCATCACTATAAATTTATCTATTTAGAGGAGTTTTGTGTAGGGGTTGCAAAACATAACCTAAGAAGAAACAATTTTGCATCAATGTATTAGAATATATATAAATATGTGTGTGTGTGTGTGTGTGTGTGTGTGTGTGTGAATGTAATTTAAGAATAATACATATGTAGGTTGCGTAATTATTTGAAGGATGTCAATAAACAATGCACATCCTAGGATTAAAGAGAATGGACACAAACATGGAGACACTCACCAACAGTGAAAGCGGGAATGGATGACCAAAGTCATGAAAGGGAAGATCAATGACTGAGAATGATTTTGCAGTTGAAAGGTGTAACAGAAGCTTGAAGGGTTTAGATCTTGCTTAACATCAAATCTGACGCTCTAGAGGAATTCTACAAGAGAAAGGTGTAGGGAAAATAATATATCCACAAAGACAAGGTGAATATCTGCCACTTGATCCCAGATCAATGGAGAAAGAATAAGCCACAAAGATCAATGGTTGAGGATGAGTTCCACAATGCAAAGTTGCAAGCTAGTTAAAGTTGTGGAAAGTTGAGTTGTGGGAGGAAAATTGCGGAATCCCATATTTGGAAAAGTGGGAAGGAGGATTCACAATTTGATTGCGGAAAGGAACATTGTGGCTGCAAGTTTGTGGAAGTCTGTTAGTTTTTGAAAATTGAGAATTGCAAACCCACAATTTGCAATACGCAATTGTGTAAATACTGTTGTAGAAAGGAAATTGCGGAAGGGAGATTTGTAGAAATAGAGTTGTGGAACCAGAACTGCTGAAATTGATTTGCGGAAGTCTGTATTGCGAAAACATCCTTGCGAGATTGAGCTTGTGGAAGATGAATTAATCAGTGAAGTTTGCTGATTAGTTTTCGATTGCAGAAAGGTCGTTGCAAAAAGATAAATGCGGAAGCAATTTTTGAGAAGATTCAAAGTGCACACCCACAATCTGCAGCCTGCAATTGCAGAAGGAATGAGTTACTGCAAAGTGTAGAAAGGTCGTTGTGAAAAGATAAACGTGGAAAAGGAAATGCAAAAAAAATCTGTTGCAGAAAGGATGTTGCGAAAAGGACATTGATCGACTAAGTTTAGATCAGCTTTGGCTGCCTATATGTATTCATTATTGGGAAGGAGGATCCGCAATCCACAATTGGATTGCGGAAAGGTCTGTTGAAGCTGAAAGTTTGTGGAAGTTCGTTAGTTTTTGAAAATTGAGAATTTCAAACCCGCAATCCGCAATTTGCAATTGCGGAAATACTGTTGCGGAAAGGCAATTGTGGAAGAGAGTTTTGTGGAAATAGAGTTGTGGAACCAGAACTACGGAAATAGATTTACGAAAGTCTGTATTGCGAAAACAACCTTGCGGGATTGAGATTTTGGAAGAAGACCTAATTAGTGAAGTTTGCTGATTAGTTTCCGATTGCAGAAAGTTTGTTGTGGAAATATAAATGCAGAAGCAATTTTCGAGAAGAGTCAAAGTGCACATACGCAACCCGTAATTGCGGAAGGAATGATTTACCGCAAAGTGCAAAAAGGTTGCTGAGAAAAGGTAAATGTGGGAAAGGAAATGCAGAAAATATTTGTTGAAGAAAGGATGTTGCAGAAAGGACACTGCAGAAAGGAAACCGCGGAAGGTTGCGACTGATAAATTAATCATAGTTAAAAATGAAAAACAAAGAAGTAATTTCGCTCCTCCATTTGACATATGGAGTCATTACATATAAAAGGGAATTTTATGGGCCACGTTATGACTAGATTGCATGAGAAGAAAAAAGTGGTTGGCGAAGGAATAATATTAGGGTTATCCATTCATTGTATCCTCTACTATTGGAGAAGTAAAAATCCATTTATGTTGATTATTGCACAACTCCTGGAGCCCATGGGTGTATTTTATTTGCCTGGGCTTACATGCAATCCTGTGTGCATTGATTTTACTGAGGTATGTTGTTGAATTATTGATGTGTTGAGCAATTACGCATGCAAATTTTTATTTCGTAATGTATGGTCCATTTATTGGGTGTAAGGAATAGATATTACACGTTTTCCCTTTCTCTACATTCTCTTATATTAATCCTCTATTCATTAATTCACATACTTTGTTGATGAATGATAACTCTGCTACTTTGCTACAACACAATAGGCTTCTGTTTATGAATACACTTCAATTTTATACTCTGTTACAGAAATAAAACTCTGTTTAATTGTTTTTAAATCTATTAGATGGTCGATATATAGATTCAATATAGGTGATAGGTGATTATTTTTCCTAAATACACGATAATAATGAATGAAACTGAACCAATATAACAAGGCAAGTTGGAAAGAATACCTGATAACTGGAATTTAGCTAGGCTGCGCTGTAAAGTATTACCTGAGAATACTGGCATATGCAGAGTAATGGTGGGATTAAGCATCCCAATAATGAATACATATAGGCACCCAAAACTGATCTAATCATAGTTGGTCGAAGGTTAGTCGGTATACCTTACATTCAATGCAGGTTAGTTGGTTGAAGGTAGGAGTGAATGCAGGCATCGATGCTTTGATGTCTTCAATTCCTAATTTGACATCAAATATCATATATCCGTCTGTCCATGTGGAGAGAAGTACTTGGATATTGAAGTATTAGTCCAGACGACATACTCCACTAGCGATTGCAGGTTGTCTAGATGCTTTGCAGATCTCCATTGCCTATTGATGGTAGCCACACACATTAATGTTTTGGTTGCACATGGCATGCTTTTATTTGTTCTCGACAAACTACCGAAACTTCTAGATGAACATCCCCCTAAAAAACGCCTTGAACATAATAATAAAAAAAATGATTGCAACTCATTATCAGTCTCCATGTCAATTTAGAAACAAGTGTTCAAATTCAAATAAGATGATGATATTTATCATTAAATAACACCAATAAAGTCTATTAAGTAAATAAGAGAAATCATGAATTTGATTTTTTTTTAAAGATGATTTAAAGATGATATATATGAAAATATTAAGGGTATTATGGATTTCTTTTGGGGTGAATTATGATGTTTTAAAAATAAATAATATGTAAATATTAAGGATATTATGGATTTTTTTAAGTAGGTTATGATGTTTTAAAAATAAATAATTAATACACTAAAGTGAAGTTATGTTTTATTTGATTAAACTTAGGAGGCAATTTAAAAGAAATCTTCTCTTAAATACACATTTTACATATTTGTTTCAAAGTCTAACTAGAAAGTTAAAGAAGGTTATATATACATATATATAAACGAATTGGTTTCGAATTTCATCAAATCCATTTTATTAGTTAAGTTTATAATTTTGAGAAAATAACTTTAAAAAATTATAATTATAATTTTTTTCTTATTAATAATTTATTTATTTATTAATAATGTAAGATTTTACCCAAATTTGATTGTCTAACTTTTATGTTAAAAATGTTGAATCAAATCTCATAGTCTTTAATAAGTCCGACCTATTTTGTTGCATTGTGGATTTTAGAAAAGCTTTTGATACCGTTCCTAGAAATAACATGTTGGAATAGGTTAGAGGAGCTTAAGGTTCCTTTTGAGTTGAGAGCTGTCGCAATAAGGTTATATGAAAAGGTCATTGCCAATTTTAAGAATAATGAGGAGTGGACAACATATATAAATTGTAATATTGGAGTTAAACAAGGTTTCCCCCTCTCCCCTACCCTTTTTGGAATTTACATTGATAAGCTAGAAAATTGTTTAGAATAAGCAGGTTGAGCCGGTACAATCTTAGCTGGGATAGTTATCATCCTCTTATTTTATGCTGATGATATTGTTCTTATGACAAGGCGTCCTTCTGATATCGATAAGCAATTAAGAATTCTTAAATAGTTTTTCTCTAACATGGGTATGACTGTTAACACTCACATGACAAAAAATCATGATTATAAAATATAAGAAAGACACCTATGCAAATTTGATTAACGATAATAGAAATATAGAGGAAGTGACTTCTCACAAGTATCTCAGAATTGATATTCATCATAAGCTCAATTGGAACTCTAGAATTGATAAAATGATTAATGGAGGGTGGAAAGCTTATTTTGGTCTTGAAAATAACTGCAAATCAACCAATCTGGTCATGTGGGATAAAAAGAAGTTCCTATTTGAAACACTTGTCATCCCTGTTATCTTGTATTGTTGTGAAGTATGGGGATGCAACCTTTGTAGAGAATCTTGGAGGAAGATTGAGCAAATCCAGAAGCGATTTATAACTTATAACCTCAA
Organism: Pseudotsuga menziesii; assembly: GCA_001517045.1. Lineage (NCBI taxonomy): Eukaryota > Viridiplantae > Streptophyta > Pinopsida > Pinales > Pinaceae > Pseudotsuga > Pseudotsuga menziesii. The sequence goes on from LPNX010247280.1 coordinate 386,766, forward strand.
AATTAATAGTAATATGCCTTATCATATTCTCCTCATAGAAGTAGGTATTTCCCCCATCGAGAGAATTGCTATGACTAAGTACATGATGTACAAGCATAAGATAAATAACATGGGAAATGACAGACTTCCTAAAATTGCTTTAAACTCAAGTCAAAACGAACTGCCTCAAGCAGTGTTGGTGTAAATATACCATGGCTTGGTTAAAGCATCAGGGCATTAATGAAAGCGTCATTTTGCAAAAAATTGACAATGTAAAAAATATTATTACTTCTAAGTTTAAAGATAAATTCTAGTGTGAGGAAAATTTAGCGGTTAAGAGAAAATTAAGATACTATACCAAGGTCATCAATCCTTATTTGGAGGATCATAAGTATCTCTCGGTAGTAACTAGCCTATGAAAGAAAATTAATATAGCCAAGATTAGAACGAACGCTCATGAATTCCATAGCAAAATATGTCGTTGGTCTATTCATAAAACTCCATGGGTGGAAAGGGTTTTCCATTTGTGTGAGTCTATGAGTGTTGAGGATGAAAATCCCTTTCTCTTAGAGTGCCTTGCTTACACCCACATTAGATCCGAGTTTCATAGTATTTTCTATAATACAAACCTTTATAACCTCCTAACTTGGAAAAACTATAGTGAGCTTGGAAAGCTTATTGGCAAGCTTTTTGAGAACAGGAACACGATTTTAAAGTAAACCAAGTATTTTTCTTCTTAAGATCCGATAGACCAAATTTGGTCTCAGTGGACATTAATCATCATCATCATCATCATCAATTCAATACTATTTAAATTATTTTGAAGAATAATATAGAATAAACCAACATAGATCCATTTTAAACTCAGATCTATCAAGCACCAAGAGGGATCCGATTTATTGAGGTATACATTTTTTTTACCATTTGGATCCCTCTTGGTACTTGATAGATCGAGGTTTAAAATGGATCTCTGTTGGGTTAATTTTTTTATATTTTATTTAAGTCGATATGTAATTTATATTTTTCATTTTTAAAAAATATTTTTTATTTATGTCGGCTAGCATAACATGACTAACGTGACAAAATCTCCCTCATACTGGGCTGGAGAGAACCTCGCTTATCTCGGTGCAATAATGAAGACGATTATTTTTATTGCATAAATAAATTAACACTTTCTAATATCTTGTTCCACCCCAATTTCAACAATGGATTCTTTAGACTATTCATTTTAGTTTAGTTTAGTTTGGATAGTTAAAACTTTAGAGGATTTTCCAAACATTTTTTAATTTTAAAGGTTGGTTAAACTAATTTGATTTGTGATGTTAAAGCATTGATCCTATGATATGTGCAATTATTTCTATGATTAACATGAAGTATCTTGGGTATTTCATTAAACCAAATTCTTATTCGAATTTTTTATTGGGATTAGCTTATTAAAAGGGTGGAAATTAGAATTAATCGTTGGGCGTTCAAATTAATAGATTTTGTATGGTGGCAGATTAGTTTTGGAAAGTGCGGTTGTGCAAAGCATTCCAATTTATTGGTTATCTACGACTTTAGTTCCAATATCTATTGTTTCACATATTAGGAAAATGATATTTCAATTCTTGTGGGCTGGGAGGTTGGATAATGCAAAGTTTCATTTGGTTTCTTGGGAAAGTATTGCACTTTCTAAACATTCCGATGGTTGGGACTTAAAAGATATGCTTTGGTTCAATAGGGAATTTTGTGCTAAAAGTTTATGGCGATATCTATTTTGTAAAATGTTGTGGAACAAAGTGATATTATCTAAGTACATCAAGATACCTCTCATTCATTGGATTCATGAACTAGTAAAAAAGGTGTAGAATACATCTATCATTTGGAGAGTCTTCATGAAAGTATATCCTATTATTAGTAACTTCTTCAATTGGAAGGTTGGGAATGGTACTTAGATTTTTCTTGGTATAGATCCAATTGTCAGTATTACATTATATTTTTTGTTGTCTTTGAAGTTGTTACCAAAACTACATAAAAGAAACATTATGGCCATCTTGTCGCAGGTTAGGAATAATTCATCTTTTGATGGATATTGGCTTAATGAGGAAAAACTAAATCTCCCTTTGATGGTGGCTGCTGATTGGAATAATTATATTCAGGATCCTTCTCAAGTAGGTATTAGATTATTTGATGTTCAATACATGACAAAATGGGAGAAAAAAAGCATCTCGAGTAGTTACGACGAATTTGGCATAGAATGCATCCCTGGAAGATTTGGAAGGCTTCAGTACTATTTGGTGGGCAAAGGGTTTTTTGAGGAGAAACATTCCCTTAAATATTAAGTGTTTTACTTGGTATGTGTCATTTAATAAAATCCTTACTTAGGAAAATTTGTAGAAACATGGCTTCAGTGGTCCTTGCATGTGTTATCTTTGTTTGAAGGACTTGGAAACAATCTCTCATCTCTGCTGTCATTGCCTAAGTTTTTATCTCTATTTGGGATGAATTCCATAATATCATTTCTTTACATGAGATATGGGGTTTAGGAAGCTTTGAAGACTATTTTCTTTCTTGGTTAAAAAATAAAACAAAATTTAAGAATATTTCCTTCTTTCTTATTTGGGAAAACTGAAAAATGCAGAATAAGTCCATCTTTCAAAACTGATTGATTCCTTGGGATTTTAAAAGTGTTAAAATTGTAGTTGTTGTTAAATAATGGGAAAGGAAATAAAAGTTTACAAGTCAAGAAATTATTGCAGGCCTATTATGGCTGAGGATTTTCCAAATGGGTTCTTTGACGGGGTGATGTTGGCCCTAGGAAAAGACAATAAAAGATAACTAGAATCCTGTTTGGAAATATGAAGATTCTGCTCGCAAGACAAGCAAAGACCGCAATGGAAGAATCCGTGACAGAAGTGGAATAAAGAAGGTCAAGAAGAGGAGTTCGAACTATTTTTAGTAAAAAATTAGTTAGAATAATAGCCTACTTTTGGGAAATAAAGCATGATTGTAAATTGGGGCGATAGTGCCTATTTTTAGATGTAATGGGACATGTTAAATTAGTAATCAGTCGATTGATATAATATTGTATAAAGATCCCAAGCCTCTGTCAATATAATCTTCAAGAAGGTACTGTGGAACCTAGAAAGGAAAAGGTAAAAAGAAAGACATGAAATGACCTACACTGAAATTCTTAAAACCCAGCACATATTTTGTAATAAGAAAGTGTAATCTACTATGTATAACAGAAGTCTGCCCCTTGAAATATGTTAAGTGGCATAACATGTTCATAATTTTTCCATTTTTGTTTTATAAAGAAAAAACCATGGTCAATAAGGAGCAAGGATAAGACATACACCTAATGCAAGGTTGCAGGGAAGCACCCCCCCCTCGCCCCCACTCCGAAATCTCACTTCAGAAGGAAGCACTGCGGAAGCTAACCGGAAGTGCGCTTCCTGGATAGCTCCCAATCCAAAGCGATTTCGGAAGTGCGATTCCTCCTTCAAAATTTTGCTTCCTGCTCTATCTGGAAGCGCATGCTTCCTTCGCGTTTTGTCGACGCTTCCATCGCTTCCTCCCACGCTTCCGACTTTTCTCTCAACACTTCCAAATTTTATTCCTACAACGCTTCCTGTTGCTTCCTACAATGCTTCCCCCATTAAACGACGCCCACGGCCCGCGGAAGAGAGGAAAGGGACGTGATTTGGTTTTTGGAGGGAAGGAGGAGGGCTTTGGGGGAAAAATCTTGGGGTTTCTTAGATGGTGCAAATCAAGGAAATCTAGGTATATGTGGCACTGGGGCTATATTTTTTATAAATAATCATAATTCTTTCACTTTCAAATATGGTGTTGGGCATGGAACTAATAGCTGAGCTGAATTCTTTGAACTATGGGTTTTGATCAAATTTTCTTTATTTTAAATAGTGGTGTGAAGAGATCCATAGGCTAAGGAATATCATCTTAACATAAGAATGGACCTTGAAAATATTATATTGTGACCAAGTTTTTTTTATTTTCTTCAATTTAGGCACTGGAATGTTGTCAAGAAGGGCATGGAATTACACCTACTGAAGAAAATTTCTGCTGTGATTGAATCATAAAGCATATATTCTGAGAATAGTTGCAGAAATTAGGACAAGAAAATAATAGTGCTAGAACCAAGCCCTGGAGGCTGTGATACATAAATATGAAAATAAATTGAAGCTAGCCTCAGATAAAACAATAAGTGCGAAGTGACCCCAAACATAGACTCAAGCATTAACATCTCTTAATGAAATGCTGAATTATGAAGAGCTTGTATTGTGACCCAGTTTTCATAATTATTTTTGGCTCAGGCACTATAATGTTAATATTTTGCTAAAATGTTGTTGGAACAACATGGAATTATACCTAGGAAAGAGATAAGATAATTTTATTGATGTCCAACTAATGAACACAATAGCAGGTAAATGGGACTGGTGAATACAATGGATAAAATTTTAATTGAACCCAAGGGAATTAATTTTAAACATACTAGTAGAAACTCAGATCAGGAAATAATAATAATAATAATTTGATTGAAGATCGCAGCCTAACCAGACATCAAATTAATGCACAAGACCCCCATGTTTGTGGAATAAGGGACCCCCTCACGCAACAATTTAATTGGTAACGTTAATGTACACACCCCACCCTTTAGGTTTGAACCTGTAACTTGCAAGAAGAAAACATGTGCTATTAACCACTATAAGACCCTCAAATGTGAATTTTGAAAATGTTGGGAAAACTTAGCTCAGGTAACAATCCTTTAATAAATCCCTAGGCTATGAAAATAATAGAATGATATTAAGATAGCCTCATAAAAAATGAAGACATTTTCAGACCTGAGACGCAAAACTAAACCCCAGGACATGAATTTTAACGATGCTAGTGAAAACTCATTACAGATAATGATAATGATATAATCAAAGCAAGGATACGTAAATAAGAAAATTAAATAAAAGCTAGCCTCAAAAAATGATGACATTTTGAAACTCATAAGCAATGAAACCCTGCAATATGAATTTTGAAAATGCTAGTGGAACTTGAGTCATTGTCTCTTTTATATTTATTATGGTATATTTTGTGAACATTACATGGCAATTCAAGTTTGAAGTTTGAAGTTGAACTATGAAGCTGTAAGGTTGATAACTTGATGTTATGGATAATGGACCTATGTTTGACGGATTTACTGGTATAAGATAATTTATTGAATCATTGATGGTTGATGAATGATGTTATATGGTATTATGATTTATCATGTTATGGTTTATTTGATGTTTTTATGATTTCCATGACTAATTCAACATTCTACAAGCATTTTTTGGCATATATGCATAAAAATATATTAGAAATATATATTATATAAAAAACACTTCCGAAACGCTTCCAAATCGGAAGCTTCTGAAAATTTCACTTCCCATTCCTGCTCCCGCTCTTGCTTCCTGCTCCCAAGTAACCTTGACCTAATGTTCTTACTTGTAATTTTTTTTTACCTGTGTGATTTTGCTACATCTTGTCTGCCCACATATAACTGTCACATATGAGTTCTTAACTGCATCCACAACATGCTCCTTCTTCTTGACAGCAGGTAAAATCTTCCTAGTGGCACACATTTCTGAATGTGCTGGAGAACTTTGAATGTAGTCACATTCCTTCTTCATTCGCAAACTAATGTTCTCTTATCAATTTTGTTAAGACTGTTTTCATACGACTTTCCCTCCATAGGTTGCATAAATAATCTACGCAGTGCTATATCTTCATCCCCACTGTCCTCTGATAGGGCAAGCTTGCAAAGATGATGATCATAGCCATATTCAAGTAATCGTGCAAGGCTTTGATTTTCCGGAGGAAAATTATTAACAGTTTCTTCATTTTTATTTACCAAAACTTGCACTGAATCTTTAGATGCCCTAGGATCCTAGATCCATTATTGTCAATCACCCCTATATCTTTATTGTGTAGACTGCCTTCTTTCTCATCAATCTCTACAACCTCATTACCACACTTCATGCCTTGCAAAGGGAAATCGTTTACTGAAGTAAATGCCACACTTTCATCCTTTGCAATCTTGTCATTTTTATCAAGGAGGAGCCCTTCAACTAACTATATTACTCTCACTCATAAAAACTGATTGAATTTCCTGCGAGGGCACGATGCGTGATATTGGTTCTGGGCAGTTTATTTTTGCAAATGATTTTTTTTAATTTCTGCAGCTCTCTCAAGTTCAAGCCATTGTTCTCGATATTCATATGGAAGGATACGATCTAGCCTATAGAGGGAAATATTTCATCAGCGGCAACCATATCTATCAAAAGTAATGAATAAAGAGAGTACAAAATAAGTAGTTACAATTGCTAACATTTGTAATATGTATTAAATTTTAAAATGAACATGTTGTTACAACACACCTGCGATTGCCCATAACATAATAAAGAGCCATGACTGAAGCATTGTGTTGTGCTTCTTGGGCTGTTGGAACAACCTTTTCATTATACCACAAGATCACATCAACTTCACGTTTCTTTGGATCTGGCAATGCAACTTTGCAGTGGAAACCTCCCACAACCTCCACCTAAGAATGCAAGAAGCTCCATAATTCAAATCAATATGAATTCATACCCACATAAATGAGCTCAATTTTACTAACTTTTTGATGTAAAAGTTTGCATAAATGATTAATAACTTTGTGCCTAAACAGAATGCAGCTTACATGCGTGAACTTTGGCGCTGGTTTTTTAGTTTTCTGACACCATTCATGCAGTAAAGACTTCAGTGTCTTGACTGGATAAGATGATTGTGAAGGACCTTGTGTGTTGATGAGAGCCACATCCCCAACAGACTCCAATGATGAATATGTTCCATGTAGGTTTATCAATTGTGCCTGCTCCAGGTCCTCATTGGCATGTTTGTTCTTTAAGTTCTCTTTGTACTGTCCATCCTGCTTAAATGTCCGATCACAGTACAACCTCAGTTTACAAAGAAATTTTAAAATATAAGTACCTTATCCTCGAGAAAATATGTCCATTAATATACATGTGAAACTACAACAACAAACAGAGAATCCCTCCAAGTTCACAATTTTGATGCCTTACTTAGAGTTTCAACTTCCAAAAGATGGAAAAGGAAAGTTATTCATTTAGAGGCATATATGTCAGAAAACTGAAAAGTACATTAGATTATTGGGATATCTAAAGATTTTAAGCAATAAAGTTTTACTCCATTAGGGTGTTTAGTAAGCAAAACAAGCATGGCTTGAACTTAGAATTGTATTTCTGCTTCATGCAGCACCATACATAATACATAGAACTTAGTCTTACTAGAATTCAACTTTCAAGGGACTGATTCCAAAAACTGCTTTTAGTTATGAAAATAGGAAGATGGAAGGTCAAACTTTATCTCACGTCCAACCTTCAAAATTTTATTGACTGAAGATACAAAACAAGGACAAAAGAGATACAAGGTGATTGTATTTAAGAAATATATCGACTCTTTAGAGTTTGGGGATATAACTCATTTGATGGCCCATATTTCCTATGTTATGCAAGGGTATTTCATCCGCAAGCCTGCAACCACCTTATGTAATCTGTTGATGTAATTTTTAAGAAAAAATGGAAGATGTTTTTCAAAAAGAAAATAAAGGACGCAGAGAGATTCATATGCTTTGAAAAAAGAACAAAATCTCTCCTTACATGTGCACAAGGAAATAATGGAACATCAAAGAAACATCAACACCTGTACATTACTGGTTGAGATATACAATCCTCGTAAGTTTGTGCAACATTTGTCTGCAGTAAAAGATCTCATATTATGACTTCCCCATGTTATAAACAACAAATACTTGTCAATATTGTTTGTTCAAAATGTTAGATCAAATAGTAAAGTGTGGTTCTTTTCCATTTATTAAAATACCAGTACTTACAACCAATATTAGAAGTTAATCCCATTTAAATTTGACTCAAGCCTAACATGGTATAAGCTAAGTTGCAAAAAACATCAGGTCCCCACTAGAAAGCTATGTATTCAACGTAATACACTTTCTATTATTCTTGAAATGCTCAAGTTCTATTAGATGTTCAGAAAAGCTACCTTCCTTTTTCTCCAATGTTCTAAACAATTCAAACTTGAGAACTGATGATTCTACTTCCCGTGCATAATGCATGTATAATTGAGTTCTTCATTTTTCACACAAAAGTGAGGTGTAATCTTTCAAGAATGCATTTTCGAGTACTGGTCTTTGCACTGTCCTCCACAAAGAAGCTGCCTATAACTTTAGAATCCTATTTTGGGTCAAGTTGTGCCATTTTCTTTATCATCCAGAAAGAGGCCACATACATAGGTTTTCAATAGGAATATGTTTATTGTTCTTTATTTTAAAGCTGAGCATTGTTAAATTGCAAAAAACATATGTCAATGGGGGTCTGGTTGGTTGGTAAAGCAGGGGAAGTGATATTTCCCCCCCACCAAGGGTCAAACCCCCTCAACAACATGTTTGAATTTTCCCTTATGGGTAAGCGTTTCAATTCAAAGGATTTGTTTTTCGTAGTTGGGGTCAGGTGAAAGTCTGGGGTGATTTTGGTGGAATAGATACCCCCATCGACTACTTCTTAGCCAAAGGATTTCATGTTGAATCTTGTAAACCAACTTAGCTTCATTGAATATATTCTCGCATTAGGGATGTGCACACTTGCCACATTATTATAGAAGTATTTGTCTGTGTGTGTAATATATGATCACAGACACAGATGGTTCCACACAAACCACCCCAACACCCCTAGTTACATGCACCAACCCAAATCTGTGGTGGGAAGTGCTTATCACAGGGTCCAAGGGGAAACTCTACAAGGTTTAATGCCTACAATGTCATGCATGAACAGTTCCATACCCTACACACTAAGTTCCAACCATCACACGCATGTTCCAGTGTTTCATGTGCATACCTACAACTAGGAATGCCAATAATGCATGCCTAGCTCTCTAAAATCTTTAGTCATCTTCAGTTCAATTCATATTTTAGGTTGCATGCTTCGTCTAATCTTAGACAAGGCACAGATCCCTGGGATTCCTAGGGCGCATCACATGCGAAGTTGTATTATGTTGTTATATTTGTTGAACTGCATGGTAGCCATGCTACAAACCATAAAGGAAAAATATGCACTTAGTAAATCAAAATAAATCTGAAGCAGTTTGAATTAGAATCTTAGATTGCTTCAGTTTGTTAAACTACAACAATTCTAATGTCATTTTATAGATTTTACAATCACAGGTATTTTATAGATTTTACAATCACAACAATTCTAATGTCATTTTATAGATTTTACAACAATTCTACAATGCCTATAATCAGTACACCTGCAATATTTCTTTCATTTAAGCGTTGAACACTCACTCAGGGATTCAATAGAAAGATTCTTTTGTGGGTTGTTGTACGTAATTTCAACAAAGTCATTCAATGGAAAATTGACAATCTCCTTTCAGAACAACACTCCATGGCAATTTCTTCTAAGAACTGGAAATACACCTAATAAAATTTCTAAGAGGCAACAACAGATTTCTAAGAGGAAACTTACAATTTTCTTTCTCCATAAGGAGGTGCACTTCTCTAGGCACTCTTATCCATGCAGCTAGGGCACAGTAGGTTTTCAAATTAGGGTTATTGTTTGACAAAGTCTAGCCTAATACTTTTTGCATGAGTCCAAATACATTGTATCTTCCCTTGTCTCTTATTCTATAAAAGAGATGAAGAGTGCACCACTGTGTTAGCTAGTGAGATAAATATTTGAGCCTTTTGCATTGTGATTTTATTCTTTACAGCAAGTACAATGCAAATGTTGTTTTGAGGGTTCAGATATGATATTTTTTGTTCATATTATCTACAATATCTGTTTGTAGGTTAGCATACTCTAGTATTGTTATTTTGATTGGTGTTTTCAATTTCAAGCTATGTAGGATTTACGTTCAATTCCTGAATGCAGGAGATGCTTACCATGGTTTGATTTTTGGCATCGTATCAATGCCCATTTTTTTGAAACCTTCTAGGAATCCAATGTATGGATGGTAGGGATTTTATCGCTGGCAGGAGTTCAAAGTAGGGTTGCTTCCTCTAGGCCAATCATGATCTCGAGCATATAAATAATGAATGGTCTAGTATAAGCAAGGATGCATAAAGGGAAAGAGATAATAAAAAGATATATGGCAGGTTGGCAACTGCACATTTAGGTTTATCTAGAAATGTTGGTCAAAGTTTCAAATAGAAGAAAAACATCTTTACATGTTTCCCTTGACCCTCTAACTGTTCAGAAACATATAAATCAGGTATGACAACAATAATCAGGACCAATTGCAAAAAGAAATTAATGAAATTCTTATGCAGCAAAATCCAGATATAAACCAAACTAGACACAAGAAGAATAGGTATATTATACAATTTTATAGGGAAAAAAGGAAAACCCAGTCCTGTAGGGTCAAGTGAGCTACTGGCATTGCTAGCGAAGCAAAACTTTGAGCTTAAAAATAAAAGCTCCAGGGTAATAATGAAAAAGTAGCCATAAAATATAAAATTCCCTAGCCAATGAAACTTTACCACCAAAGTGAGGAATAAACTTCTTTAAACCTTCAATGATTTGGATCTCATTCAAGGCTGAGATTCAAGGAAACTGAAATAGTAACTGTACAAGAAGTTAGAGGGAATTCCAATGCATGAGATCCTAACTAGCTTTATCACCCTTCAGGCTGCCATTGATTGTATTCAAGGCTTAGTGGACAAGCTGAAAGTCTAACATTAAACTGTTTAAAGTAAATGCAGTGGACAAAATATGAAGAATTTCAAGAACTTAAACTGGGAAATGAAGAAAGTGGTGAAGTTGATTGACACAAGGACTTCTAAAGTTTGGTCATGCTGCTGCAAAACAAGATAGAGAGGATGAAGTTGAACATCAGTCTCATATAAATTACCTTGGATAGAGAAAGGATGACAAGGGAAGCTGCTCCTAAGTGCAACCTGCTGGCCCTGGGGCATCAATATTCTATGTTAGCTATTCAAGTCTAAAAGTAGTACAACCATATGATCTTATGCAATTCTTCAATTCTATAATTTGGATATAGCCTGCATTTTTATAGTTTTTACAGTTTTGTTACTTGTAATCTGGTAGCAGACCAATTTGGAAAAGTGTGCAAAGATGTTGGACAATAGTCCTATTTCTCTAACAATTGGTCTTTGGAAATGTTCAATGAAACAATTTAGATGCTTCAAAGTACAATGGAATAGCTTAGATGCTTCCAAGTACAACAATTTTGCACCAGCTACTGAAGTCATCCAATGGAACAGTCTAGATGCTTCCAAGTACAACAATTTTGCACAAGCTACTGAAGTTTTCTAATGTAAATAATAAGAAGTATATTATAAATAGTGAAAGGAGAAAGGAAGAAATTTTCCAACATGGATACCATGAAGGTATAAAGATGAATGAAACATGTGACGAGGCACAAAAAATTAAAAAATTATCAGATGATTGTAATGAGTTAAATTGAAAAGGAAACTGAAATGATAAATAAGAGAAATTGATAGGGAATCTCTACAAACTATACAACCATGCCAAGAAGAGATATATCTCAGAAAATTCTAAAACATAGAAGATAAAAAAGAAAATTACCTGGGCCTCTACCAAACAAGCAAGACTCAGAATAGAATCCATTGATGGTGTTTCCTCAGGTGGCCTCTCTGGAGGAAGCCTAGGTTGTAGGGGAGGAAGTACATCTTGAGGGAGGTACTGGTAAACTCCAACAACCTTCTAAAAAGGGTGGCAGATTCAGTGAAATTGGCAGTTCATAAGGCAACGAGATTTTAGATTAATGTTAGAACTTATATTATATAACATATAAATAACTTTCAGATCCCTTGTAATGGTGAGCTAACTACAGACAAATAAAGTAGATTACTAATAAATGTCCAGAAAGAGCACAAGAGCAAGGTATGCAATGTAGATAAGATCATTTTATTAATGTCTAGCAAGTATACCAAACAAGTCAATGGGACATAAATAAAAGCACATTTAACAAAATAGAGCCATAATATCATATGAAAAGTACCTTTTTGGTTTTCAGTTTTGCAGCATCTTGAAAATGCAGCAGCATCATGCTGTCATGGAAATCGCCTCTCCTATAACTATAACTAAAATATTTAACAAGGTGATTTAACTCCTAGTTTAGACTACTAATAAATCCTAAACAATACTAGACTATGTAATGCAGTATATCACTCTCAAATCTCTCATGAATTAGATAAGAGCTGTGATGAATCCACTGTGCTTTTTTGTCTTTTCAGTCATTGCTCATTATCATACTTGAGCATTTCCTCTCTCATTTTTTGCTGGGAAAAAAGAAGAATCAATAATTAGCAAAAAATAATCTTGGCAAACATATATATGAAACAAACCAAACTTGAAAATTTGAAATACGAATTATAATATTTCCAGACCATGCAAATTTCCTACAGTTAAGAAAAATTCTTAAGTGAATTCCTGAATGAAAGATTTGTAGAAACATAAACAAAATAACCATAACATCAATGAAAATGGTTGATGAAATAATTCCTAAGATATTTATTTCTAGTCATATACTCTGATACACAGTTACCGAACTTTACAGTTTACCTCAATAGAAGAGCATTGGGACTACCATTTGGGAAGTTATAGTGAACTAATTTCTAGAATATAATGGTTAAGAAAAATGTGGTAGTGAACTAGTTAGGTTAAACAAACTTCAATTGTCTCTTTGCAGTTGCTTGAGATAAAATAAGGTTAGCTGTTTATTGTTGACACCAAACTATACAAACCATAGTGAATTGATAGAACCACCAAGAAAAGTATAACTTAAAATACCCAGTTTTTTTTAACTGGCCATATTTATCAGAATATATTAGATAAAGTACCACAAACAGATTTTTAATATAGTTTAGATAAATCAGTGTTAGTATAGCCAAATTTTAAAACCAGATTCCATAAAACCCAAATCTCTGATTGCAGACTTCGTTAAATCTTTGAGTAGTTACTCTGTTGCTTAAATTTATTCTCAAAACTGTCAGGAACAAGCATCTTAGTTCAACTTAGGCTCAAGCATTAAAACAAATCCTACCTAACAAACATAAGTTTATAGTAACTATGGATTCATGGGATGCTACTTCAACTGACACTTGTTGGATGTATTATTTTAAAAGTGCAATGGGTAACAATGCAACAATGGAGTAAAAACATAGATTAAACAATGTCAAAGTAAGAATTTATATATTTTTTTCAGAAAACCGTATGATGAACCTATGTATTCTTATAACTCTGCAAGTCTGCACATTCCTATCTAGTATCTACATACAATATCAAACCTATGTAACTTATTTTTACCTGTGTATTCTGTTAGCACTTAGTATTTTTTCTGGGATGTTAGTAGTTTTTAGGATGTTTGCTGGTTGATTTGAGGTGGAAAAAACCATTGGGAATATGGTCAAAGGATGAATGAACAATAAAAGATCAGATAGACTAAAGGCATCCAAATTTCTGTAGTACCACTTTGGCCTTTACTTCTCTTCCTTAAGCTTTTTCTAAATCCTCTCCTTGTTCTCCGGTTGTTTCATCATACTCTTGTTCAATTTTTTTTGGCTCGATCATCTGCCCAAAACTTCCTCATCAAACATTAAAAACATTACACTAGTGACTACAATTGTTTCGTTCTTGTCTGTACGAAGGATCTATAATAACAACGATTTCAACCTCATACTTGCTCTAGATTAAACAAGGACAAATTGAAGAGTGATAACTTGAGAAAATGTTGTCAATGGAGGGTCTTGATTTATTGTTAACTTAGTAGATTTACGATAGTAATATAATATGATAATTTCGGTGAAAACCTAATAAGCAAGCTTAACAATGTATTGAAAAACTACGAAAAACCCAAATTGCACTGTAAATATGATAGCCAAACTGTTTGAAGCGCAATTTAAGAAAGGTTTCAAGTAGATATAGGTTTAATCCAGAGAAACATAGCAACTAAGCCTGCCCAAATTAGAAGGCCAACACTTTATAGGGAAAAACACAGAACGACAAACAACTAAAAGGAAAATAAAAGTAGAAGGAAAGGCCCCAACAAGTGAACGGATTTTCAGTACCTTGTAACGAAGTTTGAGGTGATGTTCAATGTATAATCCTAGAGCTCCTCCTACTAAGGTGCCTATGAGGATTCGAAAGTGCGCCAATGTAAACAACACCATCATATCAGTCTTAAACCCCCTTCGAAACTGGTTCGTTCTCACCATTCCTCCTTCTGTTGCTGTGAGTGAGGTGTTTCATTTAGTATCTTTCATCTCGATGGCGACCGCTCATATCCGGTCGCTGCATTGAGAATCATAGACACGTGTCGATGAGGGGACATTGCGGGAGTAATATACGCCATTATCAGTGATCAAATTTGAAGGGTGGGTCTTAATTTCAATTGGAGCAATATAAATAATTCTACTTAAATAATTTTACTTCAATTGACAAGGATAAATTAATTAAACCTTTTCACAAAAAAAGCATAAAATAAATATTGTGCACCTAAGAAAAAATAATACACAACTCGGAAAACATTAAAAAAAAAATTCCTACATACCAAGCAAGTTAACAAATCTAGCATAACCGGGCTTGGGGCATCAAATATTTGTGTTCAACACTTTTCATGAAATCATACATGTATGTGATGGAGGGGCCTAAGTCAATTGAATCATTGCAACTCACTGCATATTTGAGAATCAATGCTTTGCCTTTTAAACTGAACCAAATTACCAAAAGAAGTTTATTAATGGCTAGATTTGAGAAAGTTCTAGGCGTGAGTAATCAAGGGCTTGTGGCTCTAAAATTTGTTGTGTTTTGTACTAGTCCACGACTCAGTGAATCGATAGTCACGGGTAGGAATTTAAGTTATTTAATGAAAACAATTAATGTGTATAACCTCTATGTCGAAACCATTTTCCATGCTGATGCAGGCCACTACCCTCTTTATTGTCTTACCAAAAGGCATGATAATGAGGAAGAAGACCTAAAATTATGGACTTCACCTTCAAAGAATTCCTTGAAATTACATTGGTAAGGATTGATAAGAAGATCAAAAGATTCCAACGTGTCAAATCTTAGTTGATAATGTTAATCAAAGACTTATATTGTAAATTCAATATAAGACTTACTTATAGTTGTCTCTTACTTTTTGTGTCTTGACACATTTAATATTTGATGGTTGTATTTACACCTTGAACCAATTCATATTATAAGGTGAGGATGTGCATGCATAATAATCCTTAGTTATGACCAAGAGAGGAGGATTTAAAGAGAAGAGGGTGTAAAGACAAGTAATTTTTATATGTATTTTGGTAGCGCTGAGGACAAAGGTTGTGAGAAACCACAAATGTTTGTAAGGACGGAGGGAGATTACATCACGATCATCAAATTGAAGGTTATTCTTGAGCCACCAATTGTCTTTTTAATTTTATTAATAACCATTGTTTCTCCATATCGTGTTCCCAATGAAACTTCTCTATAGCAATGCATAAATCGATTTCTGCACAGTTTGTGATCCTAGCTACATGCCATTATTTGTATTTGCATGACATCGAGTGTTCTTTATAGTTATCGTGAGTCCATGATATTCATGCAAGAAATGAAGTATTGTAGAGGACTTATTAAACCGACCTTTTAAATTTCATTTGATGAAAAAAGAGTGGACATTGGTAGCAAGGTTCACATAGGTGGTAGGCACAAATTTTTGAGCTCCCTTCGGACCTAGTAGTAGACTAGTAGTTCTTTTTTGTTATAGTCGTATTTGTTGACAAAATTTCACACTTTAGATTGCAACCCCAAGTCCCCAAGTGACTCAGGAGTTAGAGTCACATCTTAATGGCTAGTGCCTCGTAGTCATCAATGATAAATGGACATGTTGCAAAACTAAGACGTGAGTGCATGATATGAGTGAGTAAGTGATTATAATTTATCATATTTCCAATTTTTTGAATGACGAGTTGAAATTTGTAACATAGGAATTTCAACATCTTGAGAAATTTATGTGAATTAGTAATTTCAAATGTTTCCCTTCTTTTGAAATGTCGATATAAATTATGCCCTTCTTAATTGGAAGGGTAAAATTTAGATTTTAAATATTTTTCGAAGGGCAATTTTAACCTTACACTTATGGGAAGGGATTAAACTCTTTTTAAGGGCTAGAACCCTTTGGAAAGGCTGTGAAGGGTTTAATTCTGAACACTAGTCTCTATATCAACGTTATGGACTATGCGTCTCTATAGCGACAATTGTCGGGGACATTTTCATTTTTTTCCAAAATTTTACACTGTTCTTCCATGAAAAATTTGATTTTAACTTATTCGTGGCAAACTGTCGTGGACTTTTGAGCCATTAAACCTTAATCATTAAGGCTATCATGTCATCTCCATACTATTTTTAAAAATGTCAATACTTATCTTTGCTCTAACAATGTTTTCCTCTATTAGCACATGGATGTCCTTTTCCCTTTCCCTTGCACTTGGCAAGATAGAATGATAATTAAATTGACAGATGGAGATGTACATATTTAAATTCACATGGCACATGAGTCTCAAGGTGCAATTTGCAACTTTCAATATCGTTATTTTCATCATTTAGCACATAGATATGCTCTATTCCTCCAATATTTTTAGAAAAAAACATGTAATAACCTTTTTACCTACTTTTATTTTTCCCTGCAACGTTGTTGTGGCAAGGTAAATGATTTGCAAGAGGATTTTTCTTTGCAGAACATTTGGCCTGCTCTATGAAATTCTAAGGTAGACATGCATGATGGTTTCCATTTTTTTGTAGTTTAAAATCCATACAATGATAATATAAGAGAACCTAACCTATTGACCAAGGCATACAATTTGAAATTTTGAATCAATGATATCATTAACACCCCTACAAAATCCAAATAAAGAAGAGTACACACTAGTGAAAATATATGCTCTAAATTAAATTACAGCTAGACGAGACATCCACTTACATGACTGCAAGGTTCAACTTTAACTCACTCCTCTTCACCAAGATACACATTTGAGGCCCATAAGACAAGACACTATGTTGGGTTTAATGTCATCCACAACCATATCCTTTTCAGGTATACACATGATGTTGCAAGAAAACAAAAAATTTCCATGGAAAAAAGTAAATATTCACTTTTGAAATTTCTTAATGAGGGCCAATGATCACGACTTTACAATCAAATATGTATAAAGATGATCAAAATTAGGAAAGTGAATGTCTTACATGCTTACCTATGACTTATATTTCTCTTCTTAGCTAAGGTTCTCATCTTCTAAGGGTCCATTTCCCTAATTCTTTGACATGGATCCTAGGGATTCAAGAATTCCCTTGATTTCTTAGAGGTAACAACACTATTTGTCCACTTGTCTTTTCTATATTTGAATTTCTCGAGATAGCTATTCATGACTCAAATGATCATTGAAATGACCATGAACTTCATTATTCCTTTTATTCTCACTTTCAAATCATGAACTATAGGTTTCCATTCCTAATCTAAGTTCCTATATAAATGATACAAGAGGCCCATTAGATTTTAGTGAGTGATGTATGCTCTAGGTGCAATTGCATAACCAACCATGAGGATATTACACCTAGGATTATATGGAAGTATAGGAACACATGCATCGTCAAATCACTAAATACATATAGTAATGGTCTAATAATCACTAATTGGACACTAGGGTTGACTCCCCAAATGTGATATATGTTTGTAGCTTCTGTATGTTGGTTCCACCTTATTTAATCTATGCATGTATTTCACCCAACCTATTCCTTGGGAGGAAACCAACAATACACTAACTTATACGAAGACAAAATTTATCAAAATTTATGGAGTATTCAGTTCAACCGAAATTAGTCTCGTTATATATTCCTCGAGAGATGTTCTCTTATAAGGCCAAAGATGTAAAGGAATTTGATTCACTTCTTCAAAGTAACACTATGCATTATTTAAATGCGTGTTGCTTCATTCCATTTTATTCCAAGACCAAAATGTCCTTAAGAGTACAAAGAAAGTTAGCTTTTTTGTTAAGATTGATATCCACTTCTTGTGCCTTGGATGTTCTTGGTAAAAATGAGGGTATGGATGGGGAGGTTGTCCAAAACAACATTGTAGGGTGACATTTTGGTAGCACCATGATAGGTGGAATTATACTACCTTTTTTCAAGGGGGGTGTAGGGGTGGGGGAACTACTAAACCCAATGGCCATATCAGTCAATGTAAAACCCCATGTCTAATAATATTTTTATGGTCAACACCTCACAACCTCTATTACTTGTTATTAACTCCAATATCTCATGTCCTGCAATATCCACAAGTATTATGACATGCATCATCATCATGGACATCGACGTTATCATCATCATCATCATCATCAATGCCATATGGTACATCAAAGTCATCTTGATCATCATCCTCATTATCATCATCATCGTCAGCATTAAGTACATCATCAACAAAATCATCACCATCATTGTCATTATGGTCACTCATATTCCATTAGTGTTCTTAATCACTCATCGACATTACGATTAATTTCATGTAATTGTTAAGTTCATTTATATGTCGTTACAACATACACGAGGAATCCCATCTCTAAGGCTCCACTGGGATTTCATATCCCTTGTCTTTGAACATGTTTTTGAATGCATGTGCCTAAGAAATGGATATATGCATGTCCCCGATGGAAGGTGGTGTGTCTGATTGGAAGTGCACAAGAGGTAAGTGAGGTAAGTGTTTTGAATGTTTTGTTTTATGTTTCCATGTTTTTCTTTATTTTTATTTTATTACATATATATCTATATCTATATATATATATATATATATATGAAAATATTTTTGTGGTTTTCTTAGGTTTTGCTTTGTCCATTATATCTCATATTTTGTGTACCCTCTTAGATCATGGTTTAAGGATGAAATATAGGGTACCTATTAGGACATACAATTTATCATTGGGGTTTATAGGAAACATGTGAGGCTCCAAATCATCACGAATGTACTTCATAAGAGATTGTTTCCTAAAAGTATGATTTGGTGGAAATGTCAAGGTTGATAAAACTAAGCATGATCCTTGGGGATAATTCCATAGGTAGAGGTTGGAATTGAAGGTATTGATCCATAAAATTTACCAATAATACTCATGGACAATGCATGGGATATTTAACCACCATGCAAACTTAGCAAAGCATATGTGGCCCCACTCCCACCCCACCTTATTTGCATGGGACTGTTTTGCAATTTGTCAACATATTTTTGTCCTCAAAATGTGGAGATGTTGGGGTTTCCTCTACAGTCAAAGATATTCCTACATCCTGTGACCTGATCTTTTCCATAGCGCAAAAAATATATATCTGATAAAGTCTATCAAAATCTTTTGCTTGAATTCGTAGTAGGTAAAATGAAAAATAATACTCAAATATGTGAATTAAAGGACATTTCACATAACAAACTAAATTGCTTTAAAATTTAATAGAAATTTTACAAACCTCAAAAGAATTGTCAAAAATTGAACCAATTATTCTGAATCTATAATGAAAAATCCACCAATGCCATAAAACTTGAGCAGCTAACTGCTTTTTTCCTTGAGAGATGTCCGCTTATAAGGCCAAAGACGTAAAAACATTTGATCCACTTCTTCAAAGTAACACTATGGGCATTATTGAAATGCTTGTTGCTTCATTCCATTTTAAACAAAGACCAAAATGTCCTTAAGAGTACAAAGAAAGTTATTTTTTGTGTTAAGATTGATATCCACTTCTTGTGCCTTAGATGTTCTTGGTAAAAATGAGGGTATGGACAGGGGGGTTGTCTAGAACAACCATTGTAGGGTGACATTTTGTTAGCGCCATGATAGGTGGTATTGTACTACCTTTCTGTAAGGG